>VYXC01008520.1:0-84343 GCA_013397175.1 Platysteira castanea | reverse complement strand
AGGAGGGTGGGGTGGGTGGGAGGGACGCCAGCCAGGGTCCCTGCACAGGCTTGGCCAGGCCTGGCAGAGCCTGTGGCTCCTCCTCGTGTCAGGTGTAGCAAACACATCCCTTTGCAGCCTTGTTTTTACTAGACTAATAAACAGATTGTAGGACCCACGTCGTGTCTCTGAGCTCTACCCAGTGCCTGGAAAATTCGGAGGGAGGTGGCACGTCCTGCCATCCCTCAGGGCTGAGGAGCTGCTGCCCCAGGGCTGGGGCTGATGTCTCTGGAGGACTGTGGGTGGTTTGCTCAGGGATGGTGATAAGGAAGAGCTCATGTTCACATCCATCTGTGGCTTTTAAATGCTGTGTAAAACCTGACTGGGTGTTTCCTGCCTGCCCGCCTGTCCTGGGGGCATGTGGGAGTCAGCAGGGAGCATTCCTCAACCTCTGTGCCAGAGGAACGGGAGAGTTTCCAGGCTCTGGCCTTACTTTACAAGGATGCCTGTGGGAGACAGGCCAGCTGAGCATATGGAGGACACCTGCCACCACACCTGCCTGGTGGCTTTGGTCCCCAGCCCTGGGAGCTGAGCACAAGGATCTGGCGGTCACAGCCGCCGCTCATCAGCATGCTGTGAGGCCACTGCTGCTCCTGCTGCCGCTGCAGCCACGTAGCAGCTAATCCTCTGCTGCACACAGAGTGCTGCAAGGCTCTGCAAACCCCACTGCCCAGCAGTTCCCACACGCACCAGCTCAGCAGAGGCACCCCAGCCCCACACTGAGGCCCCTGGGGAGAGGGGAGCTGTGAGTCTCCCACATCTGGTGACTGGCAGCTGCTGCCAAGTGCTGGAGGCATGGCACGTCTCTCTCCCACAGTCCTGGGGCAACAGACTAGGTTTCCAGGCACCCTCTGGCTTAGGCTGCCACCCCAAAATCCAGGTGCGGCATTCCATTTGACTTGCACAAATGCCTGGGGGGGCTACAGCTCAGAGCTGAGTCTCTCTGGCCACCACTCCCAGTGGGACTGGCTGCCATGAAGCTGCAGCCCTGAGGTTTTCCGAGGGCTGACAGGACCAGTCCCCTCCTGCCCTCCACAGGGCTCTCATCTGGTGCAAGCCCAGTGAAGGCTGGGGAAAGCCAAGGGCCATGTGGCTCTGGAGGACCCAGCGTGGTGAGATTTGCCTAACCCCAGACATGACTGCACAGCTCTCCCAGCACTTCCATTTATTTGTCCCAGCACAGAGGCAAAGTGTTCCTGCTGTGCAAAAAGTGGGCAGTAGGGGCCCGTGGCTTGCATGCCAAGCAGCCACCGATCAAAGCCGAGCTTGTTTGACCAGAGGCTGCCCACAGAGTCATCATTCCCCCCTCTCACTTCTCTTTCTTGCTCCCTGGCTCTCTCACCAGGCTAAGCAGCTTCTCCAGCTTTTCCATTTCTACCTCAGGACCTTTCTTCTTCACCTCCTGGCCTTTCTTCTCCTGCAAAGACACCAAGCAGGATAGAACTGTGAGCAGAGAGGACAGCAGGGACGAGGAGGGGTCCAACACAGGGAGGGCTGCTGGAGTGCTGTGTCTGAGCTCTCACCCCTCACTGGAGGCTGATCCACAGGGGGATGCACCTGCCGATCCTCATATTTCAAGCCCAAGGTGCCATGAGATGTGTGAAAGCTCCTATGAGCTGGGAAAGGACACTAATGATGTGTTTGGATGGGAATGGGAGTGGATCTGTTGATCCACAGTGACTCAAAGCCTCTTCTGCCTCTCTCTTCCTAGACCTTCTTAGCCCCATGGAACTGAACCACCCTCTATGCTATTCACCCAAGCTGTGGGTAGGTGCCCAGGCATGCAAGACTGCTAGGGCAGTGATAGCAGTGAAGATGTCCAAAACTCCCCAAAACAGCCCCACCATGCCCATCCCATGCAGGTGTTCCTGGGCAGAGGAAGCCACAGGAGGAGGGATCATCCCTTTTGCACCCAAATGGCTTTTCCCAGGCAGGCAGCTGGGTGTTGAGAGCCCCTAATGTGGTGGGGAGAAGTGAGTCAGGGCTCCCAGCTGTGCTGTTAGCTCCTCACTGAGGCTCTTCTGCACCTAGACACACCACAGCACCCCACAGCACAGCCCTGGGCCTCACTGCACACTTCTGTGCCAACCCTGATGCACATCCCAGCACGGGCAAGGAGGACAAGCACTTCCCACAGTTCCCTAACACTTGTCCCAAGCATCCCAGGGGCTGCATGCCTGGGTGCTAAAGCAAATCACCATCATCTTGAGAGAAATCACACATCACAAGGGAAAGAACCTGGGCAGTTCAGCCCTTGCTTGTCTGGGAGCAGCAGGAGCTTTCCAGGCCTGGCAGAGGACGATGTCCCTGCTGAAGGCACAAATGCCACTCAGTGCTTTGGGCAGAACAGGTTTCTACTGTGCTGTGGGCTGCAGCATTGCTCTCAACAGAGTTCTGGCACCTAGGGAAAGTGATTAACTGGGCTTAGGCTCTACAGGTTCACATCATGTCAGACACAGCTGCAGCAGAGGAATTTTCCAAGCTACAATGTCCCATCAAGCCCTCCTGCAGCTGAGCTTCTACACCGTGGGATTTCTCAAAAACAGCATCCCCACAGTCACCACTTCCATCACCAAGTGCTGCCTTTCAGTCACAGCCTTCCCCTTTGCCAGCCTGCTGGATCTCACCTTGCCTCTGGATTTGGTGGGATACCCCTGCTTTGGGGCTGGGGAGCTCCTCTGTGCACAGCATGGCTCTGGTCACCCCAGAAAGCGGCTGTCAAGCACAGTTGAGCAGGAAGGCTGGCACAGTCTGGCAGGTGGGCCCAGTGGGCCTCCAACACTGCAGCAGACCAAAGTGAAAGGAACATCCCTGACCAGGCTTGGAGGCAGCCCACAGAAAGCTACTGTACTGGCTCTCCTTGGCATACCCAAAACACAGCCTCTGCTCTCCATGCTCTCAGAAGACCAGGGGAGCAGCACTCAGCATTGGAGGAAGGAGGCTGCCAGCTTTGCTCTCTCCCCACTTAGAACAGATCAATTCTCCTCCTGCTGAATCAGCCCCGCTAATGGCTGCGGGTGCAGCAATTACAAACACACACCTTCCCTTCAGCGCTGAAGAAATGCCAGCGCACAGCACGGAGAAAGTTGTGAGCCCACATGGACCTTGCTGCATTTCTCTAACAAACATGGGCACTGCTGAGTGATGACAACGCGCAAAGAAGTCCCTGGGGAATCCCTGTGTCCTCACTCATCCCAGTCCAGCATAGCCTCAATGGAACAGAGGTTTCCTAAGCTGCCGGAGGACACTGCTGAGACGAAAGCAGTCCTGGGTGGAGGATGGAGACAGGGATATTTGGAAACATCTCTGCTCCCAAGAAGACAGCCCCACTGCTGCTCTGAGCACTGGGATGAGACCAGGTTGTTTTATTTACCGAGTCCATTGACTGCATGGTGGAACAGGGCTGGTTTGTGTTAATGCCAACAGGTGAGCAGCACCCTTTGTGGCTCTGGTCTGGGCACTGTGAGTGATGTTTGTAGTAATGGCCCACAGCAGAGCATCTCTCTGAGCGAGAGCTTCGGGATAAACACAGCTGCTTGAGGTATTTCAGGACCTAGTTACTTCTGCAGAAGAGCTGCTTTGCTTTGCTTGACAGTGTTCAAACCCTTTCCTTTGGCACCCTGTATCACACACAGCACCACACAAAGGTCCTCAAGACAGGCAGAAGAGGCAACTGCCTTGCTCTAACGGGAAGAGAAGATGCTGAAGCCAACTCCCAGCAACCCATCTCCATCCCAAGCCCTTTGATCTCTTCGCTGGTAGGGTCCCTGACTGATGTCCTCCAGGCCCATGGGAACTCTGTCTAAGCCTTGCTGAATTCACCAGCCTCAGGCAAGGCTCAGCTCCTGGTCACCAAACTGCCCCTAAAACTTTGACTTTCACACTGGCTCAGCTCCTGTGGTGCTTCTGAGCACACTGCAACAAAGCCACACGCAAGCCTGTAATGAGCCGTAACTGAACCAGAGTCCTAATTTAACGCCACATAACCAAGCAAGCAAGATGACACAGGGAATGGAAATTACAATGTCCTTTTGGGGGCACTGGAATGGAAAGTTTCCCTTTATTCTGCCATCTGCTTCTCCCCGGGCACTTGTGAGCTGGCTAGGCCGCTGATGGCACCAGCGCAGCACTGTAGGATCTGCTTGGATGCACGTGGCAGCTTCCTACAAATCCAGGGGCTTTGGCTGCATCGGGCCTCCAAGGAGCAGTCCTTCTTGGAGCAGAGCTATCGTGATGTCCCAGAGCGAGTACATGCGAGGCGGGGAAGCGTCACCTCCACATGCAGCTGCCAAAGGGCTCTGCCTCCCTACAGATGCCACAGCCAGGAGTGGAGAGAGAACTCATGGGGATCTTCCACCATGTGTGTAGCTGAGCCAGTCCTCCACCTACATCCCTGCTTATACCACATACATAGGGCTCATCAGGAGCTGAGAGCAAGTCAGGGCAGAAAATTCCCCCATGAAGCTGTTAGATGCAGAGCTGAGATTACATGGGAGGTCTGTCCCTGAGGAGCTCATGGAATGGGTATTGGAGCTGCTCAGAGCAGCGTTCACATCGACTTTCTTGTTAACTGCTTCCAACAAGAGAGCAAAATGTTCCCACTGAAATGGTGATGAGGGACATGGCAGGAAAGCTCATGGCAAGGCCAGAAAAGGTGCTGTGTGGGGATGGACTCTGCCCTGCTGACAGAGCTTGACCTCAAGGAGGGGAGATGGGGAAGTGACCCCCTGTTAGTGTCCAGGCTGCTGCATTTGTTGCCAGATTCCTCATGGCCCTCACTCTCCCTTTACTTCATGTCTGGAATCTTCCCTGACTCGTCAAGCAGGGAAACTGAGGCAAGGGGCTCCTGGTCTTACAGGCAGTGTGGAGGACCCTTGATGGTCCTCTCAGCCCCAGGGTGAGTACTGGCACTGGAAGTGAAACAGGAGGTGGGAGATGACTGAGGTGAAGGCTCAGAGGGAAGGGTGGAGTGAGGACTAGGACAAAGATGAGGACGAGGACTGGCTGCTTGAAGATCCTAGATCTACTCCCTGGGAAGCCTCAGCCGCACAGGTCCCCATGTTGGCACATGCTGAACTCTGCATTCAGGTTATGGGACTCATTTAAACTGGAGTCTTGGCTGATGCCTTCATTCCCTAGTTGAACAGTACACTACCGAGTTAATAAAACGCTCCCATAAAAGCCATGATGCTGGCACTTTCCAGCATGCATGTCTTTTTCCCATTGGTGGAATAATCATAAAACATCTGCTTCAAAGTTTCGATTAAACAAGGCCAAACACGTTTATGTTTTAAAGCAGCAAGGAAGTCAACCACGCTGACATGAACATAGCCAGGAAAGTCCCCACTACTTACTTGGGAGCAGAGGTGACCCTTTACCCTGCTGAGCTTTGGCCAAGGGGCACAGGCCTGTCTGCCCTGCTGTTGTCATGACACTGATGTCATTCCTTATGGGATGGGACTTCTGGACACAGTCATGCTAGAACAGGATCTAAACATTTCATATAAAGCAGCCTAGTGACCTAAAGACTGGCTCCCCATGCAAAAGAGGTTGAAGCTTTTACAGAGCTGTTTTGAAGGGGGTGAGAAGCTTCAAGAAGACACCCCAAACTGCTTATTCTTATTATCCTCAGTGGGAAGGGGCACACAGCCTGCCAGGTGTTCAGAGGGTATTTCTTTGTTCTTTGTACTCTGCTCAGGGATAGGTTAAGGTGACAGCTCCAGGGTAAGGGCCCCTCCATTAACAAAACACACTAGTGACTGGTCTGGTGAACTCAGTGAATGAAGGCAAAGATGAAGCTTCCCTGGAGCATTTCTGTCAGGAAGACCAAGGAAACCCAAGCTCCTTCATGAACACAGAAGAATTTTCCTCATCATCTCCCTGGGCCACTAACCAAACATTAATATGATCAACAGAAATATGATATGAACTGCAGTCCTGAAGCCTCCCAGATCTATCCCATCGTGGTCCTATTGCAACCCAGTGTTGTCATATGAAGCTGGAGTTATGCTGAGCTGGGGATGATATCTGTGCCAGGCCCACTTCTGGGCTCTCAAGAAGTCCATTTACATGCAGCAGCAACATGCTTTTCAACCACAGAGAGCCTTGAGGCACACTCACAGCCTGGTTTGACAGCATCGCTCCTGGCCCACGGAAGGATTAGCTGACAGACTAGAAATAAGGATTTAGGCTTATTCTGCTACTGTTTGGAAATAAATGATGCAGTAAATGTTTTTGCAGGGAATGAAACCAGCAGAAAAGCCCAGGGGATGGCTGGGTCATTCAGGTGACAGCAGCCACACCGGATCATTGGCCTCAAGGATGCTCTTACCTACAGCTTCAGGTACAACCTGTGCAGTGCAGGTCAAGCACCCCCACCTTGCTCAAGCTCACATCTGCCTGGCATCTGCACTGATCCATGCCAAAGCAAGCAGGGAACACGGGTCTCAGGGCCCCAGCTGATCTGCCTTTGCTTGTTGGAAGTCACCATTTAAATTGGGTAACTCACAGTGCTGGGCAGCCTGCGGCTCAGCAGCACACATCTGCCAGGAAAGGCGTTGTAGCAAAGGTCAGGATATACAACAGGCAGGAAGTGCAAAAAATAGGATCAGACCTGGAAGCAGATGCAATTGTCACTGGAAATAAACCAGAAGGAATTGGGCAGGGCCTGTGGGCAGAGGTCATCTGTCCCTAAATGGTGGGTAGCTGCCCACAGCACACCCCAGGGCTGGCCAGTTCACAAACATCTGTGGGAGAGAGGAGGGAATGCCTGATGGAATGGATGGGCTCTGCAGCAGCAGAGAGCTCATAGCCTGGTCAAACACATGGCCATCAGGGAGCACAGCCATCGACACAGCCCTGTGTCTGCTCTGCCAGGGGCTGGCTGGCACTCCACATCCTTGCTCACCCCCACTGCAGTGTCCTCTGGCCAAGCAGAAGTTGTGCATGCAGCAGGAGCTGTTCCCTGAAGAACGCTCCCTGTTCTTGCTAACTCCAGAGCCTCGAGCAATGTCTCTTACAGACCACTAATTTACACACCTAAATATAGCCATAAAAAGACCACATTTAGCATGAAAACTTCACTGAACAAGGCCAAGCCGAGTGCAGACTTGTCTCATGGCTGTCCCCACAGCTCCTCTGAACTGGGCATTACAATGATTTGTTACCTCCTTCTGAATTTATCCCTGTACCAGCTGCAGAAACCCACCAAAACCATTTAAAACTGTTGGTCTTCTGCCTTTCGACTGTCTGACACAAATTCAGAACAGGGATGTGGTCATGACTCTCAGTTCATGAATCACCAAATAAACAGCTTTAAAGAGAAGGATAAACTTTAAAGTCATCCTAAGACATTATGGGTCTGAAATGAGCCAATACCCTTAACTCTGCCCTGCACAGATGCTGTGATTAGGAAGCATCAGCACCAGGGTTCCAAGAGGTCACACTGTGTTTCGTCAGCCTTGAGGACAATTTGGCTATACTGTAACTGTGAGCTCTGGGTGTATGAGATGAAGAACAGCTTTCTTTTGGGTGTCGTCACCCTTAGTCACTGGGATGAGCCAACAGCTATAGGCTCTATTCGAACAGAACAGCCTGGTGAGAAAACAAACTCTTCACAAGGTACATGGAAAAGATTTCCAGTTGTATCACTTAACTGGCTTCTACTAAGAACTGAGAAAAACCATTGTGTGCTCGTTGTGCTTGGCAATCACCCTGTCCTGGCACACTAAGACCTCCTGATGGAGTCAGAGTGGAATAAAATGCCTAAAAGCTTTCTCCTCAAATCCAAGGAGTCCTGGTGGTGCAAACCATCACTGGGATAAGGACAGAGGGATGGGATGCCCTTCGCTTCACCTCACTGTGGGAATAAGCAGTGCATCACCCACTCAAACCCTGGGTCCAGCCCTACTGGATTCAGATTTTCTGCAGTGCTCATTGGGATGGGATAAATAACTTTAATTAGCTTTTAACTTGTGGGGAAGCCCCAATACTCAAAGCCTGTCTACATGCCAGGTGTTATAATGTCATGGGATGCAAAGGCTGGCATGCCCAGGGTTTTAGTTGTGGGATCTCTCAGACCCAAGCAGCAGGGTGGAAGGAAACAAGAAGGGTATTTTAATTGAGATTGTCCATAAAACCCACTAGACAGGCAACACCTTGTGTTCTACCTCGACTGCAAATATTGCTGCAGTTCCAGTGACACCCAGACACCAAACCTCAGTGTAACCTAGACAATCCAAAAGCTGCCCAGGCTACCCTAACTCTTGCACCTACCATGAGGGGCCACATCTGCAGCACTTCTTCACTTGGGCTGGCAAACCAGAAGTGAAAGGCTTGGGTGCACACAGCATGCACAGGCATGTACATCAAACCCATCCAGAGGGATAAAATCAAGGATATGCCCTGCAGAGTGCAGTGACCCCTGCATTCTTAAGCTGCAGCCCTTGATTCCTGGCAGGCAGCGCCGTCAGCCACCCAGCAATGTTCCCTTATCACTCAGCATCTCTTTCTTTTTTTTTTTTATTACTTCAGCTTTACTTTAGCATTTTGGCATGCCAGCTCAGTAGGCTGTTACGGATTAGAGTTTAATAAAAGCAATCAAACACGGATGTGAATATGCAGCTCCTGCAACTCTTGGGTACTGCTGTTATATCAGAGAGCACAGCATCTCATGAGAGAACATTTGCAGTTGTATGAACAGTATATTTTAAAAAGTTGCAGGTTTTTCAGTACCTTTTTCTCTGGCCACCATTGTTAACCTATGCATGTCCACCTTGATCACCTTTTAACTACCCTAAGAAAGTCCAGTTGCTGGTTGTTTTTTTAAACACAGCACCTTCTTTAATTTTTTTTTAATACAGTCCATGAAAGTATTTGCATAGGAAATATATCCTTGGTTGCTGCTTACATGGAAGCATGTGAATATACTTCATTTTGGATAAATACAAGCACACTGGAAATCAGATTTTGCTATTATTAGAAGTAAAAATAAATGTCCTTGCCCACAGAAGCCTCAAATGTAATAACATTAAATGCCAATGGCATGAAAGATGTATTATGACTGATACTCTTCCGCTTATAAAAGAACTCAGTCTGCAATTTAATGTCAAGACACATTGCTCTCTTTCTCTTTCCTGCTCTCCATGACTGAGCTCAGAGATGCTGCAGAAATTGCACTAGATATTTTAACCATGTGAACAATTGTGTCATCTCAACAATGCATTCTCCTGCGTATTTTTCATCTAAATCACAGAGTCACCTGAGGTAGAGCTAGGAGGAGTTAGTCCACTTGTGCACCCTTGTCCTTGGTGAGAGCAGCTGCTCTTAAATTGCTTCTGACAGATGCTTGTCCAGTCCTTGGGGTGCGCAGCACAAGAGGCCCTAAGCAGTGGATTGTCCCACTCTGCTCCCAACACCCGCGCAGCCGTTTCTTTTGAAACACCCAGGAATGGTGCTGCTAGCCCACCTCCTGGTGATGTCTGTCAAGATGTCCCTCTTACACCCACTGAAACCTTCTCCCTAAGCCTTTTCCTGCTGTCTTATTACCTCAGAGCTCTGCCTTTCTTATCCTGCCAGCCCAGGATCTCTTTGGGAGTGTTCATCTCTCTCACCTCCCTGCTTCCATCCTCTCAGCTGGCTGCACTGTCCTTGCTGCTCTCCTGCTCCTCATGTCCTTCAACCCTGGTACCCAAAACTGGAGCAGAGGCCTTTGCACTGCAAAGCAGTGCAACAGGATCAGCTCATGTTTCTTGCTCACTCCTCTCCTGCCTGTACATCTCTGCTCAAGAGAGATCTTTTTCTGTTCACCTCCTCAGTCAGTTCTTCCAACCTCCTTTCCCTCTCCTTCTATTTGCCTCCATCCTCACTGAAGTGCATCCTGTTTACTTCAGACTGAGTCCCCCCCATTTGCCTCAGATTAAATGAGTTGCACAGCTTCTCTCCACCTGCTGCACAGGAAACAGCCAGGAAAATGATAAATGCCACACAAACACTCCCAGGCCTGGGAACCAGATACACTGTTAGCCTGGATGGCGTGGGACGTCACACTAAATCGCATCAGCCACGACTCAGTTACGCTGCAGCATGCAAATCAGGGCTTAAAAGAGGTCAGCAAGAAGCTGGACGCAGGACAAGCACGGGAAATCCTGCAGCCAGAAATGTTGCTCTTCCCTGGGATTTCACACAGTTACAGCAGCTGAGAAATCCCTTCCTGCCCCACAGACAGACAGGGCCCAGCTGTATCCCACCACAGCCCTGCTTTGCCCTGGGAGCTCCTGTGGACTGCTGGTGTCAGTCCTCTCCTGGAATGGGTTTGGCAGAGTGCTGGTCCATGCAGGATGTGTGTTGCTGCCTGTTGAGGCACTTCCACTCTGAGCCCACACATTCTGCAGTGATGCTGAGGTTGTGTTACATGCTCCCCATCCATGTTCAGTGACCCAGCTGCACTGGACTGCCCATAAGGGTCCGAGCAAGAGCAGTGCAGAGAGCAGGATTCATACTGGTCTGACTGCAAACACAGGGCCCAAGCACTGCGTATCAGCCAGAAGCAGACAGCATAAAACAGCGCAGAATTCCAGCAACATGCAGGGAGACAGCTCAGGGAGTGCTCCTCTGGGGCAAAGACACCCACGGAACCACTCATTTCCTTCTGGGAGGCACTGCCAGCAGTGTGCTGATATGCCCTGACCTGATCACCAGCTGTTCTGCAGGAATGCACCCGGGATGGACCTGAATATGGGCTCCCTGGCATGCAGTGATGGGGATGGCAACCGAGCTGGAGTAGGGGATGCTCCTGTCCCACCAGCAGACCCAGACTGCCACAGGCACTGGTGACATGTCCCTACCCACGCCTTACTCTGACCCTGCCACCCAGGAACAGGGGGTCTTCTGGGTCCTATCTGGAGGCAAAGATGAGGTACACGCTGAATAAGAAGCAAATCTAGATTCTGTGCTCATGTAAGCTGTTCAAGCAGGAGGCAGCCAATTTTAACAACAATCCAGTCTTAAGACGCTGATCTGGCTTCAGCCCAAGTCTTTGTACTAAGCTCCTTGACATCCTGTTTAGAAAAGCATTATTAAAATCTAATTGCTTCATGCATATATTGCTGTTTTAATTATAATAGAAGCAGGAGAGAGAGATGGGAGCAGTAATCAATCTCTCTGATACTAATACATTTTTGAAGAAGGAACTGGTCATGGGAAAAGCCAATCCAACATCATCTGAGGAAATCAGAGGGAGATACTCCTAGTGATTGTCCACACTGCCAACAGCACAGTCTCAGTGTGGCCAGGGGTGGCCTCCCTAAAGTGCTCTTTGCTTTGAGACACTGACTGGGATGCTGCACCTGAATTAATTTTATATGTTTGCTGCTGTGTCTCTGTTGTACCAAAATGTAATTACTTCAGAGCCATAGACCAGTTAAACCCATCTGCTCAGCTGGCTGCTGAAACTAATGGATATTCTTTGCAACAAAGTAGCGCAAAATAGAGGCACGCTGGAAAGAAAATTATGCAGAAGTCGTCAAGGTCCTTTAGGCAAGCACTTCCCAAAGTAATCTCTCCACTGCTGAGCAAGTCCCACGGGTACCAAATATGGAACAAGGTTAACCAGCAGCTGGCAGTATCAGCAAAACAGTGGCCAAGACGGCAAAATAAATTACCTGACAAATAACTGCAGATGTAAGGACTAGAGGGGACCTGCTGACAGAGGTTAACTGATATTGATGCACATCCTTAACACTGGATGTGTCCACTGCAGAAAAATTCCTCACCTAAAGGGGTGTCAAGCACTGGAAGAAGTTGCCCAGGGAAGCTGTGGTGTCACCAGCACTGGAGGTATTTAAAAGATGTGCAGACATGGCAGTCAGGGACATAGCTTAGTGGTGGGCTTTGCAGTGCTGGGTTAACAGTTGGAACAATGACACAAAGCCAGTCACCGTAGTGTCATTGAAAGCCTCAAAACACCAGCAAACATGGCCTAATCCTTGCCTCGTTCTCTGTGTTGCTGGAGCTTGGACAGAGGCAATGGTTGAAGCAATGCTGCCAGGCAAAACCACCATTCTTCCTGGCGGCCCTTGGAGAAAGTATCTCCTTCATGGAGATGGCAGAGATCTTGTCACATCTGGGTACTGTTGCCTTTCCCTGGGCTTAAAATTAAAAGCCAAGCACGGTTAGGGGGGAAAAAAGGGTTTTACCTCAGTATTTATTTAAGGATCCTCAGGTGCATCACATCCAGGTAGAATGCACTGAAATGCACCCCAGAATGCACACCGAAAATGTACCCACACAATGATTCGCGTATACAGTTACAGACCTTGCACATTAGCGTATCTATCACAGATTCCCCCGTGAGAGGCTCGACAGAACCCCCCGTCCTGAGGAACCTTCCCCCTGGATGGCCTATCTTGGTTTACAGAATGTGTCTGGAGAGGACCTTGGTGTCTGGGGCTTTCCAACCCCCACTGTGAGGCTTCCAAGATGTTTAGTCTCTTGGCTTAAGGAACTTTGGGTCTAAGCTAGTTATCAGACTTAAGGAATCGCAAGTATGTGGGCTAAAAGCATTAAGGATACATAAAAGCTGTATAAAAAGGTATATAAAAGGGTATATAAGAGGGGTGTATCAGAAAGCAAAAAATCATCATGGCAGCAATACCACTTCTGGCTGCAGATTCCACTGGCATAGTCAGATTATCATCTCAGGAGAGGTCACTTCTTCCCAGGCTCTTCTGTTTCCATTCTGACCTGAGCCCAGGCGATGACTCCTGGTATCACCCTGGTGTGAGGAAATCCCTGAAACCCTAGATGTGTCATCAGGCTACAGGTCTGGGGGGAACTAGTAAGGACTGAACAAGAGCCTGGTGATGTTTTGAGAGTCCTCAAGGTGACAACCACAGTTACTCCTATCCACAAGCACAAAGGAAATGCCTAAACTTGCCTAGAGGAGCGGTGGAAGTAGCTGCTTTGTAGAAATAATGTTGCCTCAATCCCCTATATCCCACTGCTTC
Source organism: Platysteira castanea (assembly GCA_013397175.1). Classification (NCBI taxonomy): domain Eukaryota; kingdom Metazoa; phylum Chordata; class Aves; order Passeriformes; genus Platysteira; species Platysteira castanea. Next base: position 71,300 of record VYXC01008520.1, on the reverse strand, counting down.
TCCTGTGAAACAGTTAAGCCTGTGGATCCTCCGTGTAAAGTGCTGGGAGATGCAGACACCACAAATGCCAAGGCATGGTGGTTTCTCCAGGCCCTTTGCTGATCCAGCTCTTCCCCTCTCTGTGAGGGAATAGTCACCATCATTTGAGAGCTGGGTGAGACACAGCCCAGCAGGGGATGAGCCCATTACACTGCTGCATGCCTGGCATCAAGAACAATCCTGGAAAGAGATGTTTTCACAGCTGGCAAACCAAGCAGGAAACAAAAGGAAGACAGAAAGGAGGCACTTGTGCTCAGAAAATTAAATCCAAATTACAGTAATTATACTTGCATTAACACCCCATTTGCCGAAAAGATGCATAACATGCTTAGGTGAGAGCTGCAACTGTCCTGAAGGTGAGAAGAAGGTAACTGGAGAAAGAGTGCCAGCCTCTCCCTAGCCCGTAAAATCCTTAAGAAGTCTGGATCATCATGAATGGTTGCTTGTAATCTAACTTCCCCAGCAACCACCTGTAAATGAGTCAGCAATCCAGCAAGAGCAGCAGAGCTGATGTATTCCAGCAACCCATGATTTAACCATAAAGAAAAGCATTGTTTTCTATATGACAGTCTGGGGCTTGGATGCTGTTGTGGTGTACGTAACATGAGTCAAATTCTCACCTCACCCCATGATGAAATCACTTCCTGTTGGAGGCATGGGATCACTGACTAAGTTGGGCTCATTAGCGTAATTCTGAGTCCTTGGACGACAGAAACTTAATTCAGGTTCTGCACCTAAGCAGAATCAAGCACAGTGGAGATCAGCCCTGGCAGATGTTGTAGGTGCTTTGGGAAGGTCTTAACTGTAATCACTTCCTTGATTTCAGTCCATATCCCCATGGGAAGATCTGGTACAAAGCCTTTCAAAGTCTTTCTGACCTCCATGCCACCAGGTCCTCTCAAGACTTTATAAGTGGGCTCTGCTAGATCAGCTGAAGAATGAATAGAAAATTTGAAATGCCAGTGAGGACACCAACCCACTCTCCCAAATAAATGGGCAAACTGTTCTGAGATTTCATCCCAGTTATTTCACTGATAACTGCTCTTTTGGGGCGATTTTTCAGCTGGTTACTCTTTCTGCTTCTGGCATAACTTCTGCACTCTCCTGGTTTCACTCAGACGTGCACTTGCCATCTGGCTCGGCACTAAAAGACAAGTGCAGAACCACAGAAGGTTCCCTCAGGAAGGACAGGTAAAGCCAAGGATGGCTGAGAATAGCCCCTGTATAATCCACGGTGTAAAAGCAGCTGTCAGTCTAGTAAGCAGCCCAAGTGTTTGCTATTTCCTGTCATACAATAGATAAGAGCTTCAGTAGATTGTCTGCAGAAGGCTGCAACACAGGCAGGCAGTTCCAGGCCAGAAGGCGCTAATTAAGAAACACTAGGTGAGTGTTAATGAAAGAAATTTTGAGAGGTGAGAGAAAGCAAAGAGGATGAACCCTTCTCACCTCCTGTCCCTGGTCCTGTGTGCCATGTTCTTCGTCACTGGAAAAAAAGGAAAAGAGCTTTCTAGGAAGGAAAGAAATAAGAAAAGGAGATGACGGCTCTGGTGGATCAGTGTGTCTGTTCTCTGCCCTGGTGAAGAAAAACAGGCTACAAAAGGTCTTCATTTTCAGCTAATGCTTTCACCTACGGAAAGAGAGGCAGAAGGTAGCTTAAGGGGTGAAACAGAGGTTGTTGATAAACCAGACTGAGGCCAGCAGAGACTACCAAGACTGTTAATGGCTGGAGGATTTGCACTGGACAGATACTAAGAGTGCTCGGCTTGTTCAGCCTATAGAAGTTGAAGTTCTGGATGACCTAACAGGCACCTGCCTGCACCCAAGTGGAGGATATTAAGAAGACAGAAATGGACTCTCTGTAGGAGTGCACAGCAGGAGAATGAGTCACAACAGCCATAAACTGAAACAGAGAAGGATTCAACGTGACATAAGAAAGTTTTTCTCCACTGTGACAGTTAGTCATTGAAACAAGACTCCAGAGTGGCTATGAGATCTCCAGCCTTGGAGTTTTCCAAGAGGAGCCCAAGCCCTGAGCAACCTTGTCTGATCTCAGGACTGTACTTGCTCTGAGCTGGAGGTTGGACTAGAGATATCCCAACATCATCTCCAGCCTGAATGTGCCTGTGGCTCTGCAATCCCAGGACATTCTTCATCACCAAGTGTAAACTGGTGGATATGAGTCTTGCAGCTCTATCCTACTCTGCCTTATGCTCTTATTGCAGACAGCATTTCTAAGCAAACATTGTCTTAAACCTTATATTGCTCATAATGTCAGGAGCAGTGCAGAGCAATACAGCCCTGGAGAGCCCAGGCACAGGGGGGATCAGTTCTCTAGCACTCTCCTCCCAGGGTATCTAGGTGCTGTAGAAGCTACACAGACCAATTTGAATGTTGGTGTCAAAGGGGTAAAGAGAGGAAGAAAGTCCCTCAGTGAAAAATGACAACCAGGAAGCACTGGAGAAAACCCATGGAGCGCAGAGGCCTGAGGCAGATGGTGATAGGACCAAGGAGGAAGCTGGACTAAGAGCCTGTGAGAGCTGGCACCACGGGGATGAGAAAGTGGGGATTGTTTCTCCATGCCTACCCACAAGTGGAAAAGCTGACGTAAAATGGGAACTTATACAATCCTGGGCATGTAGGACAAGTATATGTTTTCCCACTATGCTTGTATCAATAGCAGGAAAAAGATAATGTGGGCTTAGTGTCAATAAATTCCCAGTTACTGTAGCACCTTGTTGCTGCTGAGTGCTTGCAGTTTGATCGTTTAACACACAGGTTAAAACCAAGCCATAATCAACATGACTGAGGAGTTCAGGAGTCTGTAAATCTCTTCACATGCAGCTACGTGGCCTGTTCTGAGCTGTCATTACCTCTCTGTAAAAACTGTGAATCTCTCTCTGTAATGCTGCCTGACAATTCCCCTATCATTTCAATAAGATCAAAAAGTGGAAGTAGATTTAATGTATTTTTAAACCCAGAAATAACCATAATGATTCACACAGCTTCAGTCAGTAACCTGAACACAACAATGACTCTTCCTGGAGCTAAAACAGAGCTTTCACTAAAAGACAAGGTGTTTTGACCTGAAGGTGTTCAAGGGATGCAGACAAGCTAGTGCCATGCTAAATACGTGTGCTCAAGTCCTTGTTTAATTTGGTCAGCTGCCAAATCCCATTATATCTCTGTCTGCTAATTTTAAGGAGCTTTCCTCCATCACAAATCCCTCCCCATGCAGGTGACTTTAGGATAAGATCAAATTATATTTTGTTAAAATACATTTAGCTGTTATATAGAATTGTATTACATACTATATACTACATAGTATATGATATATGATCCATGATCTATGATATATGCTTACAATATAGAATATAATTGTATTACATATATAATCTTTGATTATAAATTTTAAATTATAAGTTATAAAGCTTAATTTACTTTCAAGGTACTCAAAACCTCCTTGAAGTCATGTTTCCCAGGCCTTAGGTCAACCATACTGGTCATTCAAGACTCACTTTCCATTGTTTGTCAATCAGTCAGCCAATCAATCAATCAATCAATCAGTCAATCACCTCCACTGTAGAGTCAACCCTGGATGTGTGCAGAAACCCCTTCCTAGTTACATTTAAAGTTCTGCTGGTCCCAGCTCTCTTTAACTGAATCCATGCAGGTGTTTTGTAGTGCTTCTTCTTTTAAGCACAGTGTTTATTTTCCAGAGAAAGTCCACGTTCATTTTTTCAGGCGTAAGTTGTATGTTGACAAAGGTTTACCACAGGTCTGAGTCAAACAGCAATTGCCAAGTAAGGCTGAAAGCCCATGGAGTACTACATGTATAAGGGGCTGTGGTGGTGGTGGTGAAGAGATCTCATTTTGATAGACAAACTATTTCTGAAGCAGGGGAAACAGGTCAGCTGCAATGTCTAAGTTTCCTCTAGGTCCTTCAACCACATCACGTAACGTGTGGCATTTCTGCAGCACCTCCCAGGCCAATCCACAGAGCCTTTCAAAGACCTGGGGTTACTCACTCACAGGGAGAGGCAGGGACAAGGAGCACTCAGGGGTGTCACTAAAGCCTGCAGAAAGCCAAAAGCACAGGCTGTGAAGTACAGGCACAAAGGCTGTACCTCTCCAGTGAACCCCTGCCAGTGAACCCCCTACAAGCTGGGTAAAGGACAGGGATAGAGAGGAGGGGAAGTATGAATTCCCTTGTCTTGGGAAGTCCTGCGCAGCCTGGCACCACAGCTGAGTATTTCGGAAGTAAGGGGACTGAGGGCTGGAGCTCTCTCCACCAAGCCATCTCTTTCTTCCTTTGCAGTGGTGGTGCCCCATTTTCTTGCTGCTTTTCTAAGTCAGAGCTCAGACTAACCTTGACTTGGAATGCAGGTCTGACTGACTGCAGAGACTTTGCCTACCACACCAGCATCTGAAAAATTGTGGCTGACAGCACATCCAGGGTAAAAGCACTCTGAAGAATGAAATTTCCCTACAGAGCAAGGTGCAAGCAATTCGGAGTTTTTCCTGTCACTGCATAAGGGATGGCAGATCCTTCTGAAAGCCTTTACACCCTATAGCCAGTCAGGATTTCCATCCTTGGGCACTGCACTTCAGGCTCAAGCTACCCCAGACTCTCCCTGTTGCAGAAGCAGGACCCACATCCCTCTCTTTTGCTGGTGCTTTAGGCTAGAAAACTCCATGAGGTTGAATTGAGTGAGACAGCCCTGCCTTTGGCCTTGTGGCAGCAGACAAGAAGAGGTTTCTCCGGGTGGGCTTCCCTTTCACTTGTGCAGCCTAACTTTTTCAGTCTCCAGGTTGCAGGAACCATTTGGGCTGCAGTGTTTTTACTGCACAGCTTTTAAAGCACAGCTTTTCTTCTTGAACAAGCAGTTCTAACTGAAACCAAATCCATCAGCCTTTCGCTCAGCTCCATTACGAACTCAAACCAAGAGGCAAAGCCTGGCATGCTTTTTTTTTTCATTGACACAAAATACACAAAATTATTAATTTCCTGAACTCCCACTGGGTGTCCATCGGTTGGCCAGGCCAGATAAAATGAGAGCCTTTGAGTTAATTTCTCTCGCTTAGCAGGTTCCTTCAGTGCAGATCAAAGTAGGAGGCCTAATCCTGGAGATGGATGAACATCCTTCAGTCTCACAGCTGCATTTGCAAAGTAGTTTCTGGTCATTCTGGTGTCTGACTGTATTGGTGTCTGACTGTTTCGGTGTCTGATTTCTGACAGCAAGTTTATATAGTCATCGAAAAGTCAGACGAGGCAAAAAAATAAGAAAGCAGTAACTGAATAGTTACTGTGCTCCCTCCTGTGCTTCTGGGAAGGATCCTTTCCACTTTCTTGAAGTCCCAAATCCTCAGGATATCAGAGCCCACACCAGCAACCAAGTGGAGAGATTTCTGGTCTAGCTGAGCAGGGTTAGTGTGTATCCAGACAGCACAGGCTTGCAGGGAAAGGCAATGACTTTTATTAACCCAAATAATACACATCTGGAGAATAAAATACCAGCTGTAGGGCATATGCACTTCTCTTTTCTTCCCAGGCATACTTATTTGCTTAATAAAAGGTGCTATCTGTGCCCACAGACTTTGACTTGATTGCTGTGTTTGAGACCATCCTGACCACAACAGTCCCAGCCCCCTGGGAAGGGCAGCAGTTACCAAACCTGATCAACCTAACAGCCTTAATCTAATGCATTTCCTGCGGGGATTTCAGGGGATGAACAGGGATCAGGAAGCTGAAAAAGGTAAATGCAACAACTACCCAAGAAAAGAAGACCATTCAGTTTAATCTCACTTTTCAGAAGATGAATGGAACAAGTCAACAACCTGTAAGTGCCTGAAATGCATCATAACTAACATGAATTTGCATCAAAGAAGTCATGCTGCACCAATCTGATTTCTCTTTGGAACAGTACAATATACCTTGTGGATGGGAAAGGCACAGAAGTCATTAACCATGACTTCGAGAAGACTTCGCCATTGTCTCCCTTGATATTCTGATCCTGAAGTGAGATAACAGATCTACATGAAGTGAGTAGAAACAGGTAAGACCCAGCTGATTAGTTGTACCCAGAGCTGTTAGCGCTGAGCTGTGTGTAACTCTCACAGCTCTGTGGTCCGTAGGGGATCTGGTCAGAGTTTCTGTTAGTGTTTGGACATTGGGACAGATGGGTAGGCTGCAGGTGTCCAGGAAGGCAGGACTGGAATTTGAAATTACTTTGCTGGACCAGAGATGTGACCTGGAAAACTTGCATGTGAATTAACAAGGACAAATGCGAGACAACGCGAGATATCGCAAGTGAGCAGGGACAGTCCCTAGCACAAATACAGTATTGTGGGGAGGGAGTGTTCTGCCATCAGTGTTGGAGTTAGAGGGATAGGCACCTGGCACTCCTGCAAAGCAGTGAAACAGTCAGCCCTGCCACTGCTGAGGAATGGGAGCATCACGGGCAGGCATGTGAAAGCATCTCTTTATGGGCAGCACCCACAGGACATGGTGCAGCAAGGGCACAGTTCATGGAAGCTGGTCTGGGGGATAATAAGAAGATTTCAGCCCAACAGGTGGAAGGTGCAAAAACACAATATTGCCCTGGTAGAACAGGTCTCTGAACTGACCAGGCCCCATGAGGGGTGAGGAGCTCAGGCACATCCTAGATTGAGAGCAGTGGGATCACTGGCAGCTCCCTGGTGAGACATGGGAGTAGAGGAGACCAGGGGATGTTTGCCCTAAGACGGCCTTACACAGTTGGTGCCTGGCATCCCATCTCACAAAATCAGTCAGTGCATTGGAGCATAACTGTTTCCCTCCAGGAGAACCTCGGAGCTGCTTTGATTGCAGCCGTCACTGCATCTCGCACAGCCAGCGGGACTGTAAGTCAGACCCTCTTCTCCTCTGCTTCACAGGGCTCTTCCTCTCCTCCACAGCACAAAAATAATCCTCTTGCATCAGTTCCATCACTGTGAGCAGCGAGACATTTTATTCATTGGTGATGCCTTCCCTTCTCTCATTTAAACAATTCTGCATTGAGCCCATCAAAATAATTTGTGCAAGGGACATTTATTTGCCCTGCCTGCAGGTGCAGGTGTCTCCCTTTCTTTTCTTTTGGAGAAGGCTGGTACGTGGCACAAGCTTGAGCTGGGGAGAAGCTCAGGAAGAGCTGGGAGCAGCATGATGGTTTCAATCAGAGTGTGCAGGGGCATGAAGGTCTTCAGAGGGGTGCACCCACAGGTGAAATCTGCAAGTGAAGGACTTTTTACAGCAATGCATTTGGGATGTGTTTTACAACAGCACAGCCACAATCTCCCAGGCAGGAAGGCTGTCTCCACAGGCAGCCTCAGCCCTTTCCAGCACAGGCCGGCTGTTGGGGAAGGCTGTGTCAGGCTCTGGCAGAGGCTTAGGAGGAGTTACAGGAATGTGCCAAATATCAAGCTGTTCCTTTGGCCCTCGTAGCTGCATTTATTCCTGTTCCATGTCATGACAAATTTCCTGCGTTTGTCACTGCAGCAACACCAGGCTCTGCAACGAGGGACATTGCCCCGGAGTGCCCAGTCGATGCCCAGGGACAAGGTATCACAGAATCACAGAACCTTAATGGGTTGGAATGGACCTTAAAGATCATCCAGTCCCAACCCCTAGCCTGCCATGGGCAGGGACACATCCCACTAGGCCAGGTTGCTCAAGGCCTTATCCAACCTGGCTTTGCACATTGCCAGGGTTGTGGAATCCACAGCCTCCCTGGGCAGCCTGTCCTGGGGTCTAACCAACCTCACGGTAAAAAAATTCTTCCTAATATCTAACCTAAATCTCCCCTCTCAATTTGTATCCCTTACTCCTTGTAGAACTTGAAAACTAGTAAAAACCCACCTTCTCCAAGCTGTGGGGCATTACTAGGTTCTGTCAGGCAAGGCAAAACATGATGGGAATAGGTCTTGCAAATGAAGACCAGTGTCCTGTTCTCCATCCCTGCTAACTGAGTCCTCAGGTGCTCAAAATCCTGCACGACCATGAGCTGGGGAGAATTAGTTACCTTTCTCCACCTTAACTGCATGACCAGTGGATGCCATGACAAACAGAGGCCAAACCTACAGCTGTGGAGGTACAGAGCCAACAAGGAGCTGCTGACCTACATTCCAGAGTTTTGTGTGCTTTTCTGGCTAGGTGATCCATGGGATGCTTGCTCCTCTCATCCATTTGCTCATACCACTGCCAGCTCCTCCCTCTGCCCCTGCTCCACTTCCTAGTTTTCTTCAGTTTTTCAGTGACCTGGCTGGCTCAGCTTGAAATCTTGGGCTTGATAGTCTGTGACATCCATATGTCAGGCAGGATGCAGGACAGCCTTCCAGGATCTTGGCCTCGATGGGAAAGGGCTGTCCATTAGTGCACCCCAGCTGCAGCTCCCCTCCTAAGGTACGACTGTATTGGATGTCTCCCAAAAGCACTGAGCAGGAGGGAAGCACAGAGAAGAGGCTGTAGGAGAGTAGATCCACGGTGTGTATGGACAACTGTCACTTGTCACTTGGTTCCAAGGGAGATGGGAGTCCTCATCCTACTTAACATGGAGAGGAGCTGCATCTCATCCAAGGAGATGCAGAGGCCAGGATTGGCTGGGTGTCCCAGGCCCCAGGCACTGCTTTGCATCTTGTCCTCATGAGAAGCCATCACCTTGTCCGTCAAACACATCCTGTGGCTCAGGGGCTGAGCTAACAAGCTTTCGTCCTTCATTCCCCTGTGCAGAGCCAGGGCTCAGGAATAGCTGCACTCCTGAGAGCTGCTTGGGGTTCTCTGGCATAAAATCAGCTCACCCTCAGATGACCTGGAGGATAAACACCCATATTAGCTCCTTCATCAGGCCACTCTAATCAGGTCCGGCAGGAGGGCTGAGCACTGAATTGTCTCTGCAGGGCAGGCTGCAGGCTGGCAGTCCTGCACTCACACCCAGCCCATTGCTGGAAGAATGAGAGCCTCCCAAAAACCCTCCATTGCTGTCTCTGCCAAAGGCGTGCTTTGAAAACAGCTTGTTCCCCTAGGGGTCCCTCTGCCATTGTACTGGGGCTGTTACTCAGGCAAAGAACTGGTGATTTCTCAGGATTCCCCAATTTCCTGGATGGGATTTAAGTCATCTGCATAGAAGCAAACGCACAGAAGACAGATAAAGAAACAGGAAGAACAGGTGAGCCAAGCAGATCCTGTGAGGCTGAGCAGTGCCTCACTTGCTGTAACACTGTACTGTGCTTTCTGCCAAGGCACTGAAGAAAGCTGAGGCTCCAGTTCAAAGAGGAATTGTGCAAGCTGAACAGGCATATTCAGGCAATCACAGATCTAACAAAAATGAAAAGTCCTTTGAAAACATCAGGCAAGGCTCCTTCTCATGCATTAGGCATTTCCCAGGACAGTCAGCAATGGGCTCTTCAGGCTGCAGAGGAGCAAAGACCAGACTGCTGGGACTTGGGGAGCTCTAGGATGGCAGACACCAAAGAACAGACACAATCTGTGCCCGAAGGAAGAGGATGCAAAGCCTGCAGATAAAACAGTACTTGTAGCAACAAACAGTACCAATGTGGAGAAATACAAGGGAAGGTGTAAATAAGGCACAACTAGAATCCAATTCTGCTTGGCCAAATTGAGATCTCAGTTGCTGAAGACAGCAAATCCAAGGACACACACCAGATCTATGCCTAGGAAGTCTTGACTATTATTGATCACAAAACCAAATCCCCCTAGCATTTTTCTCCAAACTGCTAGTATTGCAAAATGGAGCAGTCTCACATCACTTTCAAACACTGGCAACCTTTTTATTACACAGACCTTCAAAGACAAAACTAGAAAGTCAAAGCCAATCCTCTTGGTTTTGCCAGTATCCCCTTGACAGCACACAGCACCTCAGAGAATGAGACTTGCACTTTAGAAATTATTCATAAGTACTATGGATTTTTTGTAAAATGGGACCTTTTCTTGCTTCAGTTGCCAGTGTTTTCATTTAACGTACTAAACACATTTCACCTTGACCACTGGGAATTGACTCCAGCTTAAAATAACTTGTAAATACACTGATGTTGCCTCTCCAACAACTGCCAAACACAGCAGTCACAGAAAGGGACATTACATAACAAAAAAATGTTGAGGATGTGGCCAGGAACAGTAAAAGGAAGAAAAACTCCAGCTCTTGACCTTGGGGCTCAACAATGCTTCTGCTACCTGGAGCTGTCTTCTCCCTTCGCATACTTTGATGCAACCCAAAAGTTATTTCATCAAAACCAAAGAAAATAGATTTAATGAGAGTATTCAAGTCCTGTTGATCTACCCCTGCTTGTTCGGGTTAGCTCTCCAAACAGAGTGAGTATCTAAGGTTGCCACACCTCTGTTCAGGATCCAGAGCCCTTTGTAACTGTAGTGCAACACTCTTGGACACCTGGATTTGTGCACAGTGGCTATGCCCAGGGTGGCCAGGTAAATATTCAAAGGTTTCTGTTTTGCCCAGGAACTGTAGCCTGCTGGCACACGGACTATCTCATTTCCAAAGTAACAGCTTTCCAGCCTTAAACAGTCCCTTCATTTTATTTCAGGCTATGCTAGACTGGGAGGAACCTGATGTGGAACAGTGGAGGGAGAAGAGATCCTATGGGGCTGTGAAGGTCTTTCTGCTAATGGTTTTCCTAGCGCAATGGCAAGGCAGGAAATCACGGAGGGGAAGGAGAAGGCAGAAGGGGCATGGGAGCTTGCTTTTGCCAGTATTCCCTTTGGTGGCTGTTGATTTACAGCTATGAGTCACAGGTTTGTGTAGCAAAACAGCTGCAGGCCATAAGCAATGCTGCTCACACCCTGGCAGGCTCCACACCAGTGGCACGGCCTCTTGCTGGGACCTGCACACTCCAAACCTGGAGACTGTCAGAGCAACCACCTCCATCCCTTCCTGCTCCAAGGCAGGCTCAGAGCCACCTGTCTGTTCACGTGTCTCCAACCTATTCTACTTGAAGGCCTCCAGCCCTGGGTTTCCTTCCTGTACCAAAGAGTAAACACTGGTCCATATACCCTTACATGGCCTGCAAAAGTGGCACAGAAAGCTATGAACAGTCAGGGACAGGGTTTCACAAGTTTCTGGATGCACTCCATGTTTCTCAGCTCTTCCTCTAACAGTACAAAGCAGCTACTTGCAACCAGACTAAATAACAGGGAAGGGACTGAAAAGAAACCAAAAAGCACTTGCAAATTTTGGAGTAAGCTACCAAACTGCAGGTCAGTTTTTAGGAGACCCAAGTTCATTTGTGTGTGCCTCCTTATCCGGACGTCAAGCTGGCTCTGGGGGAGCCAATCCTCATGAAAGCAAGGCACAGTAGCACACCAAATTCCTCCAGCACTGCTTGTGCTTTGTGCTCCTGGGTCACTGAGCAATTACCAAGTTCTGAAGAGACATGGAGAAAATTGGCCACTGCTCGAGCAGCACAGAAGGCATTGAGAGAGAAGCATTTGCATAAAAACAGAGGGATTAGGAATTACACCACCAAAAGAGCAAAACTTGACCTGTTTGGAGAGGAGACACAAGTGCTTTTCTGTCTGACAGAATGAAAGCTGTTGAGATAGAAAATTTAGGGACAAAATATAGTTCCTTCAGTACTAGACTGCTCACCAGCCCAGGACTGATGTGACCTTGGAGAACATATCTAATCCATAGCCTCTTTCCTTAAATACAGTCACAAGTGCAGACGGACTGTACTTGTAGGGACAGAAGGAAGGAGTTCAAGTTTATAATTTTGTATTTACATGCTGGTTGGTCGATCCTGTCAGGAGAATTAATCCACAAACACCAGAGGTTTATGTCCAAAAAGGAGACAGAGGAGTCCTGTTACTTTATTCTAATAAAGGCCATGGGGCATTCCCCTGAGGTCTCTCAAATTGTTAGAGGATGCTGCCTCCTTTTTATCCTGATTTCCCGACCTCATTTCCCTTTCTCTTTCCCCATTGGCTGAGGTACTTGAGAGGTACAGACTTCCCGAATCACCTACCACAGACACCCTTCTAATGTATACCCACCCCTTTTTCTTTTCCTGTGGAATTTATGGTTCCCTGGTTTGCTTCTTTCGCCTCTCAATCTATCTTTACCTATCAGCAGACCCACAGTTTGTTTGTAAAGACAAATCCCTCTCACTCCTTTCATCAGTCAGTGGAATTCCTCCCATTGTTTCTTTCACCTCTCAGTATCTAGCTTTTACCTATCAGCAGACCCACAGTTTGTTTGTAAAGACAAATCTGTCTCATTCCTTTCAATCCCTTACACCTCCCACAGCTACAGGAAAACACTGAGAACAAAAACAATCTCCTGATCCTTAACTCCTTCAAGTTTCTCCCTGTCACCCGAGGTGGTAGCAACACAAGGCTACAAAGCAGTCCATGATCAAGCATCCCACTCTCTGTTCACAGTGTTCCAGCCTCGTGCCTGCTCTGGACATGAGCTGCATCTCACTGAAACTGGGGACAGGCATGAAACCAGGGTCCTTTCCTGAGAGCAGTTGTGTGCAGTGGGTGCTGCTGGGGAATGTGAAGGACAACGAAACCTCAAGCCCCAGGAGATCTCTGTGCTGGGATACAGTGCTGGGGAGGGAGACAGGTTGAAGAGATTTCAGCCACTCTTCTATTGTCTCCTTTAAACTTTGGACACTTCCACGAACCTTCCCCAAATCCCCTTTCCTCTTTCATCTCTGTAAAACCCCAACATCCTCCCATGGTCCATCACAGTTCCCAAATCCCTCCCAGACCCTGCCATCAGCTACAGCCAAAAAGCCACAGTGCTTCAGGAAGAAAAACTCAATGCTCTTTCCTTGGTTGAGCAGCCTTGGGCTGGATATGGCAAAGGGCAAAATCATCAAAGCTGCAAAGATGCAGGGGGTCATGAAGTCCAGAGACAACACTGGCTGGTGTAAGGCACAGAGAGAGCAGAGCAGATGCCCAGCATGTGCACATGGACATGAAGGCTCAGAGCAGCCCATGCCCCTCGCTTGTGCCCACACTCTAAGCTGCTCACAGGTACACAGCACTGGACCCAGAGGCGTGTGCCTGCAGCTCCTGAACATGCACAGTCCTGGCACTGTGTCCTGGTGTGGGCAAGCAGCTGTGTTCCTCTTCCTACTCCACTCATGCCCAGCTAGACCCAGTCAATCAGGATTTACTGCCTGGGAAGAAATTCAGTTGTTACCAAGAAACTGAAAAAGAGATGCTTTGCATGTGAAGAAACCAGTAGCAGGAACAGAGATTGAGATAATCATCATAAATAATCCAAGATAAATATTCAAGACAAGCATCAGGCCAAGAAGCTGTCTGCCTCCCTGGTATTCGACCTGGGTACTGGCCAAGAAATTTGCCTTAGCCTCAGCAAATTCTGTACTGCAACCTTTCTTAGATCTGCTTTCTCTTCTACTCCTACTCTTCTGTGCTCTCCCAAAATTTCTAAAAAACACTGCACACTTTTTTTTACTATCTTCTGCTTACTTTAGGCATTGGAAGAGGTTAAGCCAGGTTACTTCAGCAGTTTTTAAAAAACAAACCAAAGCCTATGAGGAGCTACATTCTTCTGACTGTGATGACAAAATGCTTTAATTTCTTCCAACCCTCAAATGAAACCCGGAAGGCTCACTAATTAAACAGCTCTGCCCCAAACTGATTCTTCTTACAGCAATGCTTCCCTCGGGTGAACTCAACCACCAAGGTCGTTACAAATTAGAAATGATACTTTATTAGTTAAACAATTCCTGCCTGACATCTGATGCAATATTTAAAGAGTGCTTGGAGTCTAAAAGTGGCTTGGATGACAGCAGAGAGTCACTTGTTCCTACCCCTGCATCTTAAAATACTGCAGGCATTTCTGTCCCCCACTTCTGAGCAGGGCCCAAACTGGTTTCACCTCATGAAAATAAATACAGATTGGGGCAAGGGGATCTCTCTGTTCTTCCCCAGAGACTTTAGTCTGTGCTGGTAGGGAGGGATCCAGGACTCAAATCACCATGGCACAGACACATGAACACCCACTGTGCTTGACATCCCTTGTACACAGGACCTCTGTGCCCTTGACACAAGTGCCTGATGGGTGGCAGAGGCCATGTCCCCTGCTTCCTCTCAACAACAAATACACCTTTTCCCATAAGCCATTATGAGTTCAGGATGCTAAAACTCACAAGGAGTTATGGGCGGTTTTTTAAAATTTTACCGTGTGTCTTGCTGAAAGTCACTTCTGAAAACACCACCTGAGTGCTTTCGAGAAGTTCCCCCCTTGGCATATTTGTTCTGCCAAGTGTTCATAAATGAGACTGCACTAATGTAGCTGACAGCAAAACTCAGAGTATTAAATAACACTTCTTAAAGATCCCCAAGTGTTTTACAAACACGAATTAATTAAGCTGCAGGCCAACCCTGAGAATTATTTAAAGAGATCTTGAACCTTCCCTCCTTGCTCAAGGACATGAAAAGAGGAGGGGACCAAGGTCTAATGAGAACCCAAGCACCCTTATCTTCCCGATTTCTACTTATCCATCACACCAGCTCTAACTAACAGCCAAAACCCAATAAACTCAGAATGGCTGAAATCTCACCAGGATGACATTAGCTCAGTCACTTTTTGTGAGCTCTACCTTGCATGCCCAGCAATAGCCAAGGAATCTACAGAACATGGAGAAGACAGCACTGTCTGTTTTTAGGGGAAACATGGGGTTTGGAATGACATGGTTGTTAAGAGTTCTCTCAAAAAAGTTGATTAGTCTGCAAGTTTTACCTGTCAAAAGCAGTTATCCCAGCTGTGTGGGAAGGGAATCCCCTGTGACATCAGTGTGAAACAGAGGTTTAGGGGGACCTGGATGAGCCCCTGACTGCCCTGTCCCTTTGGCATCCTGGGTTCTGCCACAACTCAGCAAAAGGCACCTTCCTATATCCAAAGAAGCTGACAGAGCAAGACCAGGCAGTTGAGCTCACAGATGCTGGGACTGGTACGAAGGCCCCAGCCTTCAGAAGCACTGGCTGTGGCTTGTCCACTTGGTTGTCAGGTAGTTTTCCCCACTGGGGTCTGAGAGGACCAAGTGGAAAAGAAAACAGTCTGGGATATCCAGGTACTAAGCCAGGTTTTTCTATCTGCAAGGAGGCAGCTGGCATGTCAGGACCCCTCTGCACAGTTTTGGACCCTCTTCACTTACAAAAATCTCTGGAAGTTCTGTGACTGTTAACTCCACCTTGGGGAATCCCAGAAAAGAGGGAAAAGTTGAGTCATTTTACAGAAAAAAAGGTGGTTGCACAGGCTAAGGGTGTAGAGAGCACACTGAGTTGATCTTTAGAGGAGCTTGGATCAATACTCTGGAACTACATCTGACTCCCACTGTGAGATGATATTCTTGCAAACACGGCTGGAAGCTTGCTGCTAAGGACACAAAGGCTGGTGCTGGCAAAGAAAGGAGACAGACAGGAGCACACATGGGACGGCATAGCCTGTTCCGACAGAGCTTGACTTCCCCCTTCTAAAACATTCTCTTCCATCAGCTAAATCTCCTCACCTCTTGTTCACTTGTGGCAGGCTAGGCCAGGTCCTTCTTTTTGCCACCACACTGCATGTCATCTGCTTTAAATCCTCATTATCTTTCAGGGACAAGCTGGCTGCAGTCAAGGAACCCACATACAGAACCAGTCATGCCTGAACATCCCTCCTTCCTCTCCACATGTGCGGAAAACATTTAGTTCTGTGTTTAGTGTCCCTTCAAACCTAACCAGGCCAGCAGAAGACAGATAGTTTAATAACATCAGAGCAGCAGAGTCCATTTCCATCCCATTTATATGTTGCGTGGGATGCAGTATCTTTTGGTTTACGGTCAGCAGTAAGCAATGGAGTTACTCCTAAACTCAAGTTTAAATTGCTTTGTCAACAACATGCAATTTGCCTTTAAAGAAGGTCAGCAAAGGGAAATGACAACATTCACAACTGCATGGAGGGCTGCTGCTGGCCACCGGGAGTGGAAGGAGACGTTTGAATCCACACCTGAAGCACAGGAAACCATCCAGAGGAACATGGACAAGCTTAAGGAGTGGCCATTGGGAACATCNGCCTTCCAGTATCTGAAGGGAGCCTACAAGAAAGATGGAGAGGGACATTTTACAAGACATGTAGTGACAGAACAAGGGCAAATGGCTTCAAACTGACAGTGAGTAGGTTTAGATTAGATATTAGGAAAGAACTCTCTACTGTGAAGGTGGTGAGGCACTGGCACAGGTTGCCCAGAGAAGCTGCGGATGCCAAATCACTTGGCAGTGTTCAAGGCCAGGCTGGATGGTGTTCTGAGCAACTTGGTCTAGTGGAATCAGTCCCTGCCCAGGGCAGGGGTTTGGAACTAGATGATATTTAACGTGTCTTTCAACCCAAACCATACAAAGACTCTGGCCCACAGCACAGTATTACTGGTCAGCCCACAGCTGGGGTAAAGGGGAGAGCAGCCACATTTATGTGTGTGTGACCCCTCTCCACTGCTTAAGCCCTTGTGCAGGCAGGGTCCACGGCAGACACTGTGCTCACCCATGCCCAGGAAGGACTCATAAAGCAACAAGGAAACTTATCCTGAGTCAACCTAATGACAGCCCGGAGAGCTTGGGTGGTCTTGGGCTGAAGTTTTTCTGGAAATAAAAATGTGTGAAGCACATGAGAGATTCTTTTCCACACCTTCCATAACTCAGCCCCAAACAAATTGCCATGCAACTGTCTTCTATGCCCTCTCAGCACATGGAAGATTCACATTTCCAGTGGCATCCAGCCGAAAGAACCTTTTAAAAATCATTCTGAAGACTTTGGAGTGACATAGTGTGATTAGTCCCTGGCCAAAGACCCTGCCTAATACAGCAGATTAGTAAAGTATATAAAACATTTGGGAGTATATAAATAAAAGATGATCATCTTGAGAGATTGCTTTCTTGGATCAGTACTAAAAAGCCTGAAACTGAAAGACTCCACTTAACACAAGACAACTGGATATGAGTATTACAAGGGCAAAAAAAGGACACTGCATTTACAGCCATTCAACTCACAGCTGGATGAAGACCAGAAAGAAAATCCAGTAATAGATCCACGTAAGAGAGGTTAGCATCCTTCACAACTGGCCCTCATGGATGGGTGGAAAAGAAAACTTCACCATCCCACAGAGGCACATGTATCTCCTTGCTGTCACTCGAGACAAGGACCCAAAGTCTCCTTGCATATTAAAGACACTGCTGGCTCTTTTACAGGACAGTTGACATGGTGGTCAGGGGACAGGCTCTGATGCAGGAGCACAAGACAGACAGCATGGTTTCTGTGGGAGGACTCAAGAAAGAGTTGAGATCTCCTTTACTTGATTTCAGGAAATTTTGCAAATAAAACTCAAAACTCAGAAAGTATGTGAGTTTTGGGGAACAAATTTACATCTGCAGAGCTTCTGAACCAGAGCTTACCCGCACCATGGTGACAGCCAGGGAGAGCAAACCCCTTTCCCATCAGTCCACACTCCTTACCAGGAGCGAACTGAGTCCTCCTACTCAAACAGGAACAGACACAAGGATTTAACACCCCAGATATCCTACCCAAAAGGCTTAAGGTAATTTTAAGTACTTTGCTAGAGAGAGGAGCTTTGCCAACACCACTGCATGGAAGGAGAGGGGACAGTGACAAGGCCTGAAGAGATCTGGTGTGGTTGGGGGAATGCAGCTTATCCTTACCTTGGGCATCTTGCGCAGATTGGGAGAGAGCTTCAAGCAGGTGATGAGGCCTAGTTCATCTCCAACAATGATAATAGGGTAGGCAGGATTAAACTGGATGTGCGTTGTTTTATTTTTCTTCCTGGTCACTACTAGCTGGGTGCAGAGAGGTTCAAGCTTATTAACGTTCAGATCAAACACGTGGGCCTGGGGAAAAAAAAGGAAAGAACACAAAAGGGATTAATTAGGCAAGAACATCTCTTAGTGACAGAATGATGGCTGGAGGAATGAGAAATAAAAGGTTCTGCTGAAAAAACGTCCCAGCTACAGCACACAGCTACCATCTGTGCTCAGGGCTGTGGTAAACAGTGTGCAGAAGTCAGCTCCTGCTTGTGAGTGACTGTGCCCCTCCTGCAGGGGCTCATGGACAGAGGACCACTTCCCTGCTGGGGGTGCAAGCCTTGGCAAGGCTCCAGCTGATCTGGGTCGGAGAAGGCTCAGAGCCAGCACTGCTAACCCCACAGACCTTAATCTCCCCTCTCAGTGCAAGTAATGAGACAAACAGGTGTTAAATCAGAGTCTAATACAGATTGATGCCCAAAACAGGGAATGCTGTCAGAAATTCTGATTATTGCTTATTACAGAGCTCTCTAACATTTTCAGCTTAATAATAGCAACAATAAAGACACAATCCAGTAAGTAATAGGGAAGTGATGGGAACAGCCATAGTATGATTAGAGTGTACCCGGGGGTAATGCCAGAGAAGCACAGGACAGCTTGGTACTGGCAGCTCACTCCAGCCCAGACACTACACCTGCACACACGTCCTCCTTCCACAGCATCAGGAAAAGATTAGCCAAACAGGAAAGGTGAGGAAGGAGGGAGAGAGGCCTGAGTACCCACTCAGGCGGGAGTCCCACTGGCATGGACTTCAGACTGCTGGCACAGTGACACAGACCTGCCACATCACCAGCTGCACAATAATGCACATTTCATTTTGCAAAAGTGGCAGTTACTCAAGAGAATGAATTAATTTAACATTATCTCCCAATAACTGCAATTAGCTCCAGTTACTGATACAGACTGCAAAGGCTAATATAACATGATGTCCCTTTCTTCTCCAGGGCCAAGGTGAGCCATTTCCAGCATCCTGGATTTCCACCCGGTATCCACCATGAAGAATTTCAGCCTTACGTTTCTCTTCCCTTTTCTGTATTCAGAAAAACTAAGGAAGGGAATGCTTTATGCTAACAAGTACAGTGGGAATATAGAGGAAATTAGGACTGAACTACTTATAAACCTCCTTCCAGCTGTGTCTTGTTTACCAGCACTTAAGAGACAAAGGAAACATGTAATTTCAACAGTATGTCATGCTGACAATTTGAGTCTAGGAATTATCTGAAATCAAACAATGCTACTCCATAAAAGCTTATTCCAAAGAGTGTGGAAGGTATCAAACCAGCACATGTACTTTCCCATTGCACACCAATGAGTCAGTGAATTTTATCTGAATCCATTTATAGCACAGAGCTGGGCCATGTGCAAGCACGTGTCCCAGGCAGTCTCATGAGCTGCTGCGTCTTCATAGGACTAAAAGTCTAGGAATTTGTGATGACCTTGGTCTGAGCAGGAGAACAAAGGTCTTACGGATGCAAAAAACAAGAAAAGGAACACTGTCTCCAGACTGAAGTAAAATAAGATGGGAAAGTTCTTGAAAAGTGGACCGGGTTGTCAAGACATATTTTGAAGAAATCCGTGACAGTACAATTCAAGAAGGGAATACAAAGCATAAGCCACAGACAAGGGTTTGCAGTTTGGAGAGCTCTTCCCCAGTCAGCAGAAGCACAGGTGAAAGCACAGCAGCATTTTTATCTGTTCAAAATACCAGGTACCAGCATTACATTGTGAATTTTGACCTGACACGTGAGATCTCACAGTCCAGCAAAGGCAGGTGCCTGCCTCTAGACATAAATCAAGGTGGCTCTTCTGGCTTGTACTTTACACCTGCTGTCTTACTATCTTGGAAAAGGAACAAGCATTCTTTCAAGCATACCAATCTCCCGTGAGCCACACTCATTAAAGATCTGATTTCTTGCCTTCATAGAATACACTTTTATTAATTTAGTAATTTAAGAGCCTGGGAAATGCTCACTGATTGAGTAGCACCATTTAATCCAGCAAAAAATCCCCCAGGGAATTAGTGGCCAGGTTTCTTCTTGGCAGCCAGGTCTGCACTGCTCTCTTTAGGGCTGTCAATGAATCCCCCCCCACAAATCCTGCCCAGCCCTGCACTGGAGAAAGATGGCATGGCCAAAGGCTCAGTGCTGGAGTGCTGAGCAATTTAAATTACTCTGGGTGAGGCTGTTTTTCAAAAATGTCATGAACAGCCCAGACAAGCACAATGCCTGGGACAAGAACTTGAAACCATCAGCAATGTGGAGAAGGTCAAAAGCAAACAAGTTTATGAATGTTCCTACTATAAAGCTCCTCTTTTATGAGCTTCTAAACAAATGGGCTTATTTTCCTTCGCCAAGGGAGTAGTGGAAAAGAACAAACTATTTCAGTTCTTCAGCTGGAAACATCAGCTTCATATCAGCTGTCAGGCTCACCAGATGGAGGGATGGGCCACAGGCACTAAGAAGGACTTCAGAGGCTTTGATTTAGAGACTTAGAGTTACTCTTAGGAGAAAGGGAAATGGGGTCAGAGCAGCACTGGTTCTGGTGCTTTTGGAGTAGCCTAAAAGGGGCACAGGGCTTCCCACAACACTTGAGGCAGGTTAACAGTGCTGCAAAGCAGCAGAGCTACACGTGGCCAGCACCATCTGTAGAGATGCCTAGGGCTTTCTGCCCAAAGAATGGGAGATTGAAAACATGCAGCTCTCCTTGAGACTCCTAGTCCCTAGTCCCAGGCCTCCTAGACCCCTGCCCTGCTGGCTCACATGTTGGAATTAAGGATTATGGAGTGGCATCCAGCTGGATTTCCCACCACAGAAACTCACCACCAACACACAGTTTTCTCTCTATCCCACTGCCATGGTGGCCCTGCCCCAAGATCACTGCTTGCACACAGAGGTGGCCTCTCAGGACTTGTAAGATGAGCCTTCTCAGAGTATATGACCCAGAGAAGAGCAACCATGACCCACACAAGTGCTACTGAACTTCACATGTGACTCGAATATCAGATGCATGGGGAGCCAGGATGACCAGAATCACAACCACACCCAAACCCTCCTTCATGGAGCACAGCTTCCAGGGCAGGCACTCACCCAGCAGCGTCCAGTCAAGAACTGATATTCAGACACTGTCAGGCAGCTGGTACAAAGGGGTATTTTTATAAAAGCTGTTACTTGTATCCTTATCCTTTCAGAGTTTACAAACCAGTGAGAGTCCTCCTACGAACTGCGCCTCTTTCCTGCCAGCTCTGCATGCCTCTTCTCATGCAGTCGAGGCTGGTCCCTCACTGCAGCTGCTGGCACCTGGGGCCACTACATTTGCTCACCCACACTCATCCAGAAGCAATTTAGAAACTACAGAGTGAAGGTTTCAAACCTCTGGTTTTCACACCTCAAAAATGTTTCCATTTTGGGGTACATCAGCAGAGAAGGAAGCAGAAGCCTCCTGACAAACTCGTTTCTATACCTTCTGCAGATTCCATAGAAGCAAGTGAGGAAGCTGGAGGGCCTGGAGCCCTGCTGCTTGCAGACCATAGCAGACATCTTCTTTTTTTTTCCGCTAATAAGCTAAAAATACAATGGGTAAGGGCATTTCAGTTCTTTTTACAGAGTACTTAGGAACAATATGTGGTCACTTGCTTAAAGGAAAATAAATCAGACTCCAAGAACAAGAAACCTGGAAAAAGACACAAAGAGAGAGGTAAAAGCAATATGAAAATGTCTGAAATAGAAAGGCACAAGAATTCCCTTCTGTTTCACCCATAACTGCAGGAGAATAAAGCTCTGGGTAGTAACCAATCACTCCAACAGCAATTTTATTTATGATCCTTGTAAACCTCTGTACCTGCTCCAAGAAAGCACAGGAGAAGATGTAGCACCTTCCAAATGAAGCCCAAGCTGCTGAGTTAAGCAGTTCCTTGCAGCATGGGGATTTATGAGCTGGCATCAACCACAATCAAAAGAAACCTAAACCTACAGTACTGAAGTACTGGATAGACTGGTAGTAGACATGCCAGGCAGATGTTCAAAGCAAATTTCTTGATAGAAGGACAGCAATTCTGCTAAGTCACTGAAAACATGCACTCAATTTATGCAGATGCCCATTTTTCTCTGAGGTGAGACCAAGTGAATTCTGCAGTTTCTGATGTTTTTTATCCAATTAGAACAATTTTAAACTGCCATCACAGTAACAACAAAGTTTCTTTTCATGCTTGATGTACAGGCAGTAATGGATCTAAGTCTATTGTGTCACAGTTGCAGAAAATGTTTGACATAAATGAGCTGCTTTGATGCTTGACTTCCAAACAGCCAGAGAAGAAATCCACCTCGGTTTCATCCAGACCAACAGCTCCTCTGTCTATAAACCGTGCTAATGCATTCCACCTTCCAAAATCCAGCTGTTCCCCACTGAGGCTCTGCATAGCTCCTCTGCAAGCATGGCACAGTGCATGTCCAAGGCAAGAACCACAGCTCTAGCACCAAACCACGTTCAGAGTTTTAAACCTTTCCCTACCTGCTTTACAAACTCCACTTACATCTTAGAAGCCAGTCCAGGCTCTCATCTGCTCAGCACCTCTGGGGTGACTTGGACCCCTCTGTCCTTACACACATTCAGTCCCTGACCTGAGGCAACAGGGAGGGAAATGCAAGGGGATGTGGGGGAAAGCAGAACCCTTGGTAGAACTTCTCTGCCAGCAGAACAAACCACGTTATTTTTGTGGCCCGTGAGGAAGGGACCTGAAGAGCTACTTTGACCAACACTGCCTTTATTTTGTCCTCAAACTCCTGCCGAATCTGCCATGGCTGGAGCCTTTCCTGTCCTTTTATTCCAGCGTTACAAGCATTCATTCCCCAGCTGTGGGCTGGACAATGCGAGCATGTTCAAAAATAACCTGATGGCAACCAGAACCAAGACTGGGGGAAATATATATGTGTGTAAGAACAAGGCAGATATGCCTGGTAACTTGGCAACAAAAAATAAAATCAGTGTAAGAGCAAAAGGTGAGGGATAATTTAATACCATGCTGCCCTTTACCAGTTGACATCTCTTTCAGTGCTTGGCTTTCACTGTCCTTTTGATTGATCTACCTCATTTTCTTGACTGAATCATGATCCCTCATCCATTCACAAACTCCACCGATGATTTGTTTCAAACTCTCAGGTAATACATTTAACAAGTGGGCAGGCCACCCCCAGACTCTGTCTAGCACCATGACAGCTACTGGAGCATGCCAAAGGCACTGGGCAGGCAGAGCAGCCCAGCTTGCCCTGCACTGGAGACCTTAGTTTGCTTGATTTCTGTACTGCCACAGTAGCAAGAACAGCTTCCAATACAGTTAATTTTCTCTAGCAGGACATTTTCCAGTTACAAATGAATGTTGTAAGACAGATCTTGGTCCCTCTGACACACAGAGCAATCAGGGTCCTGGCAGGAGAAAAGGAGACTTGACTCAGAAAACATTCATTGCCTCCTGCTTCTGCAATGCCAACACAGGAATCCTGATCCTCAATGGTCCTGATCATAAAATTCGTGGCCTTTCACAGCACTTTCATGCTACAGGTGAAAGAACAGGCTCCAGCTCTGTTACAGGTATGTTCAGAGGTAGCTTTGGAGAATGAGAAGGCATGCGTGAAAGCTACCTCTTCGGCTGAACCAGCCAGGAGCCGGCTGCATGTTCTGAGGTATGGGAGAGGATTAAGCACACCCCTCTGCAGCATCCCAGCTTGCTGCTTCAGGGCGTGTGACACAGCAGGGAAAAGAACGCCTGTCACCTGACTTAAATGCATCTCTCATCTTTTCCTCATGCAGTAAGAACTGGGTCATTCCCAATTTGACATGGTAGGAAAACAGCATCAGCCTTAGGTGATTTGACTCAATTCCCACAAGTCAGTAAGAAATTGAAGCCTCAGCATGTAGAAGAGCTGCTATTCATTCCAACAAGCTGAGGAACATTTGGCCTCTTCTGAAAACCCCAAGACATTGTTTTACAAGAAAGCGCTTGTTTATCCAAGCTAAATTCCTTTTCAGTCACCAGTTCTGCCAGCCTGGCTCTCCCTTGAAAGCCTGGGTGATTAGGATAAAACAGTGTTCCTGAACTCAACCTGTAAGCATGTGCTACATCCCCTTCCTCTGATCTACCAGGCCTGCTACTCTTAAGAACAACATTAGATTGGTTTTATGTGACACGGCCTTAGTAAAGCCTTACTAGACTGCCTGCTCCTTGATCTACCAGTGCTCACAAATGAAAAAAAAATGATTTGTCCCAGGTCTTTCTGGATAGTTTATTTAGGCTGCCTAATCTCTTCTGTGCTGTCACAGTCCTGAATACCGGGCAAAGAATCTTTCTTCCACTTTTCTGACACTTCCCTACTCTGCCATCCACCACAAACACCTGATAAAGAACAAGGAGACAGTTTCATCCAGTACTTTAAGTGCCCCAGGGCAAATCTCCCAAGGCTGAGCTACCTGAATACACCCCATCTGTGCCAGTCCCCCTGTGCTCTCTCTGCTCTGACCCACAGCCCAGTCCCTGATGTCAGGCTGAAACTGCTCTTGCACACCATGACCAAGCCCCACCTCTCCACGTTCTGGCACGGTCCTGGCTATGCCCTGCCAGGGAGAGTCAGCACTGGAGGCTGGGGCATGGGCAAGGGCAGGCAGCTGCACAAGAAAGGGCAGCACCACATCTGATGGGAGAGGCAGTCACTGCTCTCTGCCACCTGCACCCCACGGCATGCCAGCAAAGCTGCTCACAAGGCAGATACTGAACTGTCATGGTTTGGAGACTGGCATTTAAAATGAACCTGCACAGATTGCAGGTCATTATAAAATGCCAAGGAATAAAGATCAAGGTTCAGGAGCTGCTATCTCTGTACAGAAGGGTTTGACAGACAGGGGGAGGCTCTCAGTGGACAAAACAACAAAAGTCCAAACTTGCAAATTCAAACCTAAGTGAGGAGCCATTCCTAGCAGTGAATTAATCAATTAATTAAGAGCAGAGAGGGGCAGCTTTATAAACTCTTGCAGATTCTCGTGTTGGACCCTGTGTCCCCAGTAGGTTTCTATGCAAAGTCTAACAGATGAATCAACACACAAAATCTTTTGAGATGCTTTCGAAGTCGTTTTTTTGATTCACACATCCATGAAGCAGAAAAAGGCAAACCTGGTTCCTATGTGGCTGAATGAACTAGTTAATCTCAGCAGATCAGTTCTGTCAAAGTGCCGTATTTCATAACCTGAAAGAGCAATAGCTTTAGTAATGAAAAATTGGCCTCTGTTTAAAAAAACAATTCCTGCAAAGCCATCAACAAAAGGGGTTTAAATTTGTCTTTGCACTGAAACCAACTACCATGCTGATAAAGTCAACTCACCTGCAATCAATAGCTGATGGATGTGAGTGAGCAGTAGTGTCCTGAGATGCCTGATGCACATTTTGAGGCTTTGAGCCCACTAGAGTATGTTATGATGGGATGGGGACTACATCAGTATAGAAGTGAGGGATCAGAGCCTGCAATAGCAAACCAAAGTATTCCAGGCCAGCTTTATTCCCTAAAAACAGCTGCTAGTGGAGAGAAATGCTGATGCACAAAGAGTCTGGTGGCAATGGGAGGAGAATGGGGAACAGTCTAATTGGCACAAAGTGAAGGCAGCATTAATTTTGGGACTCTGACCATCTATCTCATTGAGCACTGACACGCCACCAGTCCTTGTTCTAAAGCTGACTCTCCAGCAGTCCACATCAATCTCAAAGATTCAGCAGGGAATAAGAATGAGCCTTTTAGGTTTTGCAGCAGAAGAAAATGAACAGTTTTACAAGAAACAGCCACTTACACTGCAAATACAATTTCAAAGCCACTTTAAGAAAGCTCCTACCCACTTCAGCATACTCAAAGGTCCTTGTGGGTGATGGCAAAGAGACTCATGCTCATTTAGTGTCTTTACACCCCTTCAATTGCCCTGGCCACAATGCAGAGAGACAGGAAAGACCTTGCCCCAGCCCTGTAGGGCTAGAGGGGGCCCCATAAGGCATGGATAATCCCCCTGGGCTACTGCAGAAGGGTGGGAGGAAACACTCAGATGCAGCAGGGGCATCTGTAGTCATGTTCAGTGTCCTGACACCTCCAGGCAAAAGCATCAACAGATGAGAGGCCTGCTGGCATCCCTAGTTCATGCCCTACAAGGAGAGGCAGGACTAAGTCAAAAATACCCAGGGAAGTGTTTGCAAACCTGAAAGGTTTAACAAGCCTTTTGTCTGCAAAATCATTCATACTTTAAAAATAGAGGTTGGCTTTTGCTTCCAGTCAAACCTAAATGGGCAGCAAGTTTCTGCAAGTTGCTCTGTGTACACTCACACACATGCCAATACTAAGCAAGTGCTTCTCTCTTAGCTCAAAGGATGGGCATCAAGAGCAGCTGGCAGAATAATCTTGGCACATTATCCTGTGAGATACAGCAGAAAGCTGGTCTTGAAGACTTCTAATTCAAAACAGTTGTACAAACAGTAAGATAGGTTTATATAAGCAGGAAAGAGCACAGTTGCTTCCTGAGCAGCAGCACAAACCATTAACTAACTTCCCGAAGGTTTGGGTTGTTTCAAGTATTCCACATCTTGAAAGGTCAACAGTTTCACTAATGGGGAAAAGCCCTGGAGCATATGTCTGACCAGTTTTCTCTGCAGAGTGAACACTTGGATGGAATTTATCTTGAGGCCATCAATATTTACTAAAGGTGGTTATAACATGACCTTCCTCTTGCTGCACTTGTAATGAAGAACACAGCCCACAAAAACATGAGACCGAATGGACTTGTACTCTGAAAAAGCCCGTGGTAAAACCCCTGGGATCCTCCTTTTCACACAGGACATTTCACAGGGTCATAGGATTAGGAGGCAATTCAGTTTGAAAGAGACTCACAGAAGTTAACCTGCTGCCTAAAGAAGGGTCAACTCTGAGGATCAAAAGGAAATTTCAGGTAGGACTCCCAGTTTTACGCATTTAATTTTTTTTTTTTCTGCTTTAAACATAAGTTTAAGATGGACTTAAAGCAAACTCCCAAAAGCAAATGCTGCCCTCTGTTCTTAAAATAAGCTGACGAGTATCCCTACATTTTCTGTACCCTAAATGTAAGTGTCCAGGTATGCAAATCCACCTCCAATTTTTTTTTATTTCCAAAGCAGGTCTCTCATCCCAGTTAGCCTTTTTCTTCCTGTCAGGCTTTTACCATTTACAACACAAGGTGTTCTTTTTTATGAATCTCTGTTTATGATCTCTCTGAAATAAAATGATCAGCAAGCAGAGCAGGAGACTAAGGAAATTAACCAGAACATGATGGAGAGTAATAGTAGCAGTTACTATCCACTGCACCAGCGGCAGAATGTGCACATTTGGGTTATTTATGAAGAGGTAGTGTTGTCCAAAGCACATGCCCAGCTGCCAACAAACACATTTTTTCATAATGACCCTCATATTTACAGCTTTTATTAAATCCCTACCTCCTGGATTTGTGGGGATTGAGAGATTTTTATATTCTAAAATGCCCCAACTTCTAAGTCAGTCTTAGGGGGCTCATGCACGTTTGGACATTTTGGACATGTAGCATCGAATAAGGAAAAGTGTTTTACGGAATATGCCAGATATCTCTTGAAGACTGCAATTAGCACCTGATTTTAAAGCCACCTTCAAATTTTGCAGGCATGATTATGTGCAGGTACTAAGACAGAGGCTGTTTGCAAACAGAAGGCCTTTAATGTTTTATTTTCTGGCTTCATGTCCTGTATTTTTCTGTACTGGAGAATCATAGAACATGCTGTTAATGTAGATTTTTTTCCCAGCATTAATGGAGCCTGCCCTTTGTGAGGCACTGAGTTATTCACAAGAAGTCCACTCTGCTGCAAAGTGGAATAGAAACGGCTGTAAACAACTATTTATTCCACTTCCACTGCAGATTTAGAAGGTTCTGTTCAACAAGAGCAACTAAGCTATGTCTCAGACACACCCTGCTGCAGCAAGCATGGTTAGTAGCTAACACAGAGGCTCAGTATTTCTATCAGCATCAGTCCTGGCCAGCCTACTGGAATGGGAAGGCAGCTCTTGGCTTGACCTGTCCTGCTAGGCAGCCCAGTTTTGGGCAGCTCCTGGTTGATGGCCACTCTTCTCAGAGTTTGGAATAGAAGGCATAAAGCAGATACCCTCGGTGCAGTGCTGAGATACCCTCGGTGCAGTGCTGCCAACTCAAACAGGTTTTTGCCTTATCAGTAGCCTTATATGGACTCCAGGTCCATGTATTCTGTGGCTATTGTGGCTAGGACAAGCTGTGGGTGGGATGGGAAGACCCCACGGCACAAACCCTTGCCAAGTCCACAGCAGTTTCTCTGCAGTAAGTAAAGCTCTGAGAATGAACCCAAGTGGCATTAAGCATCTCAATAGATGAATTATCACTGCCAAAACTTGACCACATAAATAAGAAATCCAAGTACACAAAATGTTTACCCTCCATCTGCTCATGCTGCCCAGGATGTATCCCCACCTGCAGACGTCTCCATCCTTTTCCCCATAGTTAGGCACCAGGACACAGCTGGGGTACCCACAGCTCTCTGCCCTGCTCACCCCAGCACTCAAGCAAAGCTGTGACTGTCAGCAGAACCCTTGCACACACAATGCCACTTATGCAAAACAAGTCAGAGGATGTGACTGATGCACTGAATGCACTCGCTGCCTTCATTTGGTGTACAGGAGACTGGGGACAGACAGATCCACAAAAGAAGGACCCCATCCTGATCCTGACTGTGAGGAAAGAGCATCAGCTTTCTGTAGGCTGTGGCATCCCGAGCTTTCCAGGGAGATCAGGTGACCCAGTGAAGAGATTCCTATTGCTTAGGAGAGACAAATTCACAGCCTGAGCCAGCATATCAGGGAAATTATTTTCTTGCTATAACATAAAGGTTAAACTACAATAAAGTAGCCAAGGCATCGATTCAACAATAGGGATACATAAAGGCCATCCTTTTGCTAGAGTAACTTTGGCCAAACTGCACAGACTTTCCAGTTTACACCAGCTAAACATAAAGCCCACGGTAACAGAGCAATGGGCTCATACAGTACTAAACCAGTATTGATGGATAGCTACATCTCCTGGCTACTTGCCAAGCCCATGTTAACCATCTGAGCTACCATAGCAATGGATGGCTAGAGGCAAAAATGTAACTGCCATCATGTCAATATTAGGATTGGTCTATGGAGTTCATTACCAAACTATTACTCTTCGAGACAGCCCCACATGGTGGAAAACTGTTGATTTTATTTAATTGGAACAAAGTTCTATTGGCTGACCCTGGGTATATTACTATAATTGATTTTTTAGTATCAGTGTACATATATAACTACTTTATTCTATTGTTTCTCTACACCTTGAAAATTTGGAACCAGTGCCCTGATGTCAGCTCATATAGGGGAGGTCTGATCTGGAACCTCATCTCTGCATCCCCAGGGATGTACTGGGGACTTCATATCAAGGAAGTTCAGTGTTTTAATTGCATCATGTGCAAGCTGCACACCTGCACTGACATGGTTAACAGTAGAGCAGGGAGGGATTTGTATGCATTTGCAACACCTGCTTTGAGAAGGACTGAGAGATTAATGCCCAGGGATATGTATGCCAAAGGCAGGAAAGCATAGGAGAGGGTGGGTCCCTGCTGGTGGCTCCTGATACGCTTGGCCAGAATTGAGCTGACCCATTCCCATGCTCAGCCCTAATCTCCTCTGACTTTCTCTCATCTTGAATCATAGCAGTGTTGCTCCCAGCCTCTCACCTGGCCATCAATGGTGACTGCAGCAAACACCGTGGAGGAGTAAGTAGACCATGCAACATCCCCTACAGCAGTACCCAGGTCATAAACAAACATCGGAGTCCTATAAAAAAAGACACAGAGAAAAGTATTCATGTAAACACATGACACTCTGGAAGTGTAACACTGAGTCTTGAACACTTGGATGTTTCAGAAGTGGGAGATGGGGTGTTCCTCTGTGTCAGATAACAGGCAGGGTCTGAGCCAAAGGCAAAGCAAAGCTGAGCACCAATACAAATGAGCCAGGATTCAACCTGCTGCAACGAGAGGAGAGGTAGCATATTTCTTTCTTTGTTTCTGAAAGCATTTTGAAAGCTTCTTCTCAACACACATAGCAAGATGGAGTCTCTCTGGTTAATATTAAGAATCATAAGGGAAAAATGATCTCCTTTTTCTGGACTTCTGACAACAACATTGAATATTAGAGCAGTATTGGCAACAGGAAATATGCGACTCTGACTGATTTACAACAAAATCAATTTCCTGATTGAAACCAGACATTCCTTAACCACTAACCCTGAACTTCATTCCATATTTTAAAGCGTTCAAATTTTNAATTTTTTTTTTGCTTCTCTGGCTCTTAGAAGGTTTCTGGCCCCTGAAGCTAGAAGCCAGTCCCTGACATTTCTCTGTAGCATTTCTCTGCCACAGGAGGTCCTGCCTGAAGGAAGCCAGGTCTGAAGTAAAGCAGCCAGGCTCTGTACTGAGCTACATTGCTTGGCAAGTTCCTGGGGCAGCTGATGCTAACTCCTATATCTCATACCTGGGGAGTACAAATTTGAGTTTAAAAAAAAAAAAAGGCAATTAGCATTATCAACGCCTGGAGGAAAACTAGGCTGAGGTTTGAGCAGAGTCAACAAGTGCTGCTGGCATGTCAGCTGGACCTCCTAGCCCACATCAGGACCCAGCAGGACCTACTTGATGGTGTGATCCCAGATCTTGACTGTCCAGTCGGAGCTGCAGGAAATGAAGACTTTCAAGTGGAAGGGATTCCAGCTGATTGAGTCCACAGCCATGTGATGGGCATCAAACACATCCAGAAACTGGGTTGAATAGTTTTTTGAACACTGCAATGGAAAGAACTACTCAGTAATCAGAGCTAGACCTCCTGAAGCTTAAATTCCTGTAGAAAGACGCCTCTGAATACTTGTATGGCCTCTCAGGATCTTTCGGGCTGGCTGGGAGGAGGTGGCTGGTACCCAGAGGTGCTAAAGAAAGTCAGTAATTTAGTACATGCTGTTTCATCCCACTTGCAGACAACATCCTGCTCCCCTCTGCAACACACAGAGACAGAAATTGGAGTTTTCTGGTTGGATTTAAACAGCCAAGCCCCAGAGACCATCCTCCACTGTGGAAGCTACACTGCCTTCCTGTTAGCTCGGGCTCCTGCTATGCTTCTCCTGTGTAAAAGGTCCATAAGAAAGGCAGGGGAGAACATCCCCGTGCTGCTCAGTACCTCTGTGTGCTCACAGCACTGTGTGCTGTTCAGGAGCACAAATGCTCGCAGCACTGTGTGCATTGGAAGGCTCACAGTTAAAACCTCCAGTAACAGGGCTCTCAGCACAAGAATGTCCCACCAGTCCCTTTGAGTCTAAGGACTTTGGAAACATGGCGTAAGTCCTTTTCTGTCACCAGCCTGGACAGCCTGCTCAGAGAGACTGCCCCATGGCACAACTCTGCAGCTCTTCCTGTTGTGCCACTTGAGACTTCTCAGAGGGGTGTGAGAACCACAGAAGTTGTCCAGGGCTCAGGTATGTCCCTGACAGGCCAGGGGGCCCCACTGAATGGCAGCCAACAGCAGCCTGTGAACTGGACAATGCCTACGCACACATGTGAGGGTCAGGCCAGCAGCATCACAGCTGTGGGTGCTGCTGAGTTGCAAAATAAAGGATGTCTGCAGGAGCTGGAAAACATTTGTGACCCCTGGAAAAGTCAGTTTGTCTGTGAGCTTATGAAGCAGGGAGAAATTACAATCTAATGATTCTGTCAGTTCTGCATACACAGAAATTTTAGGTTATCATCCCCAAACTTCCTTCCCTCCAAGAATATTAGAGGTTTCCTTCACTAGCAAGGACCCCATCTCATATGAAATGTCCTTTTGCTTGTGTTCTGACACCCAAGCTGTATCCATACAGCAGCTTGGAGCTGGTTTCAGGATTTTCAGTTGGTTTGCCTCTGTACTGTCACTACAATGACTTTTCAGCACCTTTCATTACTCCCTACTGAGTGCAGCACCACATAATCTGCCCAAGTAGCAGGACTGATGAAGTGTTACATGACTTTAATCCTTGCAAAACAAAGATCCAACTAATCATAAGGCTTAACTGTTTATTACAAGTGACACTGTCTGGGGACTGTTCACTGGTGCAGGTACTGGAATAAGGGTGCTAAACCATTCCCACAGCAGCAGCTCCTACATCCCTGAGAGGCTTGTTGTGGTAGGAATTGGAACAAGAAAGTGGCTCATGTCCCACTGAGATTTACTGACAGTGTCTATAGCTTGCTAATAGCTTGTTGCATACTCTGTGTTGCTGTACCTGCATTTAATTATGGGACAGAGATCTCCTTTAATGTCACGTTTCACAACGTTACTTCATAATTCTTAATATTCAGCCATCAGGAAAATCAGTGGCTTGTTTTGAAAGTCACTTTGCTGGAAACAGACAGAACAGGTCACAAGTAATTAACACAAGAGAAAAGTTGCTTTATCCATCTGTCCTTTCAAGTGTGTGCATTGAAGGTCCCTAATACCTGAGAACTTTGAAGAGCGAGATGCTAACCAGATTTATCTGCCTCCAACAGGACTGTAATGCTCAGCGCCCTGTTTTCAAAGGCTTGTGGGGGCTGAGCCCTTGATCAGTGCAGGTCTCTGGGCATTGGTACAGGAGATCCATCACACTCTGGGATGTGCTGATCCACAGCACTGGCTTTGCAGTCTTCATGACAGGAAAGGGATCTGCATTTTTTTCTGTGAAATCAACAGCAAAGAGATTTCTGTAGGGCATATTCCCACCTGTGTCCCTTGTGAGAAATGAACCTTGCATGCGTGCTTTAGCCCAAAGGCATCCACTGTGCTCTGGCAGTGCCTGCCAGCCCCACACCACATTCACCACAATCCTTATCATTGTCTCTGAGTGTGAGATGGGGCTGCTTCCTCCCAAGATGCATTTTGAAGAAACACCACAAACTTGAGAAAAAGTTTAAAAAAGAAGTATGACTTTAATGAATAAAAAGAGTTTCTGAGCTGGTAAAGTCTTTCCCTATTATTCAGTTCAAGAACCCTACAGTTATTAGATACGACAGGATGAAAACAAAACCACTGGAATATATGACACCTAAGTCCTGACAGGAGAGCTCTGAAGAGGATGACTAGATTCAGAATGAATTTGTGCAGCCTGTCTGATCTTCTGGGACACTGCTCCAATTTGCTGAGAGTGTTTTTCTCCTACTTAGATGATGGTAGACGTGTTTGAATGGTAAACAGTATTTTTATGATGAGACAGAAAAGCAAAAATACATCTATGGCAATACAGGAAACCAGTCAAAGATGACTCTTGACAAGGCTACAAAACACGGGGGAGGAATACCGGGAGAAAAGGAGAACTCTGAGGACACAAAACTTATGAATAATCTTCATTAACAGCACTTCAGTTTACGCTAGACGTTAGTCTGACACAAAACTCTCCCACATACATGGTGAATGGATGGTTATTTGTATCCTTATAAGGTAGAGGGTTTCTTCAGTTCACTAGCAGGAACATTGAGAATCTGTGCAATTCAGAAATCCAAAAGCAATTTTTTTTCAGAGAAGGTTTGTATCTGGCAACAGAAAGAGAGTGCTGCCCAACACCGGCACTTCCAGGCAGCTCAGGGCATCCAGATGCTCTTCAGAAACCACTGACACAAACATGTCCCATGTCATTGTGGACAGGCTGTCACCAGCTACACCAGAGGCTCTCCTGGCTTTAGCTCAGTGACTGGTTGTAGAGATCTGTAACAGAAATGCTGAGATTTGCAGACGGGGTTACAAGTAGAAGCTGAGGCACGTGAACATATCAGGAGGAACAGCAGAAAATGGTAAAAGGAAGAACCTGTGGCAACTGATGAAAAATACAGTCAGTCCAGCAACTAGACAACCAGATAGAACACAGACAGAAGCCCCAAAGATAAGGTGGTGAGAAGATGAGGAACAGAACTTAAACCATAAAATATCCTGGCAAGGAAAACAACTTTGCCTAAGACAAAGCAAGACTAAACATTTAGGCAAATGATCTCTCTGTTACTGAAGAGTCACTGGAAGTCGGAGCCTGTCCAGAAATCATTTTGTCATCTTCTTTCAGGGAAAACTCAAGAGATGTGATAATGATTCAATGGCCTAATCCTTTGTCATCTGTAATAATAATAACAATCCTGTCCCAAACAGAAAGATACAAATGTTATGGTACATAGTATAAGAGAATGAGTATGGGTGAAATTAGTTTTGTTTTAAATGAGAATAACCTCTTTTCTAGTCAGTCTTGCAGTAGGTTTTATAATATTCATTTGTTACACTCTCAAGAAAACTGTCTAACACTGAAAAAACCCAAAGCCTTTCTTACATGAGTGTATTCAAATGTCCTCACAATTTTTCTGCTGAAGGCCTGTTTCTGACCGAAGACTTAAAGTCATAATGCTTCAATACGAATCTCAGAGACCATACTTTTTGACACCAAGCTGAACAATTCCTAAACAGTAAGTAAGATATGCAAAAAAGCATTCAGAATTCCATTACAGAATCGTATTAATGCAGAAACTGTTTCTCCTCTACAAAAAAGGGCAATAGATAGGTCTGTGTGTAATTTAGATAATGATTTCTTGGCTTCAGAAACACTATTAACTAAGCCATTTTCAGAACTTCAGCATAATTGTTCTGCAGCTAAAGAATTAACATATTATCATGCTATTTGTGGGCATGCCTGGTCTCTGGGGAAATAAAAAAAAGTTTCCCTGGAATTTAGTTTCCAATTTATTTAATAAATAATCTAAAATTCAGCCCATGCGGAGAGTAGCCCATGTTTGTTCCCTCACTCAGACAGCATATGAGGAATCTGTCCCTCTCACTCAACATGCAAGTGCAGCACAGAGGTCTGAGCAGCTCGCTCCTGCTCAGTGCAGCCATAGGACCCAAGAGCTGCTCAGGCTACTGTAGGACTGTCCCTGCTCCCAGTATCCAAGTGGAGCAAGGCTGCGGGAGGCAGTCCATGGCCAGCTCCAGTAATGGGTTCAGATGTGCAGTGTTTCAATAAAGTATGTGATGAAGGTGCGTGGTAGTCCTTGAGAAATGTCTGGAGCAGCAGCTGACCCCAAAACTTCTGAAACTGCTTGTAGCAAACTCTTGGGGAATGCTCAAGGTACAAGCACTCCTCCCCATGTTTTTTGCAGATACTGTGGAAGCCTGCTCATGCTAGACATAAGATTTCTCTTCCTTGTGTTAACCCCTACAGTCTGATTGAAGATTGGCTCCTCCTGCCCATGGGAACAACAGGATTTCATAGGGCTGAGTTCCACGATCTGAGAGTGGTCACTTTTCACTGAGGCTCACCAATGCAAGAGTGTTGCTTACCAGTAACCCTGACAATGAAAGGAGAGATGCTATGTAACAGTACCTTTCTACATTTGTCCACTCAAGAACTGCTAAAATGTCTGCGTGGCTTCATGGCTAGGATCAGTTCTTATGTTAAA
This sequence comes from Platysteira castanea, assembly GCA_013397175.1. NCBI lineage: Eukaryota > Metazoa > Chordata > Aves > Passeriformes > Platysteira > Platysteira castanea. Next base: position 35,829 of record VYXC01008520.1, on the reverse strand, counting down.
ACCCCATCCTAGTTCTAGTTTCACTGAAGATTATCCAAGGCAGAAACATCTACAGCTTTTTCAATGCCAAATTCTCTCCTGTCCAGTGCTCCTCCATGAAGAGTTTCATTTCCTGTGTAACTCAGCCAGGACACTATCCTGAATATGTCCCCTGATGGCCCCCACCTCACACTGACATCCACTGCCACACTCGCCTACATCCATCACTCACTCAGCCACAGAGGAAGTTAAAACCTGTGGTTCCTTACTGCCTTTTGGTCAGGACTAGACACAACAGTACCCATCAATTTAGAGTACAATACTCAGGGTACCAGCTCCTGTGGGTGACCAGACAACTCAGAACATCTGCCCATGACTGTATGGATGTTTTTTGCCCTGAAAGCATCAACAAAAAAACAGTGCACCTACCCACTGCCCACTGCCCAAGAGCTCAGCTTCCCACTCCTCCCACCTCCCTTCTGTACCTGTCTGGTCCAAAGCAAGTGAGCACTACTCAGAAATCCTCCCTAGACACTGCCTGGCAGAAGGAGAGATTTCAATCAGCATCATCCCTTTGCAAGGGATACCTATTTGTTAAGTATGTCTTGCCTAAATGATTGATACTGATTTCAAAATATGACTTCCTTTGGGTCCTTATTCTATTTCAGGTTCATTTTGCAGGTGGGATATGGGGGAAGAAGTTTACATCATCTTCTAGGGATGGCTGGATGCATCTACTCTGCATGTCATCCTCCTGCTGATTGTCCAACCCCCATGATGATGGCCTGTGGCTATAGATTTAACAGAGCCCCAAAGCCAGCTCAGAGGAATGCTGTGCAAATAACAGTTGTATTAGGAAGGAGCTACTGGCTTTATTTTTAAGGCTAAATACAGCAGAACTCCAAACTTCCTATTTTTAACTTGATTTCTCAAGAAAACATGACGCCTGTGTCCTTCTGTGTGCTCATCTCTCTTCACAAACAACTTTTGCCCTCACTGGCATTTTCAGCCAAAGCTGGCTGCATGTAGGATGTGGTAACACTAAGGTCTTACACTTCTGTGAAAAGCAATGGCCACAGAGTACAAAACATCTGGGCAGTGCCCCCAGTGTGGGAAGGGCAAGCACAGCTCGGCTGCTGCCCTCACCACATGGCTGGAACTGGGTGGCTGACAGCTCCTTCCTGGCACTGGGAACCAAGGCACCGGGCTGCAGGAGGGCACTAGAGGGGAGGTAGCCAGCACTGTCTGCAAGAACCAAGGGTTATAGTGTTGAGGTGGCATCACTGAGCCGGGAACAGTGTGGGGTGACCAGGAGGAGGAAGGTTTGAGGATGTAGCACTGGACTGCAGATAGGAAAGCAAGAAGAAAGTGGGACTGAGAAAAGGATCTAGAAAGATCTTAGATGTCTTTTTCAACCTAAATGATTCTAAGATTCAGTTTGATTGTGGAAGGGAAGGGCTGCAGGACACTAATCCGTAGGAAATACGGCTTCATTAGCCTCACCGCTCACAGGATAACAGGTCTAAGAAGGAAAAGAGCTGATATTTTTCCTGCCATTTCCCCATAGTCATGAGGACAGAGGATCAATGCCTTTTAACTTCTGCTCTGATCCTACTTAGCCCTTCACTTGCACAGCTGCAACCTGCAAAGCCTTTTCTGGAATGTAGTTTGCATTAAAAACGTTTCTGCAAAACAGGGACTTAATTGGGTCTGTGCTGAGAGCTCCCTGTGACCCTCTGCAGTGCTGGTCTGGTCTCAGGCTCACCACAGGCATCCCAGGGCATGACCAGGCACTGAAGCTGTATTTTGTTACCACCTGAGCAAACAGTTCAGACGATGAGCCTGAAAGACACACATGGGTCAGGGGATGTAAAACAAAGGATAAAGAAACCATTTTTACCTTATAGATCTTTCCCTCTTCAGTACCAACGAGAAACAAGTAGTCTATCTTTTTGTGAAAATCAAATGATGTCCCGCTGCCTGTTAACAAAGGAAAGGTCTGTCACACAGAGAATTGGTTCAGCTGGCCAGAACATGCTTCTTGGATATGGTAAACACACACTGCCTACATTTTCAGAAGTGATTTATTGGCCAGAATCTCCCAAAAGAAATCAAAGCCACCCCTTCTGCTAAACTTTCCAAGCTGTGCCGGTCCACGAGACCTGCAATTTGAACAGCCACCACAGAGACATGCAAAAGGGCACTGAAGGTACCAGAAGGGAACTGGAAAACCACTTTAGCCTAGAATTCATTTTGGTAAGAGTTGGTGCCTGGTGCAAATGTAAGCATTGTGAGGATCTGGCCCACCTCCTACAACAAAAATGTAAGTGCTTTCCTATGCGTAAAAGAGGCCAGTGAGAAAACACTCTATCATACCTTCCTGTGCTCTTTTTACCCTTAATTCAGAATCCATTTAGCAGGATCACTTCAGTAAAGCCAGTAGCAAAGAATGTGATTTGGGGAGAAATCCTCTGCTATGGACAGAAGGATCCTGTTAATGTCAAAAGCCCTGAATTGTGCAACATTGTGAACTATGTTTAAAACAGGTGTCAACCACAAACAGGATGTGACTCATTGAGATTTTGTGGCTTCTGTTCCTGAGGCAGATGCATCATCATCCAAGAAAGCCAGTTCACATGTTGGTGAAAGAAAATTTCAGCAGGGTTCTTGAGCAGAAGATGGGATGTCCGTCGAGTGCCAGAGCTACTTGAGCCTGTCCCTACCAGCAGGGACACCCACAGCAACCATCAGATGAGAAACAGGAACAAGGAGACAAGGCTCAGAAGCACACAGTTACAGAAACTTTCTGCACAGGCAGTCATCTTAACCATTATGTCTTTAACATTAACAAAATGTAGTCCTCGAAGGAATTGTTACAGTAATTTCAACTTTCTAATACCATTTGCACTTTTAACATTCAAATAGGTTGTTAAATATTCAAGACAAGTCTTTGAAAATCCATTTCCCAGTAACATTAACAAATAATCCCAAAGCCCCTGAGAGTTCTGCAGTGTGCTGCTTTAGCTGCTTTCTTGCAATCTATGTGGCACTGCAAAGCTTCCCACAGACTGCTCAGCAGCTACTAGCCTAGAAACACAGCAATTCTTAAATGCAGAGCAAGGCCCTGCTCCAAACACAGGTCCCATCTTCTCAGCCAAAAGCAGGTGTAGAAGGATGATAAGAGGATTCCTCAAGGACTTTCCTTGTGTTATTCAGGACCTCCAGAGCTGACTCATCCCACCCTATCTCAAGCGCAGGATGATCAGGATGAGAGGATTCAGCCTAGAAGGACTGCACTGACTCCACTTTGTGAGGAGGGAGCCTAACATAGCAGCTCAGAATAGATGCTATGTTTTTATAGAGCCCAAACTCAATAAGGCTCAGCCCAAAGCTGGCTGGGTGAACTCTGCATACAAGAAAGGGCAGAGGTTGCTTTTCACCTTGATTTTGCCAGTCCAGATCAATGTCTGACAGTAAGAACAAAACTGAGTTTTGACATATACAGGTCTGTGCTTTATCCACACAGAGATAGCCCAGTAAAATGGACGCTTTTTGAACTAATGTTAATGCATCTTTTTATGCAAGTAAAGGCAATATGTAACCAGCAAAACTTGACTCAGTTAGTGGCCATTGCTCCAGACAGACTTTGCCCTACTACACGATGAAAGAAAGGAGGCGTAACCCTCCTGTAGCTCCTTTCCATCTCAACACCCTGCTCCCAATTTAATTTCCCAGAATGACTGATTAGAGGCTTTGTGTCAGTAATTAATCAGCATGGCAAGGACTTGGGCTCTTACCAAGTGTTTGCAGCTGCAGCCCCTCTGGCCCCTGCATCGTTGTTCCGTCTCCTGACAGCTTGATGACATCCATGTGAACCAGCTCATTCTGCAGGCAGAGGAGATTCCACATGAATAGCATGCTTTGCAGCAACAATACAGAGACATTCAGTACTTTGAAACGGCAAATTTTATGGAGGAATTTTAAAAAGCTGCCCAGAAGTTGCTTAATGTTTCATATTTGGCAGCTTGCTAACACGCTGCTTTCCATAAAACCTTCAGGAAACCGATGCTTTGGTGCACTGGAACTGAGAGCCACTGGTACATTACCTTGACATGTGCACTTGACCTGGAAAATTTTGAGTTTCGGGGTCAATGTTTTTTAGTGGAGGCAGTCAGCTTAAATCATTGTGTTTAGTTAAATCACTCTGTGTGGTTTAAGATGGATATTTCATATTCTCACGGAGCTAACTAAAGCCCCACGCTAATGAATAGTAACTTATCATCTTGCCAGTCCTTACTTCTTAACATCTTCTTGTTATCCCCAGAGCAGTCTCAGTTCAAAATACTCACAGCTTCATGGGCTCTGAAATTCAAGTAACATTTAGCAAGCAGTTCATCCCAAGGGAAAAGTGCCCCATGTTTTTGTTCTCAGCAGAGCTCTAAAGAGCTCTAATGACACTGCTGTGCAGGTGATACATGAGCACAGGGCCAAAAGGTTGTGTCCCAAAGAGTTTACAGTCAAGGTGGGAGACAGATGACAGATGAAAATAGACACAATGTGGGTAAATATAAAGAAACTACAAGAGGGAAAAATACATTCTCAGACTAGCCTTGGGAGTTAAAATACCACTGCAAAATGGAGTTGGTTTTGACTATAAGAACCACCCTGGAGTTCCAGAGGTCTCTTCCAACCCCAGTCATTCTGTGGTTCTCTGATTATGTGATAAACAGAACAAACAACTAATGATTAGTGAGCAGTATGAGCTGTGGACTGGATAGTATAATGCATCTGCAAATATCCTACTGAAGCACTGGGGGAAAAAACCATAACTTCTTAGCTCAGTGAATTAAGCTGTAGTTGAAGCTTCTCTTCGCCCAGAGCAGGACTTACGTGGAAAAAGAGATTCTACCTGGTAAAGTCAACCCCAGGAATTTCCATGTTGGGGAACATGGGAGAAGACCTTTTAAGCATCTGCTCAGTGATGCAGCTGAGAAGGGACAACCTTCTATAAGGCATTTTTATCATATTCTGGGGGTACAAATTTACAGAAGACTCAACAAAGGTCAAAACCCGTAAAGTAAAGTACTTCCTTCTCACTAATTTTCACTGCTGCACACCCACATGCCTTGGCCTATTGACAGCAATAAATTGTTCTCTGAAAGAGCAACAAGAAGCAGGACAGACTCCTGCAGAGCTCCACCCTAGTGACTCTTCTTACAGCACATTGGTTAAGAGCCTGATTCAGTGCGCAGAGCAACCAGCAGCAGACCGTTTTCTACGGCACATCCGAACAGGAGTGCTGGTGGGCTGTTGGGAGTGCAGTCAGGACAAGCTGAAGCAGGCACTTGCCCCTGCTCAGGCTCTCAGCTCTGCCTGCTCTCCAGAGAGCATATGCCCTGTCCAAGACATGAGTCTCGTCTGAAGAGCAACTTTGGAGCTGCCTGCAGCTGGTCATGTTGATACACCCAGTGTGTCAGACATGTGATCTGGGTAGGCCCAGAGATGTACTAGCACAATATCTCTGTTTTCTGGTAGAAAGGCAAGCCTCAAAAGACCTTCTTTCTAAGCACACGTTTCTCTGCAGGCTTCCTCTGAAGATCTCCCCCAGCACCTTCACCTGGCGGAGGCCCCTGTGGACAGTTTCTGCAGCCCCTCTCCTTCACAAAGGACCCTGTTTGTGCAGACTCCCCTGCTGTGCTGGTTTTATCTTGTACCCAGCTCCACAGCATGAAAAACACTTCTCTTCCTGGGGCTCTTTGCCGCCAGAGCTGTTCACATATTCCTCTGGGTAAACAGCCTGCTGACAATTTGGCCTTCCAGGAATACTGAGCAATAATATGTTGCTTCTGCCTAATAATTGTAGAGCACTTTGTAAGCATTAGTGAATCAGGCCTTACAGCTGCTGTTTTCCCCTTAGTTCTTACCAGCCTTAAGTGATGAAGCAGGCCCAGAGCTGTTCAGTAATTTACCCGTAGGTCACACAGGAGGGGGTAAACTATGACTACTAATCAAACCTGGGATTGCTGAGCATCAGCCAGAGAAGCAATGCCATGCTGCATCCCAAACAATTATTTGAAGTGGCTGTGACATTTCTCCTTTTTGATAGGCAATGTGTGCATCCAAGGCGGGGGAGTAGAATCATCCAGCAGCAGAAGTCCTGCATCCTTCCTTGATGTTTTACATCTTTATGAGGACCCAAGGTCAAGCCAAGACAGTCTAAGTACACAGAACTCACGTGCTTTTTTGTGAAATTTGCCCAAAGTGATCATGCCCATTTCTAACAGAGACAACCACTACGGTCAAGGCAGACCAACCGCCGTCCCTGGCTAACATTTGACAACTCTTCTATCCAAATCTTGAGTGTGGTTTGCCAAATATTCAGCTGGAAGAAATGATGAAATTATTCACTTTGTGCTCTCAGCTTTGGAAGTGTCAAACAGCTACCAGTGGTTGAAGCAGCTTTATTGCTGGATAGTCTTGTCAAAAAGATTAATGAAGCACTCTTTCAATTATTCCCTATTTGCACTATGGTTTTGTAGAATAGAAAAACTCTGGAGTGTCCTCAGTCTTATTCTAAATGAAACCCAGANTTTTGCCATGGGTATGGCCAAGTTCATTACAGTAATGTGAGGAATAAGTAGAAATGACAACGTGTTAAGTGGACGCAGATCTTAGAAGTCACACCAAGGATGCTTAGAAAGAAATATCTGTGTGCTCAAGAACAGAAAAAACACAGATTATGGTGTGGAAACACATTTAAGCACTGGTGCAAGAGACCCTCTGCTGGGTGAGCTGTTATCAGAGTCCATCTGCAGACTCTTAGGTTGTGCCAGCTGCGGCATTTCTGTGAAGTAAGAGACTTCACCCAGTGTTTCCCGCCTCCTAAGGGGACCATGCTGAGCACACTCAGTTACTGGGGCTCAGTTGGTAAATGCACCCTGCCAAATCACCTCAGCTGCATGTGCCTGGCTGCAGGCATGTACTGCCCACTTCAACACAAATCTTTTGGGCGTTCCTATTCAGGGGATAACACAGGAGCTGAGTGCTGGGACACTCTTAGTCTGTGCCTGTATAGGGAGCTCTTTCAGGAGAAGGACTTGGGATACACTTGCAGAAGAGAATTTTGATTTTGAAGCTGCGTGTATGAACCTGGAAAGGTCTACAAAAAAATAACTTCAAAATTTATGCCACCTGCCTGTGCTTACACTGTTCATAGGAGATGCTCCTGTTCCTGAACACGAGGCTAAGATTTACATATAATGCTAGAAATTAATCCCTGCCAAGGCAGCAAGGCCCAAAAACTTCAGAACAGGCAAGCCTTGGTATAACAGATTGAAAAACGAGCATCCTAGGATGCAAAGAAATTTCTTCTTTTATTGGGCAATAATGGGACAGCTGCTTCAAACTCATATTCAGGGCAATGCAATTATTTTTTTAGCAAGAGATTTGAAATCTTCAAATGTAAAATGAAATAGCCAGCATAAAAACGCACATATTGGGATTCAGAGACATAAATCTAAGGGTCATTTTAGGACATTAATTCTAGGTTTCTATAAACATATTTCAACATATACCAAAAGGAAAAGTGAACAAAGGCATGCAAACTAGTTTTAAAAAGTTATATTGGGTGTGAGTTGGCAATGTCATGGCAGGAAGAAACCCTCTCTCTGCCTGTCTGATAGCATGCTGCCATCCCACTGCAAATGCAAGCTTACTCTGTACTACTCACTCTGTCCACATGGGGAGGAATTTAAATTGACCTTCTCCCAATTCAAATTGCAATCTGTAGGGGAGTGTTTTGGGGATGAGAATCTGGAAGCTGTGGAATAAAGCAGATTATTCTGTTCTGTGTCTAGCTGACCTATCTGGGACAAAGAAAGTTTGTGAACAAGAACCAATCCTGAGCTCCTGCTGCTGCCAAGCGGGAAAATGATCTCTCATTTTCAGGCCCATGGGGTGCTACAGGTGCAGGCAGGATGAAGGTTAGGTCCTGACAAGGAGTAGGTTGACCCTGCTTCATTTCAGAATTTAATATGGAGCCCCAGATCCAGCTCTGACTGCACCAGCTGCTATTGCTAACACTTCTTTTCAAACCTGGCTCATTAGAAATAAAAATAACACTAATGAATCACTGAATTTTTGAGGCAATTGGTTATAATTTGACTGGAAAAAGAAATTGCCACCTACTGTTTACCTTAACTAAAGTCCACGAAACAATCCGCCCATCTGAGGAGACAGAGAAGAAGTTGGAATTGTTGTCCGTGTCATCCTTCTGCCACTTGACCTATAAACAAGAAGAAACAAGAAGACAGTCTCAGTCAGCCCAGGGCATTCAGCATTAGCAGGACAGAGTCCTATGGCCTCAGCAAGGTCTTCAGAAGTCCTCCCTAAAGAGCAGCTGGTTTGCACCCCGGAGGCTTGCTGCTGTGAACTTATCTCCACCAGCACCTTTGTCCCCAGCACTCCTGTCAGTCACTTTCCTGCAAAATGCTACAGCAAGGGGGTAAAGCCCCTCACCTGGAGACTCTGCACCTACCCATGGCCACTGGAGCACTGCCATCAAGGATGGGTCTTGTGAGGCACCTGAGCTATGCACTAGAGCTCTACATGTGGCACACCACCATCCCAGACATCCCCAAGACATCTCCAAACTCCATCAGTGGTGCCACACAAAGGTCCCCAAGCATTAGCCTTGCCCTTCACATTTGACTAATTACTCCAAGTGCAGTTGTCATATAACTAATCTTCAGCTAGACAACCTCAAATTAGCTTTCTGTACCTATGTGAGGTGCAGGAAAGACCTTGCAAGCAACATGTGACATGGGTCCTTGGGGCACTTCTGTTTCAGGGAGATGAGAACTTCTCCATTAAAACTGAAATCCTCCCTACACCTTCAGAGCATCTGTCTGCCTGGTAAGGAGATCTGCCTTTTGACTGTGACAACTCAGCAGGAGAGATTAGAATTCAGATAAATGGCTTACAGTTTAGAAGAGACATTTCAGTTAGACCAAAAGCATTAAGAGCGCTCGATTTTCAGATCTGGGAATTCAATCAGACTAAAGGGAAAAGAATGACTTGTCACTGGGTCTGTCAGCACACACTCCTGTTGGCATCTGTCAGTTCAGGATGGGGACAAGCACTTTAGAAGGTTCTGAGAAGCTTTTCAACGGTATATCTCTTCCTATCCATGCAGTGGAGCAGATAAAGTTCCCTAAACATCATCCCATAAACTTGATAAATGGGTATGATTATCCCAGAGCTTACCAAATACTCTATCCATGACCACTTACGTAATTCATACCTATCCCAGAAAACAAACAGCTTTCTCAATACTTTAATTACCCAGATTGGGTATTCCTATGACAGGTCCTTGGGAAAAACTGTTAATTCTCTTTCGTAAAACTGTTTATACTGCGAAGTTCTGTGAAGCATGAAAATTAAGCAAGACACTCAGCAAAGAGTAGTTAACCCTCTACCGAACATGTTTCCTTCCTGTTCTGAGGAATTAAAAATAGAATATAAAAGGAATCCATCTGAGAATACCTCAAAATGCCAGTTTCATGCCTATAAGACACAACTGAAGAGCCTTGAGTGGCATACACCTTTGAACATCCTTGCATAGGGGAAATTGTAAGTCTCCATGTGAAACTACTTCTGCTATCTGGCATTAAAGGAATGGCATAATTCAATATGACCCAGAATAAAAAGATTAATGATTAGAAGGCAGATTCAACAGGATTGCCAAGGCTGACCCATTGTGCACAAAATGTGCTGAGTATATCTATTCTGGGAACATCTCCCTGGGATCGTGAGCTACTGCTGACAGTGACAGTCACCAGCAGCTGCTTCAGATGAAGGAGTTGGTGTAGTGAGGAGGTTTAATTCAAGGTGAGAAATGCAGAGATCAGGGGAACTGGTTACAAAAGCATGTCCAATATGCCTCATGCTGGGCACAGAAAAAGGGTCATGTTTTGAATCAAAAGATTTTTAAAACGTTACTCTAAAGTTGTCTGACAGTAAGATGTTTTTATGTGCGTGTCCTACACAGTTCTCCTCTAACTCACGTTCTTTCTTTTCAGTTTGCTTCCTCAAATATTTGAGAAAAACTTCCCAGCCCATCACACCAGTGGGAAATACATGGATGAAGCTTCAGCAGCTGTAGTCCATCTCCATTATCCCATGCAGACACTTCTGGGTCCTGATGCCTACACTAACACAGAGTGCTGCAGAAACTTCATCTGGAGGTGACCAAACAGTATAAGAGCTATCATGAGCTCATAGGGGATTTTCCCAAGTTAATTCCTTTCAACATTCCCAAAGTAAAGAGCTTTACCCCAGGGTTTGCCCACTCCAAATACCCTCTCTCTGATGGGGATCTATTCAAGTTTTCTACTGTTAGTTAGGTGTCACAGCTCTTCATCCATTACATGGATAGGTGGAGTCAGCAGCCCCAAAAAGCAAGTAGGCTGATTTGTTTGGGGTACTCTTGCTCCTCTATTCAAAGCAGTCAACAGTACCTAAGTTAGGTACTTTTTGTAGACGCCTTGAAAAACAGCCTCTCAGGGACACCAGGCTCTGCCCTCAGATGACTATTAGCAGCTCTCAGTGATGTTACCTTGAATTTCAGAAAACAGAAATTGGCACTTAATACTTTCAATTTTCCTTCACCACCTCTGACACCTTAATCGTGTTTGTGATCTTTTTCTTCCTGATCTCTGAATCCTATAAATGCTTATTAGAGTAATTAGCCCTCATGACACTGCAATCAAATCGGGCATCTGCTCAGAACTGGCCTTTTCTCTGCTCCCAGAGGCTTGTCAACATGGCACAACCTCCTGTCATTAGCAGCATACTTGCTGTGAGGGGTGGAGCACTTGAGGAGAGAACCAGGCAACTGTCTGCACAGTGGCAAGAAGTTAATTTTTCCCCTGAAGCATGTGATAATCAGCCAAGGATTTTGGCTGTGTGAAACAATTTAGAGCAAAAGTTCAATTATGATACCATAAGAGTAAAGAAGCACATGAGAAAGGAAAGTGTGTGTAAACAGCAGAGACAAGCAAATACAAAGCAGCAAGCATTTTCTCTCCCTGATGATGATGAGAACTGTAACAAAAGCAAGCCATTTTTTCAGTGATCTTTAACCTGACTATTTTTTGTAGTGCAAAATTAGTGTGTGAAACTCATTACCATAAGAACAGCCTACCATTTTTTGTTTTGAGTTCTTAAAGCTAATTTATTTATAAAGAAGTTGAGACTATTCAAAACCTTATTTTTATACAGAAAAACAAATATTTAGACCTCATGTTCATTACTATGTACAGCAGGCTAGCAGGGTGATAATCCATTCATCTCTAGCAAGAGAATACTATCATTTTTATCTGTGGCAGCTGATAATGGCTCCTGTCCAGAAGGAGATTAGACCATTTATCCAATCTGGTTTGAAAATGCCCATGTTTCTGATGTCATTCCTATGAAAGAAATAATGCTTGATCCGTTTTCCTGGGACACAGGCTGTTAGTCACTTGCACTGACACAATACCATTGGTCAAAATCACCCTGGCCAGGAGGCTGACTGGAGTGTGGTAAAGGCACCAGCTACTGCAAACACAGATCTGGCTTGCCCTTGGCTTGCCAAAACTCAGGTGTGGGGTGCCACATGCAACACACGCACACTGACTGATGAGCAGTTCCTTCCCTTTCTATTAATTATCCTTCAAGGAGTCCTTTGTCAGCATTGCAGTACCACAGCCCTGCTGACACCTGCCCCTAGTGAAATAAGACAAAATTTTTGTCATTCAGTGCCTGAAAACAACTAATAAAATCTGCCCCAGGTAGAGAATAGGAAAGACAAGGGCATTATCAAATTCCCCCCAGACAACCCTTACATGACCTGGCCAAGTAAGACACTCAAGATGACTTTGGCATGCAAACATCTCCTTGGGCTGCTGAGGAAAGCCCATGCCAACATGACTAGGGGACAAATTCCTTCCAGTGCCAAGCTCGCTATTAGTACACTTCTAGGCAAAGCCATCATGGCAGTGCAGGGTTTGGAAGGACCCAAAATGCATATCTATTCTCTTCTGAGGCAAAATCAGACACTCTCCTGCCACTGGTGACAATTCACATAGGTTGCTCTCACAAGTCTCCAACAACAGGTACTCAACACCTCCCTGTAGATACATCTGTGCTTAATTGCCCTTATGCAGAAGATTTCCTTTACCAAGAGCCAAGCCAATTACTCCTTACCATCTCCCCAGTGGATGCAAAGAACAACAGTTTATTCCCCTTTTTATATCAGTCTTCAAAAGGGCAAGAAAAGGTTGTGGCACTGTTACTTTCTTTTTTTCCCCTTCTCCAACTCAAATCAGTTGCCTCAGCTGTTGCTTCCAAGTCTGCCTTCAGGACCCAAGCCTTTACCATTCCTGTTCTTCCCCTTCAGCCTGGCTCTCCAGCTGCAAACACATGGTACAGGACTAATCTGAGGTGGGAGTTACAACCTCCTCTCTCTTATATTCTTGCTAATTAATTAGAATGACACATATCTTTGTGTAACAGTATTGCATTGCTGATCACTGGTGGTGATCTGTTATGCTTCCCCTTGAGCACCCTGCTGCCTAACCACCCATCTCTTATTTTGTATCTGTGCATTTAATTTCCCCTCTCTAAATGCAGTATTTGCTCTTGTCTTTATTGAATTTCACCACATTGATTTTGGGCCTTTCTTCCAATTTATCAAGATAATTTTGAACATAATCATGTGCTTCAAAGTGCCTTGTCCTCCCAAGGGTGCTTCCCTATCCTGTAATTTGAGTTGTTAATGAAAGTATTGATCAAAAAAAGACCAGAAGTGACAGCTGGAGAGTCTCACTTGAAGCACCTTCAGAGTCTGACAGCGAGCTCTGTTTAACTACTCTTTGAGCACACTGCCTGAGCCACCTGAGCAGCCTCTTTATGGCAATTTTACCTAATTCATATTTCTCTGCTTTGGTTATAAGTCTGTCACCGTGTGAGCCTGGATCAAAAGCTTTAGTCAAGTCAAGATGGATAGAGATGATAACCTTGGCTGCCTCTCCCTTATTCATGAGGCCCATTTCTCTGGGGAAAAAAAAAAATTATACTGGCTTGATAATCTATTCTGGACAAATCCATGTCGGCTCCTCTGAATCACCGTAATATCTAGACATTTGCCAACAGTTTTGCTATTTATTCAAGTGCTTTTCCAGTCATTGAAATTGGTCTGACTGGTCAGTAATTCCTTGGGTCCAATCCTATTATTTTCCTCCAGACGTTTTTACACTCCTTCTGGCCCTTTGAGATCTTTCCTCCTTTCCCTAGCTGTGCTTGTCCTACAGGCCAGCATTCAGCCTGATGCATTGTTGTGCTCTTACCCACAATTTTTGGCCCCCTATGGCTGGCTTTGGATGCCTCTAGCTGGGTGAATTGTCCAGACACTGTTTTCTGGGCTCTGGTACTCTGTCTGTGCCACTGTCCCTCCTGCATTTAAGGACAGGTCCTTAGAAGAAAACACCTGCAGATAACTTTTTGCCAGACATTGGCTCTACAGCCTCCCTGAAAAGTGTTTGGGGATTGATGACAGTAGACTATCATATTTCAGTCTGCCAGTGTCACAGGTACACGATGGGTGTGAGTCCATAGGTGACAGCAGAGTGGTGCTTCCCCTCATCCATGCCCCAGACCACACCCCTGCCTCTGAGTCAAGGTACTCACTCAGCTCAGATGCTGTAAATGAGATTGCACATAAACCCCAGCCTCCGCCCAAAACGCAGGACAGATGCAGCCCAAAAACTCTCTGAAATGCATGTAATGACCTGAAATTGGTCTGGCTATTTCTTTAAGTGCTCCAGGGTATCTTTAATCTGATCTTGCTGATGAGCAGGAACTTACCTAAATATTCTTTAATACGCTCTTTCCTTATTCTGACCTGTGCTTTTATCCTCTTGTTACATTAAGCACACTAAGCAGACAGTCTCAGACACTCACTGTAAGATTAAACAATACAGCATCAAATATTTCATCCTCATTCATACCACTCAGTAGTAGCTGAAAGCTTGCTTTGCTAGTAAGTCTATATTCTTCATTCCTTTAACTACTTACACGCTTCCCAAATATTTTCCCTTTCCCTTTTACGACCCAGGATACCACAGCTCACTTTGCACATTCACTTCTTTTTATTAATTCATGTTTGTTCTTTTCCCTAATACTCAGCTCTAGACACGTCTTTGTTTCTGTGCCTCAAGCATTTCTTTATAAGCCACTGTTGAGCTGTAGATGTAACTGTACAGGCCCCTCTCAGAGACTCTGCCATTCTGCCCAGCCTAACAGCTCAGAGATTTCACTCATCTGCCTCCTTAGCTGAACAGAGCCACAGACTCCTGTAGAAGTCCGGGTGTGTACCACAGGAGCACAAGTGCTTCCCAGCCCCACTGTGCTCCCCTAGCCACCCTCTTCTGCCCACACCTTGGTCACATAAGGTAAGCAGTGGGATTCAGACACTTCTCCTTACATTCACACTGGCTAAAGATTTTTACTCAAGGCTTCCCACTGGCAAACATCTGCTCCTTGAGCAAGGGAATCAGCCCTCAGTTCTCTCATGCTGTGCCTGACCTGGCAGCCAAGCACAGACACAAACCCGCTGTCCAAACCACATTTCCTGTGTCAGTATGCACAGGCCTGGGCCAAAGCAAAGTGCCAGAAGAGCGCTGGGGCTCTCTCAAGGTGGATGAGCTGAACATGTGCTATGATTTAGCAAGAGCACAAACCCTCACAGATGCAGTTTGGCTGCATCCATCACACAATGGCCCAGGTGACCAGCTGGCAGATGAACAGCGTATGGATTCATGCAGAGATAGAATAGGTAGAGATAGAATAAGAGATAGAATAAGACCAAACTCCAACCAGGAGTAGGCATCTAAACCTGGACATGTTGGCTGTGGGCACCTTTGATATGTGTAGTGGACACTTTCTGCATTTCTCAGCTAGTCTGCCTTTTCGTCTGCCTCAGCATCATGCTGAGGGCTCTTGCTGAAGTACTGATCTACAATAAATTGCTCCACAGGTCACATCTTCTGAAGCCAGTCTGATTTCCCCTGTGCTCTGCTGCAAATATTCTCCTGGACTCCCTTACAGCAATCTCTGATTTGAACTAAGAAGCAGTTCTATTCCTTCACTCTGTCACCCTCAAATGTGTTTCTTGTTGGTTCCTGACAGCAACTTTCAGCAAAACAGCATCCAGAAAAATCAAGTCATTACCAGCAGAGAAGAAATCTTTCACATTCTTTTCCTGTCAATGACAAATCACCATTTTTTTGTTTATTCTCCTCCCTGTGTCACTTATCTATGCTGTTTGCCAAGGGATCTGCTGCTGTGAAAGTCTGCACCAACACTCAACTTCTCCAGAGTCCAGTGACTTTCTGTTTCGCTGGAGCAAATAGTTTGTCCCTCCTTGCTGCTGAAACAAAGCAGTGCATCTACAACAAAGTTCCCAAATGTCCTCCATCAAGGACATTGCCAGCTATTCTGCATTTGTTGCTTATCATGCCTGACACAATAACTGGACCTTGACACCTCACAGAGGTTCCTCTGCCAGCTATCACAAGCAAAGCCAAGGCCAGGCACCCTGAGGAGTATAAGCAAAATGCAAGGCTGCTCTCCTGCAATCAGTCACAAGACACATCTCAAAATTATTCACTCGGCCATCTAGAAAGTACAGAGTACTTCATCCACAAGCAAAGTAAATCCAGCATCAGTTTTTATACCTCAAGAGACAGGAAAGCAAGGTTTAGAGGCGAGGAACAGGACAATGTCTGGAGCCTCTCCCTAGTGCCAACTTGGACAGCAGTACAAGTTATCCTATCTAGAAGTGGGAGGAAGGAAGAGAGAAAGCTTCATTCCTCACCATGGTTATTTGGGATATAAGCAAAAACTGAGCTTAGTCCAGATGACTCATTTTGACTCAAGGCAATAATGAAGATTTTAAAAGGCTGTGATAATTGAGTGCAGCCTGGCCAAAGGTCAAAGAAACACAGTCAGACTCTTCAGCTAAGTCTGTACTTGGTGAAGAAAGAGCTCCTGGGTCCTGCTTGCACTGGGAGCATATGAGACCACTGTGGAGAAGATTTAGCTGTGCTTTGGTTATCTGTAGGTGTGGACTTCCTACCGAAGGTTAACATGGGTGGGTGGGCAGGCAGGCAAGGAGGAACCTTCGTATGCCCAGCTGGTCCTCCAGTGAGGGGGACCAGAACCATGGAGTCACCAGCATGCCCATGTTGGAGCCAGCACGGCAGGGTACAACACAAAGGGCTCCTGCCCTGTGACGCACACTTGGCAAAATGCTGGTTTGTATCTGAACTTTTTGCCATTCCTGTCTATTACCTGGGAAGCAGACAGTATTTCTGCTCTGGAATGTCTAGTAAGAATGAAAGATCTCAAAATTTTTTTTAAAAGCGTGTTTTGGTCAATATTGTTGTAGAAGATATTAGTCCTGAATTTTTTTTTTTTTTTTTTCCCTCAGAAACCCTGCTGTGAAAGCATAGTTCCTGTCCACATCTACACCCCTGGGCTTTACAAAACTGCTAGGTGAAGCACGGTGAACCAAGCCACAACTAAAGAGGAGAAGCCACCCTAGAGATGAAGAATCAGGCCAGCCATATGGTGAGAGCTGGGCTGCCACAGTCACACTTGAGAGTCTTTGCACATCCAAGAACTTCCCTCATGAGTTGGGGGACACCTTTCTGCCACTTGCCTGAGATACCTCCATGGCGAGGATGTTGGAGAGTCTTTTGAGGGAAAATGACTTTTCAGGCCAGGAGGCTGATGTCTGCATGGAGGCAAAATCATACATCCCAGAAAGGCTCATCTAAGCCTCTTCTTCCTAGACACCATTTATTGTTTAAAGGAAGGCAAGTCCCACACTGAACTACAAGTAAAACAGAAGTATTAAGGCTGTCCTTCTTTCAGTGCCATTTAAAAAGATAAACTGTAACTAGACGTTTAACAAAATCAACTTCAAGGAGAGCAGGCAGATATACCTGACTCTGTAAGGCCTGATGAAATTCAGCCTAGGGTGCTTAAGGGAGTAGCTGAAGCAATCTCTGGATTTCATAGCAATTAGCTATGCAAACTAGCAGAGAGGAGAGGTCCTGCAGGACAGGAACAGGGCAAAAATGCCCACAGGAAACACAAAACAAACCTGTCTTGAAGGATAGGTTAAAGGACAGTGGATGAGTCAGCCTACTGCTGAACTTTGAGAACTGGAACAAAGTATTAAGTCATCCATCCATCCATACAGGATAAGAAAATGAGAATCAGTGAATATGGTCTCCTCAAGAAAAGAGCTTGTCAAAGAGAATTTATTTCCTTCCTTTTCAGGGTAACAGGTCTAAAAGAAAGAGTAGATTTGTTATCTTTAATTTTGTAAGGCTTTTGGTATACTCCCTGTGATGTCTTCAGAAGAAACATAAGGAATTACTATGAAGTGGATGAGTGCTTGAAAATTAATTTCCAAGAGTTTAGACAGTGATTTCTTGACCAGCTGGGAGAACACCTCTAGATGGTTCCCACAGCAGACTATGCTGGGTTCAGTTCTATACAATATTTTCATTGGTAAGTTGCATACTGAATTGCAAAATACACAGAATGTTTGCAGATGATGCAGTTGAAAGACATTGAATTCCATTAGGATAAGGACTCAAAGCTATCTTGAAAAACTGGAGACATAATCTGAAAATAATAAAGTGAAATGTGATAAAGACAAGGGCAGAGGGACACAGATAGGAAGAAGAAAGCATTAAACATGTAGAAATCAGGGAATTTCTGGCCAAGTGACAGTAGTGCAGAAAAGGATCAGTGGCTGGCAAAGGAATTATCAAAGTGATACTACTGGAGTGGCACAGAAATGTTTTCACATGTATTAGGAAGTACGTACTATGTAAGACACAGAAGGCAATGACTCCAGTCTGTTAGTACTGCTGAACACAGCTAGGCTGCCCAGTTTCATTTTGAAGAAAAACACGCCAGGAAATGATAATACAACATCTGTGATAGCATGATGGGAAGAAGAGGACACTGCCAAGGCCTCTGCCGCTTCTCATTTCAGTGGTTCACAAACAGGTCCCAGTTCCAGAAAAGAAGGTTCAGTTTTAGTTTAAATTCAGTCTCACCTCTCACATGTTTACTGTGTGTCATGCTCAATCACACTGTTACTGCTTTATTCACGGAAATAGATGAGACTGCTTTGTATAGCAAACAAGTCTTTTGACTGTGAGTAAAAGCTGATGGGGAGAGATAAAGGAAAATTACTTGTTACTTAAAAATAAATTCATTGAAAAATGTTCCTATCTTAAAATTTGGGTTTTCTTTCAAATGCAAATGTTTCAGCTATGACAGGAATCTGCAGATAAGGGAGCTGCTAAGCAAAGGAAGGTTCTCAATGCTGTTCAGTCTATTGTAGAAAAATTTGTTGACATTTTACCATTAAATCATGCAACAAGACAGAATGGATCAGTTCAATTTGCTTAGGAAGTAAACTCGCTTCCATGACAGAAGCCATTGAAGAGGTAAGGTCTACAAGGAGTAACTCCTTCTGTGGTGAGTCAGTCATATTTAAATATTTGGCTGTAGTGTTTGCCTTAGAGAGGAAATGATTTAGACATCTGATGAATATCAAAGTGCTCAAAGATTCCAATGTCTCTCTTTCAGTTTGGGCTTCCTGCATTTCTCTTACATCTTTAATGAGCAACTCTGACCTAAAGGACCCCCTGCCATCCTACCCGCAGTAGAGGCAGTGATTTACTCACATGTCTCCTTAGTTTAACCACTGTATGTTTGTGATAATGAACAGGGCAGTTAGGAGAGTCAGGGTGGCTGATAGGCTTGGTAACTGTAAATAGGTACTGAAACAAAGGCAGGTACTTAATCTACAAAGAAATCGGGCAGCAACCAAGGCAGCCAGCTTGGCAGGATCATATCTCACCAAGCATAGATGCAGAAGGAAGAATTCTTTCAGAATACCGATGATAATGAAAAGCATCTCAAAACCCCCTGGAATAGAAGACACAGCCAAGCACTGCCTGGATGCTTTAGGAGCAGCCCCCACCTCCAGGCTGTCAGGCACCTGCGTCACGAGCATGAGGCTAGATGATGACTTTATTTATGGGTACCACCAAATACTGGGCCTATCCGGTGGAATATGGTTGTTCTGGCTACAGGAAATAGCAGGAACTTCCCATCCAATAATTTTGCAAATGATTTCTCTCCTTCTAGAAGCATATGGCTACTTACAAGTTTTACTACAAGCATTCTCAGGATTTTCTCTTCCAAAGTCCTTGAAAACTTCCTGATGGCTGAGGAAAAACAACTAGATGAGCTCAACAGCAATGAGGAAACACTCTAAGATAAACTCCCATATCATATTTAGTCCCATAAATACTCATCTTCAGAAAAACACTGCTCTTCTACACCTTTAGGGTGCCCTCCACCTCGATGGGATCTTCCTGGCTCAGAGGACCAGGCTCCACCTCTTGAGCATCAGTGAATTCAGGAGTGCAAGGTCAGCTGAGAGGAGCAAGGAATTAGGCCCACTGCATCAGACCATCACAAACTCAGGGTACAGGAAAAGGGTAGCAAAACCTTTCCCACTAAACAGCGCATTTGGTAATAGTGGGAGGGACTCAGCAGTAAGCAGAGAGCATGGACATAGGAGTGCCACTGAAGCAAGGCCAAGGCCCAGCCTGAGGCTTGTGCATCACTCATGCTTCAGAGACTCAGATTATCTGAAGGAAGCAGAGCTCAGTTATAAATAGCACTGGATAAGACTGGCCCTACTTTCAGTTTGTTTTCTTCCTGCTGGGATTTGAATGCTCTGCTTTGTACAGTGTTTCACTAGGAATCTGCGTGCTTGTTCCCTTCACAGCACTGCCCAGTGAATTTATTAGGCTGGCATGTTAACAGATGAGGAGGGGGGAACTAGACACCGGACTGTCACCTGTTTGTCCCATCAGTGGCTGTGTTCCCATGTCAGACACAGCATGCAGCTGAGCAATGTGTGTCAGAGGCCAACAAAGCTCAGGGGTATTTCACCAGTTGCAATTCACAGCTCTTGGTTTCAATTCTGACTGTGCTCATGGTGCAAGATTCCCAATTTACAATAGACAAAATACAATGTTTCCCACTCTGTGCAGGAAAAGCAGACACACAGGGCAGGCAGGCTCACATCCAAACCCCCAAGCTGCCTGATGTTGCTACATCAGAGTGTCTGCAATATGCCTGAGAAGGTTCCCATCACCACAGGAACAAGTGGACTTGCAGCAGGGATGGGGAGATACTCTCCTGGGGCCTGTTGGATGCTGAGAACCCCGGACACCACATCAATCTGTGGCAGCTCACTATGGCTGAAGGGGTGGGAGAAGGGCAGGAGTCATGGCCAGCCCCAGCTCCCTATACCTCGCTATGGATCACTGTGACCCTGCCTGCACCATCCCTGCCCAATTTGCCTCTAGCTCTGCCACTATCATTCTCTTACTTTTATTTCATCCTCTCCAAAGCAGCATCCTGCTGTTCCACAGGTTGTATGAGAGCCATTAAGACCCATCAGTGTATTTATATACACACTATAAAGCAGCAGAACAGAATTCAAAGATCCAGGCAACCAAACAAATGCATTACAACTTCTCTGATATTTTAAACCTCAGGCTAGCATCTTCCAACACCCTAAGGCTTGAAGGGACTTTTAAATTTTATAAGTGAAATTTTCTCCACAAATTAGCCCCAGTGCAACTAACAGGCAAAGAAAGTTTCTTGTATTTTGCTTAAAGACACCAGAAAAGAAATACTCAACCTGAAAACCCACAGTAAGATGGTTTGGATGTTAAGTAAAAAGAAGAGGGATAAGAGTACCATAAGAGAAGAATCTATTTAGCAAGGAACTGTGAGAAAAGAAGTTCAGCATCTGAATGAAGTATAGAGGGAAATACAGCACCAAAGCAAAAAGAGCTCATTTTTTTGACAAACATTACATTATCTGCAATGGATACTTTGCTAGACAATTTCTAACCCAGAAGAATCCATACCCAAGGCACAATTTAAAAATAACCATGAATAATTTCTGAATCTCCAGAAGACACAGTTAGATACCATCTCAAAAAGTACAATGTCAAAGTTAAACTATCAGGGAATTTGTTCATTATTGTCAAAGGCATTTAGGAATAGGCATTTGGATGTTTACATTTCCTAACTTATAGTGGCTTAAAAAGTGTCTACCAGTTTTGGACAAGGTAAAAGCATGCTGCAGAAGATTTTATCCAGCATTTCTGCCATAGGAGTGGCAGACTGCAATTTCCACCATCTCTACCATGCATAAACGAGCCCAAAGCTTCCGAATGAATTTTGTGGCTCAGCAGAGCCTTTCCAAAAAACGGTGGACGTTAACTCTATGGGAGGCAGGATTTCCTTCAGTAGGGCTGTGCCTGTAGTGAGCTCTCACAGCGACTGAGGCCAACCAGAAAGCTGCTGATCTTGATCCTACAGCAAGCGCATGGTAACTCTTCCCAAGCACAGCCTTTCCACCCCAGCTCCCTCCTGGAGAGGGCAGGGACACAACTGATACTTGTCAGTCACTAAATGCCTCATGGTGCTGCAGTGAGGAACCCAGTGTTGGGTACTCAGCAGACAGGAGAACTGCTGCTGCAGCATCCTGTTGCTGGACACAGAAATCACTGTAGGGAGCAGGACTAGAGCTAAGGACTGCTCCAAAAGGAAACCCCTGACAGATTGAGGTCTCTGGACTCCAAATGCATGCTGACTGGTCCATGGATGTTCTTCCCACTGTTTCCTACTTCTGTGCAAGTGCAGAATGAGTGAAGTGACCTCTCTGGTGAAGATACAGTGGTCTTTTTTACTTCTGGGACATCAGAAGTTAATTAGACTTTTTGCCCTGTTTGCACTGGGCCAGGTATGCTAGGCAGGGCTGGTGGCACGAAAAATGTAGTAGAAAGCTGGAGATGAAGAGAAAGGTCCTCTGTGCAAACACTGAACTGACCCAATATAAGAAACAAGATAAAAAATAAGAAAGTTGCCTTGCATTACTGTAGAGGTTTGGTGCTAAATGATCCTCACAATCAGGTTTCTGCTCTATTTTGCCCTCAGTCTACATTCTCACCCCACTATCTTGGCTTTAGATTCTTTTGCTTCAGGTCTCTGTTGCTTTCCTTTCTTATCCAGATTTCTGTTTCTACTCTAGAGTTATCCCTTAGCAGTATCATCACAGAGTTGAATGAGATTTTTTTTCACTGAACTACCCTCAGCGAACACCTATTTTGTGCTTCTTAGTGAAGGCAACAGAAGGAGTGTTGAAGCTATTCTGAGACAGCTGATCTTTATTCTGACCTTGATAGCAACCTTCTGTCTTATATTTTTCTTTTATTTGCTTTGCATCAAACAATTTGTTTGCCTGAAGCCAAAGGAACAAAATATTATGTGAAGCAGTAACATCTCAGAGGCAATGCAAGCTGCAAAATCTGTTTGTCTGACTGCAGATGACAGATTTAGGAGAATGCCCATCATCAGAAATGAAACAATGTGCTGGTGTGACAGTGGATTATGAACAAAATGCTTTTTTTTTTCTCCTAAGTGCAGCAAATATGATCAGCTTCCCATAAAGACCGTTTTTGTGGAGCTGTGTGCAGAAACACAGAATGGGGTAAAAGAACAGCAGGCTGTGCTAACTTTAAAGGGATTTTCATTTAGTTCTACCAGCAAAATGAGACTTTAGTGAGTCTGGGATGGCTTCACAAAATGCAAAAGTTCAGTGTATATTTATTCAAGAACTTAGATTGGAACACAGGAAATAGAGAAGTAGAAGGGATCACACAATTATGAGACAAACTCCAGCAAGCAATATCAGGTGTGTTTTGTCAGGTTGACACTTGAGATGAGACTTCAAAAGTTCTGCTGGAAAACTATTCTGCAAGCTGACACTCCTTTCAGTTTCCTTTGGCAGTTTGTAGACTATTACCATCTTGCTTTGACTTCTTCATCCAAACCATGAGCATGACATCTAACCTGACTGGCATTTGGTGATGAATTAGCCTGCAGTGGCCAGCCCTTTCTCTTCCCATGCAAGAATATAGGGCAGAAAATAATTCTCTCAGGATGCCATCTGAAGCTCCATGGTATCAGCTCCTCAGGGAGGCCAGATCAGCTTCAGTAAATCAACAATGAACAAAGCTGTGTTTCTAACCAGTGATGTCTGCATAGCAATTCCAAGCCATGCTGTCCACATGGGCATGCCTGCAGCAGCTGAGATTTGCTTGAAGCACAACCAAAAGAAATGTTCCATTTGCAGATCCTAGGGTTAACACTCTGCAGTGGGAATTTTGACAGCAACTTTGATGGTGAGCAAGTAAAATAAAAAATTATTTGCAACCCTCTGCAGCAGTACTGGCTCTGTACTAGTCTCAGCAGCAACAGCATCCTTTTGGCTTGATGTGAAAGTAAAATAGAAGCGCACAGTGAAAACAAATCTGTCAAATAAGAAGTGTTTTAGGAAGGAGATTGAATAACAGAAACAAACCCTGACACATAGTTTCAGTTATGAATTCCTGATTCTGAACTGCTCCAGCTTCCAAATACTTAGATTCTAAAATATTTAGTATATCCCAGTGTAGAAAGGTAAGAGAAAAAGCACTCTTCTCAGTTGTAAATAAACCCTAATCACTATCTTTTTAAAAAGAAAGGAGAAAGAAAAAATTTTAAAGTTAGAAAGAGGAGACGCTCCATGCTGAGAGCCCCTTCCCAGCAAGGTGTCACTTCTTTCCAGAGAACCCATCTCCTGTGGCCTCTGGCTGTCAAATTCTACTCCAGTAGTTCCACATTGGCCAACCTCATTAACCTTCAGAGCCAAGCTCTGGGATCAAGCCATTGGCTCAAAAAAATACCCTGTTCAGGGACTTGCTTTGTAGGCCTACTCAGAGATGATGGGAGTGTGAGGATTTTTCTGATTACTTGAGCATTATTTTGATTAAAATGGGGTTTAGGTTAATGCCACATAAGCTTTTTCCCAACAGAACATGACAGGTTTGACACAGCTTTCCAGGAAGTGACTCCTTTTAAGCTGGCTTTTACATTCAAAGGTAGAGGCCTGAATTCTCTGACCTGGGAGACCATTTCTAGTTCTGTGCTCCTGTGACACCTGAGTTTTGGTGGTGTTAGCCACATTGCACTGCAGGCATACACATTCACATGTCTATGTATGTGTTTATTCCTCTCTGTTGATTCCTCTCTGAGGATTTGGATCCTCACCAATTAGTAATAAGCAAGTAGAAATGTGTAATTTAAAACAAGCTAGAATTTTCCATTATTTAAAATGCAGTAGCACTTAATACATGGGAGACAATTGCCAAATCGATAAGAAACCATTGCTATGCTCTTTAAAAAAATAGGGAGTGGTATCAGGCAGACAAACTCTTTCTTAGGTAACAGAATTAGAAAATTTGTATTATTTTATTTTGCTCTTAACAATGGGAGCATTACATCAGCTTTGTTTTATGCAAACGAACTGAGATATTACTAAGTCACTGAAGATGAAACAGCTCAAGAAAAGAACTGTCAGTCTCCTTTACCCACTTCCCATTTTGTTTCCATTGTGAAATGGCTGCATTGTTTCAAAAGAAAAAAGCCAGGCAGTCCAGAGAACAAAGGCCCCTAATTGCTCAGGATAACATTGTTACTTTGTTCACTTTTTCTACAAAAAAAGGGGGATTTTTTTGACGTCTAGTATCTAGACAAAGACTGGGCCTCAGACTAGCGGAGTGTTGGTGGGCGAGAATATGAGATCTCTGAGCTAAATATGAGATAAAAGCCATCACTTTCTAGAATCATCTAATGCTGAATGAGGAATAACAATCAAATGGCTCATCATAACAGATAGTCCATGCTGCTTTTCATCACATCAAATGGAGTGAAAACTTTTTCTAAACCTTTTGGCTGATATTGACAAATGCTTACACTTCAGATCTTCCCAACAGAGGTACAAGTTCTTTGGATTGCTGTACAGGCACCTAATTACTTACTTTGCTCGCTAGTTTTGTACCAAGTTAAAAATTGTAAAGCTTAGTAAAAATATATGTGCTTTAATCATAGAATCACAGAATAGTTTGGGTTGGAAGGGACCTTAAAGATCACCTTGTTCCAACCCCCCTGCTATGGACAGGGACACCTTCCACTAGATCGGGTTGCTCAGAGAAATTTTCTGAAGAAAACTAACAGTAATGATTCTCAGCACTCAACCTGTGGAAATAAAGAAGCAGGAACTACAGTCTACTCATAGCCACATCTATCCACACCCATGGAGTAGTTTCTCTTCTTTTCAGAGCTATCTTCCTAGAGTGCCTAATGATTTTTTTCACCTCTGAACCCCACTGCTGCCAAGTGGTACATATAAACCCACCCCTAAAAACCCCATACAGACTGCCTCCACTCCTGAATGTACCTGCTCCTTGTCTGTAGGGAAGAGGCTTCTAACAACACTCCTTCAGCATACGCTGTCTTTTCCAATATCATCTGGGGAACAAATGATCTGGGATTTTTGTGTCTCTTATGTGCAGTAACAGCTGCGACTTCCCACAGCATGCTGCAGCAAGACCATGAAAAACTTCACGTAGCAGTTTCTATGTGGCCAGGCTTTTCTACTGGAAGCCTAAATGGCAGTGGGAAAAGCTTGTAAGTTTTATTTGTGTCTGTGTGTGTGTGTGCGTGTGTGTGTTGTGCATACCTGACAGATTGTATTATGGTAACAACCCATGTCCGGGCTACTATGTTAACCTGTTAGAAGAGCTATAAATATCTGCCTGAGGAAAAGCTTTGGACAGACAGGCAGGAAATACAAAATTCATGTCTTCTCTCAAATGTTACATTTGCACAGACTCTCTGTTTATAGCAAGCACAGGTCTTGCTCTTGGCATATTCCACATCCATCTGTAGTCCCATCAGGTTCCCTTGATTTTTTTGACTTTTACTGGAAGATGCAATAACCAGGAGCCACGGCTGGGGGACAATCCATGCAAGGCATGTGCCAAAGTTCAAGGAACACCGACGTGTGACTGTATCAGCCAGCCTAAGTCAGGTGACAGCAATAGTCACTGCAGCAACACCTTTAGCCCAGGCCAGCAAACCAAAGACACACTCCTGCACCTCAACAGGGTCATACAGACCATGTTGAAATATGTGCTGCCACACTTCTACTGCTATAAACAAGATCAAAAGCACATATACCTTCCAGTGCTTCAATCTGAGCTCAGATTACATTGCAGACATAGCTAATTAGCTGGATGTAGCAGCATATTCACCCTGACCCTTCACCACACCACCCATCTGGTGGCTCTTTCTGACAGATGCCAGAGTGGCATTAGTTTAAGAACATCACCTGCACATCACAGTTCTGAATTCACCAGAGTACTTCAAGGTCAACTACAAGGTAGTGTGTCTTGAATCTGGCTGGAAGCCAATTCCACAGGCAGCTGCCCCTGGACTTACTGTGTCCAACAGA
Organism: Platysteira castanea; assembly: GCA_013397175.1. Lineage (NCBI taxonomy): Eukaryota > Metazoa > Chordata > Aves > Passeriformes > Platysteira > Platysteira castanea. Next base: position 9,290 of record VYXC01008520.1, on the reverse strand, counting down.
GCTCTCTTCTAGGCTGATATACTTGTTTTACTTGTTTTTATGCGGGGCTCATCACTTGCTGTCCTGTGATTTTCTGTTTGGAACACAAATAGCATTGCATGCTGGTACATTCAGAGGATACCAGTCCTTCTCAAAAAAGAAGTCAATTATAATAATGAAAACTAAGGAGAAATAATTGTTTATAGCAAACTTTTGCTCACATTTTTAGTTTCTGGTGAGGACCAAGGATGCATGCAGTTGCTTTGCCTTTATGCATATTTCAAAATTAGATTGAAATACAACTTAATCAGTCACAGGTACTAAAACAGCACCTTTCCCCATACAGGACTTTTCCTGCTGTGCCCAAACTCCATCCAATTCAAATCCCAGTCACAGGAAAGGAAAAGCAGCCTTACCTGCCACACTGGCTCTGTGTGCTTCCCTGACTTGGCACTACTCTTGTAGCTGGGCTGGGAGGCTGGCTTCTTCAGGTTGTAGATGGCCACGTTGCCATCGTAGAAGCCCACTGCCAGGAGGTGGGGGTGGTCACTGTGGAAGTCCAGGCACATGATGCCACTCTCACTGCTGAAGGAGTACTCCGGGAAGGAGGGGTTCTTCAGGGTGTAGAGCAGGAGCATGCCGTGGCCCTGCTTCATGAAGTCATCTAACAAGGAGATGTCAAATCAGTTTCCAGGATCCTCAGCTACTGAAATGCAGAAACAGACAGCTCCCACTTATGCCTAAAACCTACCTGAATGCAAAGGTACCAGACACAGGACCAAATTATCATATTGGTGTGCCTACATCTGAACATCCTTTCCACCACTGATATGCCACCCCCAGGACATAGGCACAATATATGCAGAAAAGACAATTTATGCAGAAAATGTCTGCACAATTTATGCAGAAAAACTACTGGTTTGGTGTGCTTTCTTCAAGGAGAGAGAGTTGTGAAGCCTTGGAAAAGTGAGGAGGAAAGAAAGAATTTTGCGGGCACTTCTTTCTTTGGGCTAGGATTACACTTCTTTCTTTGGGCTAGGATTACACTTCTTTCTGCGGGCTAGGATTTCACTACACTGCAGACATACAGGCACAACCAAGGATAGCACCATTTCAATTTATGTATTGGCAATATCTGATATTTCACTTTCCACTGCTTTTTCAGAGAAAAACATTTCATTAATATATCTGTAAAGCATTATACCAATTGCCATTACTCATAACTGGACAATATAAAAGTGACTATAGCTTTATTTTCTGTTTATGTCCAACATCTCCCTGCTCGGCACAGAAGCTCTATTTTTTGCCAGGACTTTCCAATCTTTTTTCTATTTACTTTCACCTTTTCTTTGTGCTGCCTAAAATTAGCTCTCTCCTTTCTCAGTAGGACCATCTTTCTTTTGTGTGTTTTCTTATCATGCCCTGACTGTCTCTGCAATTCTTAGGGTATTTCGATCATGTAAAAAAACAATTTCCAAATTCTCTGAAAGAGAAAGAAAAGCTGTTGATGTAGATAAGCTCTCCAGAAACAAAGAAGGAACTTTGCAAATCTATGAAAACAATGCTGCCTCTGAGAGCATCCTAGCCATCTAGTGCTTTTTATTACTGCCAATGCCCTCAGGCACACAGTATATGGGAAATAAATTTACTGCTTTCTGTGCTTCAAGCGCTCACTACACATTCTGTTTTCAGAACAGTCCTCTCCTTTTCAAAGTGCTTCCTACCTTTCTTAAAATTTTGTCCAACCTGCAGGATCAGGTCTTGGTAAATGTGTACTCCAGTGATAACACTAACGTTAGAGAACTCTTCTTAGAAGTAAGCTGATTCCAAGTCAGCATGCAGGTACAGACATTCTGTACTTCATGTGTAACAGGGCCATGAAAAAGCATTCAAAAAACCAGTAAAGAAACACACATCAACAAAACTATTACTGCTGCTTTGTACTAGATCGTCGAAATAGAATCTTTTCATACGTCTCTCTGTATTGGGGACAGATGAGGAAAATGGTTTCTTTATTTTGCAGAAAGGTGAGATTCCAAAACTGGCATTACTTTAAACACATCTGACCCCAAATAACATTTCTAACTTTTTTCTGGATGCAGGGGAAGTTTATTCTTAGAATTCTAGCTGAAAAGGAAGTGAAGTTACTTTCTCCATCAGAGATTTCCCAGTTCTTTTAATTCACAGAATGGTCTTTGTTCTTAGCCAAGTAATGTCATTGAACTGATATTTAGTTGAGGTCCATGAATGATAAGGATGAATCTGTGCTCACCTCAGAAGCAAAAACACTTGGAAAGGCTGTGGAAATGACCACCAGGACTGGCTCAAAGCAGAATGAAGTCAAACTGGTTGGATAGCCTTTGAATCCAACTTATTTAATGCTCTTATTTCTCTTGGAGTGAGCTGATCAGCCAGGCATATTACCAAAAGGTCTGTAGCATACAATAATTTTTTATCTGTTAGCACTGTGCTGAGGAGGTTCAAGAGCTGCCCCCATGTTCCTTGCACAGACAGCAGAGGAGACATCTCTAGAGGGGGTGATTCAGCCTCCAAAGATCTAAGCTGGGTTTTGGAGGTGGTTCTCTCCCCAGTGATCTGACAGGAACAGAGTCCACTCACATTCCTCAGTTAAAGGTGATAGAGCAGGTCTTCATCTGGTGAAATAGCTCAGCAGCTTCAGCAAGTCCACCTGGGGGTTAGTCTGGCAGGGGAAAAGCAAAGCCTTGGGAAGAAGCTCTGGCAGAGTGAAATGCAGGGTCCAGTTTGCAGATTATGACACCCAAATGCAGGTCTGTGTGTGGCTGGCTGTGCACTCAGAGTCAAGCTCCTGCTACCATCAGTACCAGTAGCATCTTAAAGGAGAGTTTTCTATGAGTGCTGATTTACTCTCTAGGCTCCACTGACTGCAGTGGCCCCTACTGAATGTTAAACCCACCCTAATCTAAGAGCTGAATCCTACTCATTGTCTCCTTTATGTTATCAAATATCAGGAATGTGGGTTAAATCACAGATGTGTGAATACCACATGTAGGGCTGAATAATATGATTGCTAAAGTATAGCTTATTCCTGACAAAAGGCAATGTGATGAGAATAACCCACAATTAACACTGAAGCATGACACATAAACCCCTGTGTAAAACACAAACCTGCTGAGCATAAGCATATAAATCCATTTAATGAAGGGTGAATTCTCATCCAGAGTACTAACTTGTGACATACCAACATGTTCTTCAATAAATAGTTTTAAAAGTGGCTTATTTCATTAGTGATACTCAGTGCTGCAGAATGGCAAGCGCAGTACATACCCACAGCAGCATTTCTGTGATATAGCTTTGAAGAGCAGCATTTTCGCGAGAAAGGTTTTGGTAAAACAAGCAGACTACTGCTCTTTACCCCAAAACATTGGGCAGCCAGACTCTCAGGATGCACGGTGATTCAATGCTGGAAGATCAGAGAGCACAGCCAAGCAAAAGGTGCAGACCCAAGGGCTGACAATGGTGACTTCCTCTGCTGGAAGTGAAAGCAGCAGCTTCAGACCTAAGACAGCTGCTCTGCACCTCAAGGATGCACCAGTACGGACTGGAAGAGTAAAGAATATCTGCCCCATGCAGACCCACGAAGTGCAAACTGGTGCTTTTTTCCGAGATACAAGGGCTGGAGATATTAGAGATATTGTACAGTTTTTCTGATAATCAGTGCCAGCAGGACTTTCTCTTTACAGGAAGACACAAGACAGCACTGCAAGAAGAAGAGAGTGAACAGACTCTTGCTGCCATGTGGATCCCTCAGTGTTCACCTGAGCAGAGGTTAAATTTTAGACTGTGACATGTAACAAGTGTATGTAGGAAGACAAGTTTTGCTAAGGAAATAGCAAATCATGCAGATAGCATGATTACTGGTCTCAGCATGGAGAACTGAGCCTGTAAGCATTACATGCAAACAGAAATAGGTTTCAAACCAGCTATGACCACTGTCTAAAATACTCCTCTGCATTTGCTTTTAAAGCTGGACAGATTCACCCCAAACCCTTTTCAGAAAAATACTGTAGTGGTAGAAAAGTACCCCAGAATACCATTGTGATATCACCAAACAGTTTATGCAAAGTAATAATCTGAAAAGCATCTGAATCTTTTGTTCTGATGTTTAAGTGCCTGTTTTAATAGATTTTTCATTTCTATTACTCCTCAGCTGAATTTAAAAGAATCAGTATATGTCCAATATCAGAATAAAGTCTTTTGTTTGCTGGACAAATTTTAGAAAAAATTTTATTTGTATTTCTCCTTCCTCATTCATGAACAAAGCCATGAGACATACATTACATGGTTTTCTTCCATTTCCTCCAAAATGCTTAGTGGCTGAACCACTATGCTCAACAGCATCCTCAAGTTAAAAAGCACAATGCTTAGGGTAAATCCTGCAGCCACATAATAAATCTCAATGTGGGTACCATTCACAGCCATGAGTTAAAGTTGGAGTTTTTACTACACAAGAAGCCAGTGCTATGGTTTCTTGTATGAAAAACTGGCAAATTACTTTCTCTTTGGAGGATTTAAAACCCAAAACACTCCAGCCTTAGATCCTGTGATACTGTGATCCTGTGATGGCTATCTAAAAATCAAGTCTGCCAGCTGTCTTGCTGATAAGGCTTGGACCAAGATATCACCACGCTAAAAAGAACTACTGGTGCCTAAAATCTGTCCTGTGTCCTCCAAGGGCCCATCTGGGAAAAAAAAAAGCAAGATGAAGTGCATTTGTGAACAGCCAATTGTTTCTGAGCATCACAGCTACAAAAGCACTTCTACTCTCCCAGATACAGTCATGCTTTGATGAGCTGGCTGGCTGGCTGGGGCTCTATCCTTTAGGACTGGTTTTCTAAGAAGCCAAGGGAAGGGGCTGGCTGTGCTCTACGTTTGGTGAGGAAGTCTCCTCTGTGGAGGAGAGATCAGTTTCAAAGACAAAAATTTTGGTAGCCAAAGATACATCCCAGCTACTTATTTGTCTTTCCACTATTTCAAGTACAGAGGACAAAAAACAAAGACCAGCAAATTTTCCCTAGCAAATTGGAAATCTTCAAAACCCTGAGCACAGTCTAAGAATATTCATGTGCTTCCATCTGCATGGCACAGACAGATGACTGAGCAAGTCACCAATTAGTGAATTTTCAATACAATTTTTTTTATCAGTGAGCAAATCCTGTGCAGTGGGGCACTGAGCATAGGCTAATCCAACCCACTGTGAAACAAGTTGAATGACCTTGCACTGCTCTAGCGAGACTCTCTCCTGGCTTATTTTTAAAAGCTATGTCAATTCCACACTTTGCTGCAGTTGCAGAATTGGTGTTCTATAAGAAAAGAAACAGCTGGCACTTTGAGCTTAACTGTATGCCAATAGTTCTGAAAATACAGGAAAGAACAAATCTTTCCAAGAGCTCTGAGAGTTTGGGCAAGTGCTGAATGTGTTTTCAAAGCTCTTCAGGAGTAACAATATCTCAAAGTTTTATAACACTTGAGAGTGCTTTAAGGCTGTATATGAAGCACTCCTTTTTATGGAATGAGAAAGGGCAGTGGAGGGGACTGCCACAGACACTACAGCAAGCTAGAACAGGGAACAGAGCTGGGACTTCAGAGAGCTCTGCTCAAGCAGACCACATCCCAGGACCCCTGAGCAATTTAAATTAGGATCAGTGGTGCTCATTCTGTTAGTATTCTCTTAAATGCCCCCAAGTACTCGAGTACACCATACTTGTGTACACAATGCTGTGTTGATATATCCCACATCACTATGGATCAGGCTGTGAACCATATTGTGGGTGACAAAAATATGAATATTGGACTTTCAAAACAGTCCCTTCCCAGAAAAGAAAATGTTTTGAGAACTCATTACTTCATAACTCAAGGCCAGAAAGCCTGGCCTCTTCCTTTTCACAGATCCAAAAATGTTACTGGCATATCCTGTTTTGAGCCTGATAACTTGGTTTTGGCAAGCATACTTCATATGATGATCTCAAAAGACAGAGAAGCTACTGTTTCATTTTGAAGTTTATTTTAACATTTAATCGCTTTGAGTGATTAAAAAGCTGCACCTAATTCCTTACTTGACTTAACCTGGCTTGCCACTGCTAATTCTTACTATGTCTACCTTGACTGGAAAAAGGACTTCTTTCATATCTGCTGCTTCTCTTCATCAAGACACTTTAAAAACTGAACACTAGTCACATTTCAGCATACTTTTGATAACCATCACAGCCTGAACTCAAAAATCCCATTTATTTTCACCAGTACCGCATAGAGAGGGCTGCTTAGCAAAAAGTCAGGAACCAACATTAACTTTGCCACACCAGTGAAAGGCACTGCCTCAACAGCTGCAAAGAGAAAGCCACTTCTCCGCAGACATGGAGAAGACTACAATATTAAGAAACTTTCCAGAGATAAGCGGAGGATATCACATGGCTAGGATTTGTGCAAGGGCCAGATATAATTAATTTCGAGTCCAAATTTCAACTGGATGTTGTTCTCTCTCCCCCTTTGGGGCACGCTCTCTAACTCTTGAATCAACTTGGGGTTCTTTCTCAACTACCTACAGTTTTTCTCCATGCTTTGAAAAATGTTGGCTCTGGAATCAAACATAATATTCCAGTATTCGTCTCATTAATGTTTAAATATCTATTGCTATTCAGGATTCCCTGATTGCACATCAGAAATGCTCAGCCTCCTGGCCAAGATACCTCACTGGGGACTCAAATTTCTTACACGTCCACAAAAGGGGGGATTTTTCCTTTTTTTTTATTAAGAATTCCTGCCTTCCAAAATACAATGCTCGTTTTTTTGTCTGGAGAGTTAATACATACTATTGCAAGTATAATATTATATTTGATTGCATTAAAATGCATTCACTTTGAATAATTCCAGCTTACCACAACATTAATCACTCTGTAGGACAGCTCTGTTCCCAGCATGATTTACAACTTCACCTGCCTTTTCATCAGTCACACATTTCATCTGCTGTGAGTTTGTATTCCCATCCAGAGGACCAATGAAAACAATGCCTAGCTCCAGGGCTACTATAGCACCCCCTCTGAGACACTGCTTCAGATGATAATTCCACCAGCATTTATTTTCTGACATTTGTCAGTGAAAGTTGAATGCCCCTGTTAAGACCACCTGTGCTAGCCTGAACTCTGTGAGCACAGGCATTTCCTATCTCAAGGAAATCTGTCTCCTCCAGTTAGCAGTGTTGGCACTGCAAAGATCTGCAAATGCTGAGCAAGTCCACCAGCGCAGAGGAGGCAAATGATAGATCAGTTTGGCTTATGCTGATTCAGATGCTTGAATGTCAAATTTAACATTCTGCTTGACACCTTTCACCAGCTGCTTGACTAATCCCTGTTACTCCTGATCCAGCTAACATTTTTAGCTGAGGCTCTTAGGAAGCAGAGAACTTGCAGTTTGGGTAAGAGAGGTACAAAACCAGAATTTCAAAGTCTTCTGGATATTTTAGACAAGACAAAATTGATATATGATGAGGCAACCTGTAATTTATACATGTCCTGCGGCCTTGTTGCAGTCCTAATATGTGCTGTGGGCCCTGCACATGTCAGAGGCGAGACACACCTCAGAAGCACAGATGGATAGATATAGATAGCCTTTCTGACTCTAAAATACAGTCTGGCAGAGTAATACAAGAGAAACCACAGTCAACTAGGCCAACAAAAATGAGTATTTAGGAACCGCCTGGAACCATGCACTGTTTGTCAGTGCATGTGAAAGCAGAGGTTCAAAAGCAAACAAAAACAGGGGAAAAGGGGATGAAAAGATGTAGCACTTTCCTGAAAAGAGCAGGAAGATCTGACTTTCATCTCAGATCTCCCCTGAGAGTGAGGTGAGCAGGTCAGCAGTGCAAAAAAAGAAGGAATATGTGACTTGGCTGAGTTTGCAACGCTCTATATAAAAGCAGAGTTTTCTCATTCTGATCAGACTGGCTTTTGCATCATGGGTCTAGCACACACTCTAATTCTTCCTTAAATTTTCTTCTTTAAATAAGATGTTCATAAGGGCATGATTTTACAGTGTAAATAATAATAGTGCAGCCGGCTGTATGTTATGAAAGCTAACATCAAGTTGAGGGAGGGGATTCTGCCCCTCTGCCCTGCTGTCATGAGACCCCACCTGGAGTGCTGCATCCAGCTCTGGGGTCTTCAGCACATTAGACCTCAACCTGCTGGAACAAGTCCAGAGGAGGCCACCAAGATGATCAAAAGGATGGAGCACACCTCTCCCATAAGGAAAGGCTGAGAGAAGCACTTGTCTCTGCAGAACACTCTGGAGCTGGGAAGCCAGACAGGTGCTAATCCTCCTGTTACACACCGGGCAGCATTCAGCACAATCAGCTGAACTCTTGCTCCTGCTTTTCTTGTTTTCGTTGACATAAGCTCCAATTCTGATAGTATTTCACTGTTTAATACCTGAGGCTCTGTTTCCTCTATCCCTGTTCTACGAAACGGGCACGTTTGAGAGCATTTGCAACCAACTAAATATTTAAGAGTGCCATCAAGTGGCCAAGTAAGGGGCTTCCAGGTGGCACGCATCGTTCAGAAATCCCCAGGATCAGGCCACAAATGTGCTGCCTCTGAATAATCACACCAGCTTGCAAACAAGCCAGGCTGCCAGCATTGTAGTATTCCTGACCGTAACAGCGCTGAGGGGGATGCACACACCACAGGAGATGCTTATGTATTCCATAATTAAGAGACAGGAAAGCTAGTGTTTTATGGCAGTGCTACTGTCTCTTGGAAGCAGACAGATGATGCCTGATGAGATGGACATGTACAGCTCAGGCCATGGAGGAGACAATGAGAAATGATACAGCAGCTCTGAGAACATTTCTGAAGACATTTGGCAGAAGACCGAGATTTAATAGAGGAGCAAGGAAGAAGCAGAATCATATATATGGGCATGCAGTCAATTTTGCACTAGCACGCACCATAAAAATTAAGAGTAGCCATTACAGATCCAACACCTACCCCTAACCTGTTTGCAGCAGAGATTAACCTAAAATATTTGGGGAAGTGTATACAAACAGAGCATAAAATCAGTGATATTTCTTCTAGAGGACTGCCTAGGCCCCTACTAATTTGTAGTTAAGCATCTCCCAGGTCCCTAATGGACGTCTTCCCATTTTTCTGTGCAGCCAGCTACTGAATATTAAATTTGGACAATATTTTTCAGCATTCCTTTTTGTATAAGGCTGGGATATAAACCAGATATTCACCTCTTTGACAGAAATTGTGGGGGGTTTTGCTTGCTTTTATTTT
>VYXC01008509.1:63-49611 GCA_013397175.1 Platysteira castanea | reverse complement strand
AAATAATTGAGTTTCAAAATGTTGGATACCTTGAAAATAGAACTCTGGGGAATGCAGACTCAGTTTAGTTGGCTTGAGATCACTTTTTTCTTTCTTTTCCCAGGAAAGTAAAATAGCATCATAATCACTCTGTAGGAGGAATCCACATTGCATTGCATGCTCCTTCAAGAAAACAGGTTGAAAAGAGGAGTCACTCAATGTTTATGCTGAGGAAACCTCTCTTCTCCCCTACTCTTTGAGAACATTTTACATAGTTTTGGATGGTATGAGAACAGCAGAAAGGATAGTATGAGAGGAGAGATACCATAGGCTATCAACTAACTTTTATAGATGACATTTCTGATAAGTTAGGGTCACCTTGGATTTACCCAGAAAAATATAGATTTCTTAAAAAATCATGAATTTTTTTTTGTCATTTAGTCTTTCTTCCTGTTACATTGATCTTAATGAGACAAGAATATTCCATTCTATCCTTTGTCCACTTACATTAGGAGAAACAGACATGTCACTAAGTGTTAAGGTCTCTGGAGGAAATGTAGGAAACATATTTGGATGTTTGCCTCAAAATTTAGGAAAAGGTCCACTTCCTCATTTAAATTATGCAAATACTTATGAAATTTTAGTGCTTGCTCTTGGCCACTGTTCTATCCTTTGAAAATAAAGAATGAGGAATGCAAATAGAAGAATGAGGAATGCAAATAGAAGTAATCTGCACATAATATTAAGAATTAAACTTCTAAAGTCAGATCAAGATAAAGAAATGTGCAACTGACTTTGCTCAAAAATTCTGTAGACTATTTTATGCTGTATCTGATAACAACAGAAGCAAAATTATTCAACTGTTAAGGTAAAACTTACTGCTTAGTAATGCTAAGGAAGACTGACAGAAGAACTTTGCCTGTACACGCAAGAAATTTTTGAGGATATTTCTGATGATATCAGATGTTTTCTGTAGGATACCATCTCCAGTTAGCCACCTAATTAAGGAAAACATCTTGTCTGGTAATATAAATCCTGTTAATGATGACCAGATGATGACAAAAATCACAAGGGATTATACTGAGTAATGATTATATAAAAATCATAATAGAGTTTTTTACAGCAGGCATGCAGACTTCATCCGCAGCCATGTTCTGAAAAGAAGCCCCACCTTGCTTCCAGCTTCATTTCTGTGTCTGTGCCTGGGGACTTACACCCCTTGACAGTAGTTTAGAAGGGAGGCTCAAGTTTGGAGAGTTTGAAGCACGTAGATATGGTGCTTAGGGACATGGCTTGGTGGTGCAGCTGACAGCATTAGGTTTTTGGCTGAACTCAGTGATCTCAAGGGTTTTTTCCAACCTAAATGATTTTGTAATTCTATGACCATATCTAGATAGTGCAGCAACAATTTCACTAAGTATATTAATATATTTCATTAACTGGAACTGTAGTCCTGTTTTTCCATACCATCTCCGCATACTACATGGTAGAGATGGTGTCTTTGCCAGAACTGTTCCCATCCTTTGGCTGTGGGAAGATTTGTGTGCATCCCTTGTGTTATTTATGGGCTATGACACAAAGCTTTAATGGCTCTGAACTACTACATCAATAGCTATCATTTTGGTTTCTTCATGGTATGCACCCTTCTGAGTGTAGGGTTTGTGAGAGTTGTACTTCAGTGTCCCAATATAACATCTGAGATTATGTCCTGTCATGCATGCAAATTCTACACTGTAAGAGGGATGTACAGGTGGCAAGTCATCTAAATACTCCTCCCACAAACACCAGTTTGTTGAACATATAGAGGTAATAGAGAATGACAGTCCCATTCGATGGAGTCCTTAACTAAACAGGCTGTCATGGTGCCCTGTTAGAATGTTCAGCCCCCCAGCAGAAAGTTAAAGATGATTCCCAGCATGATCAACAGAAGGAAAGTTGTGTGTCTTCCTTTAATTTACTGGGGTAAGAGGAAAGTCTTAGATGATAGGCCTTGGGCTGGTAGGGGAGAAGGGAAAGCATATATTAATAGGAATGGACTCTACCAAGGTTCAGCTTTTAGAAGTATATTGAAAAGCCTTGGTCTGAGCCACATGAAAGTCTAGAGCCCTCACAACTGAGGTATTTCACAAGATTTTTTGAGAAATAGATTTGAGTCCCTTGCCTCCTTGTCTCACAGGAACAGCATATTTCTGGGAAGAACACCAGTAAGGCTTCCTGGGGGCCTTCTAACCCCTCTTCCATCCATCATGGCTGAATGTTAAAATAGACTAGCATGCCCTGACTTTCAGTGTAGGTCGCTGAACATCTGAAAATACAGAATGTTCCTGTCAGTTTGAATATCAGAAATTGAAGCATGTAAAATCAACAGTTGCTTTAAAAATCTTGTCCTTTTTATCCTAGATGACTAAGTTTAGTACACATTTCCTGGCATGACAGATAAACTGAGGATTAATGGGGTATTGGAGCCTTTATATTGTTGGATAACTCTTCCTCTAATGGTCACTAATGCTTGAATGTTTTTGTGCTGGTACAAATCAGACCATATAGTAACAATTTGGCACAAATGTGTCACCTAACATCATATATGTGGTTATTTTCTCTAAGACTCTTTTTTGTCTTATCAGAACCCCTTTTACACCTACTATAAACTGAACTTTTGAACTCAAAATGCAGAAATGGATCTAAATTAGAAAAAAATCAATATAGACAGATTGTCATTCAGTAGTGTTCCTCATTAAGAGACCAAATTTAACACATTCCTAAAAGATATCCTCTCTTTCTCTTTTGCTTTTATTTATTCTCTCTGTCTACTACTGATGCTTCAGGGAGAGTGAGATGAATGAATGAGGTCATAGAACGTAGTTTTCACAGGTTCTCTTGGGAAGCAAATATGTATAACAGTGGAAATACTCTGGATTGCTTTCCATTCTTTTTTTTTTCCCTGCAGATACTAGTTTCTCCTATTGCTTTCTGTAAAGCTTAAAACAACATCAATTTTTAAGGACTTGAAAGTGCTTTTCTATTTAAAATCAAATAAGACAAGCATAATTTTCATTCCAGTACTGTGTGTATTAGCTTCTTGAAGTATGCTGGGTGTTTAGACACCCATAAAACACAATAAAATAAAAAGGAAAGATGGGGGGTGAGAAAATCTAAGTGATGAAAACGAGTAATTGCTTGGTAGCAAGTCTGCAGGAAGAGAGCTGACACTGTACAACACATATTTTGTGAATAATGAGAAAAGTCTCAGTGCTGTGCAGTCACTGCCTATTGGGTCAGAAATTTCACGTTAGTGGATTCATCAGAGCAGATCAGTGTCATAAAGACATTCTTTCCTGAAGTAAACATATCTTTTTCTTCACTGAACTCTCATCTCCTGGTTTGGATAACGGGTGCAGAGTAAAGTCTTATGAGATCTATTACAGGGATACCTGGAATTTTGAGCACTTCTGCTATGATTTTAATAGTTTGTTTATTCATAGAAGAAGGAAATTACATAAACAGATACATCTATAAGGATGAGTAAAGCTCATACATATAATTCCACTCAGACTAGACAAAAGTCTGTGTATGTTTTCCTAATGATGGTTTACATAAAACCTTTTGTCAGAGGTAGGAACATCTGAATTTCCAAATCTATCTTGTCTATCTTGCCTAGACTACCTTTATGCAGGTGGGATTATTTTTCATTTGTAGAGGTGGGGGTTTTTTGTGTTTTTTTGTTTTTTTGGTTTTTTTTCCCCGTTTGGTTTTGTTGTCTGCTTTTTTCTATTTAACTTTTTAGTTGAAAGAAAGCAAGTACTCAATTTTTTCTTCAGCTTCATTTTCAGGAAGTGGACATTTTAAATATATATAATATGCGAGTCATTTTTTCTTGCTGGTGCAGGAAATACATAGGAAGAACTTACAGGAAGAAAAAGTTTTTCCTCTATTGGATTGAATGTATTTTCTGCAGCACATTCTGTCTCATTTATTCTTCACCTGGCATTCTCTTGCCAATAGTTTGTATTCTCACTTTGTTTACATTGTAGTTACAGAAATCCATAACACAAACTAATCAGGGATATCAAAGTGACAGAAAGGGTCCGAGGCAAGATAAAAACTGCCATCTGGATGTTCAAGCATTGAAACAGTTTGATTAAAACTTTGCTTTTACTTTCATCCTTAGAAGAGTCATTATTATTTACTTGAAAACAAATGTTGCAGCAAGTAGCAAGGGTTGCTTTTCCTTGGCTAGACAAGTTAGGATGGTTTCTTTGCAAATAAACCCCATTAGGTGCTTTCAAGAATCACGGTGGGGTGTTTGTCCCAGCCTTACTGTCAAAATGAATTGGAACACCTATTATTAACTCCTTCCTGATTGCAATAAGTGAAATGTTTTTATTGGGGAATTTTCCATTATATTTTTTCTTTAGTGGAAAGCAAAGGGGAGGTGGGGGAGCAGAAGACACTCAATGCCTGTGTGAGTTCCTTTCTGACAGATCTGCCTCTAATGAATTGAAGGGGCTGGATAAATTCTGTCAACTTGTGGTAGAAACCAAAATTTTTAAAATGCTGAAAACAAATCTATGGGGTGGTTCTCTCCAGAAATGTGAGCTTACAGTGTGCTCTAAGCAAGGTGGAAAGATGCTCAGATATAAAAAATTATGTGCAATATTTTGAAAAATTGTTTCAAACACAGTGATTTATAGCAAAAGTTTAGCTTTCTCCTTGAAGAAGTGTTTTAAGAGGAAAACATAATTCTGTTGAGGAACCCCGTAACTGGAATAACCTCGTTGCTGCTACTTGTTATCTTGCAATATGAAATGTGTTGACCCAAACTTGTGGAAATAATTCAAGGGAAAAAACCTAGGCAGACAATTTCTGGTTCAGTGCCTTGATTTTACTGAAACCCTGTCTTGAAAAAGAGTTTAGGTTAATAGCCTGAAATGAAGTTTTGGTATGTTTCACAGATAAAGGTTTAATCTCTACTACATTTCTTTGAAAATCTCCCCGTTGAACACCTAATGTTCTACAACAAAGGCAGGATTATCATAACGAAGAAAAAACCCAACCAATACCAACAACAAAAGCAAAACAAACCCCAGAGTGTAAGAGCTTGTCTTCCAATTTCTTCTCTGTAAAAGAGAAAACATGCACAAAAAGTAAAGCCTACCCTCTAAAAATCATTTTTTTTTTTTTTAAATTTAAGAAGATAATATTATGGAAGACCATCCTCTGATCTTTCTTTCAGTTTGTCCTTTCTGCAGAAGAGGCCTTTTGTGTCATGTGGCAGAAATGAGTGGGTTTAGAGTGTTACCATATGCAGTAATATAGGTAGTGGAGGGGTTCAGAGGGGTATCAGCTAACTGAGAATTTAGGGTAGGGACCAAGACTGAAGCATTAAGGCACACATTTTCCAGGGGCAATAGGAGCCTATGCCATACAGCTGCGGAAAAAGTAATGAAAAAGTTGCCTACGGTGGAGGACTGGATGTGACTGTACCTATCTACAGAAACAGGGAGAACAGCAGCATCTACATGGAAGGCCTGTTTCTGCTGAGCAGATCTTGCCCTTAATATCTGTGAGATTTAAGCTTGTTAATGAGCATGACCTGATGCATGTATATTTATTGTGCCTAGCAATATTGCCTTATAAGTGGGCTTAGCAAGGCCTCGATTGAAGGTAGCAATGTATCCTTTCTGCTTGCTTTCTCCATGTAACATGGCACTGCCTAAAATCCCTAGTTCTGATGGAAAGGTCTGAATTATTCATCACCCAGCTAATGGCAGGTGATGAGATCTTTTCACGCTACATCCCTCTCAGTAGGTGTTTATTACTCTGTTCACCAGCAGCCCTGCTATTACTATGAAGCCAGAAGAACCCCACATAGAGGCATGACATGTATCAGTAAGGATAGCTCTTTAAAGACTCTGTTTCGCCTGGGAGGTCATCTGAAGGTTATTACGAACAAATTATTTCTTCATTTCCGCTGACTGAGTAGATAGCCTTAATGATCTGTCACCTAGCAATAGGCTGCCTGTTCAAACATAAAGAATGGCATACTGATGGCTTATAACTAGAATCAGTTCATTTTAGATAGTCTCTTGTCAAGCATGTTTCCAAGATACATATATTATTTACATATTCATGAGCCTTTACAGACATTGACACCATGAGGGGGCCTGTCTGATAATGAGATACAAGTTTATGCTGTGTCCTGAGGCACTTAAAGTCTATTAAGTGAATCAAATCTGTTCACTTCTGTTCTTCCTAGGTGGTGTTCTTGGCCTAAAGGAGTGGAGCTGCAATCAACATTTGTGTACAGTACCTTACTTTTTTCCTGTCCACCTACCTCTTTTCTATGCTGAAGTTAATTCCATTTTATAGAGAGGCATTAAGCTGAGCGAAATTACCTTTTAGAAAGTCAGAACATAATTTTCTCATGTGACTGCTATTCAGAAATGTAGTCATGACTGTCTGAAGGCAGAGAAGATGACAGACCCCAGAAAAAGTGTTAATCCTTTTTTTTTAAACTCCGCTGAGATATTCATCTTTGACCCCATTTCTGGTGTTGAAATGTGGGGGAAAATAATGGTATAAGTGGGGTGGAGGATGTGGAGTCAGAAAACAGAGAAGACAAGGAGAATCTTCCACAATAACAGAGCCAAGGACTGTAGATTTCTCTTGTTAATCTGATCCTCCACTATCCTGACCATATCTCTACTAATATGTTATTAATTTTAACAGAGATGAAGTTAAAACATGACAGCTAATAGAAATAAAAGCATGAGCAACAGTAAAAATTAGAATGTGTCTTGGGCTACTTCTTGAGTGTAAAAGACCAGTAAAAAAACCCAAATCATCTGCTGGAGGTGATGTTTTCCTTTATTTTAGAAGTCTGTAAAATTTTTTTTCAGATACCCCAAAGTGTAGGAAAGTAAAGAAAGGATAAAAGAGACAAACTGCTATTTCCCTCCATTATTCAAACGATAGAAGTCCTAAGAGGCAACAAGTATTGTCACTTCTCTCTATTGATTACTGGTGTGTTGCACTACATTTGGAAGAGATCAGAGGAAGTGATAGAAAGCTAAATAGAAATTGATATTGTAGCACATTGTTTTCATACATTTTAGTGTTAATTCTTGTTAAAAATGGTTAGCCACACAAGGCAATAATTCTGTAAGGGTTAAACTGCAGCCTAGTATGTAGTGTTATCAGCTAGACAAATAGCAAGCTGTTTTTTGGAGCTTCTTTATGAGAGCTCTACACAGACAGGACTGCAAAGAGAGAAGGAAGTGTATTGGAGAAGCCATCTAGGAGGCACCTGGGTAGGTGAAACCTGTTCTAATGTTTCATGTCCCCCAAACATAAATGAACTCTTTCACAAATGCAATCACATTTACTAAGGAAATGTCACTTTTGCACACAAATGAGGATTTTACATGGACAGGTTGATGGATATACCCTCTGTGGAATTACAGATTCTAATTCTAAAGTGACAGTAAGACTTCACTTAAGACTTGTTTAATTTAAGCTTGTTGTAATCAATCAAACTATGGCAAAGTCCAAAGGAAAAGAAGTCACTGAAATATTTGTGGTTTTTGGTGCGGGGTCTTTTTTTATTTTTTTTTTTGGTTAAAGACCTGAACTTGTTTCTTGTTCCTTTGCCAAGTCACTTTAATTATTGTTAACCTGCATCATATGTTTTCTTGCAAAATATCAATTCTTCTCTCTTTAAAATTCTTAGACAAAATTATGTATTTTCAGTACCCTCATTGCTTATGAACAACAACAACAAAAAATCCTTCTACTTGTGAAGAAATTACTATTAATTTTCCTATGAAGTGCATCTGGCTTTAATGAAAAGTGGTGACAGAGAAAAGTAATATGATAAAATGTCTATGATAAAAATTTCTTTTTAATGTCACCTTTTTTTCTCTGAATATGGTACAGGCTAGAATTCATTATGAACCTTATTCCACACACTTCAAATTGTGTAGAAGATGTGATGTACTCTCACCCCCTGCTGAAGTGAGGATTTGTGCAAAGCTTTCCATGAATGTATTGAGCTGAAACAGCTTTAGCAGAATGTGGTCTTAGTCAGATCTTCTGTAGTCAGAGGATGATGATGTTGAAAAGACTGCTATAACAGTGCATATTGACAACAAGGTGTTGTAGAAGAACTTGTGTTTATTTCTAATCTGATATGTAGAGGCCAAAGAAACATGACGGTCTCCAATGATACCAATTGTTTAGTATTGAAGGTGGCTGGTAAAATGTCTCTGTTTTTTCCTGAAAATACCTTTCTTTTTTGATTTTTAAATTCTCTATTTTTAATCTTATAAAATACTATGTGTCTTTTATCTTATTGGATTAAATAGTGATTAAATACAGATTTGATGTAGCTGTCCTGAATAAATCAGGCCTTTTCAATGAGGCTTTGATCTATTTTGAAGCCTTTGAAACCTGGCTTGGATGAAATGTCAATGTATTCATGGTGTAATGCAGTGAGGAGCATGGAAGCTTCTATTGCTATCTTTGAGAGTTTATTAGAGAAATGATGCCTGACAAGAGCTACATATTATAGAAGAACTGTTAATTTTGAAATTAGCTCTGGTAGATCTGCTTAAGAAAGTTTATAGGGGGAAAAAGTGCTCTCAAAATCATCTCAAATGAAGCCTGCAGTGAAGATACAGCAGAAAGGCTGACAGGGGAATATGTTAGTTCTACCTGCTTTAATCCATTTGTTACCAAGAGGGACAAAAACTGTGCACAGATTAATGAAGCGTTTGAGTCAGATATATCCTGATGAACTTGTGCCTGCTTCTCTACCCTTTGTTGCTATGGAACCAGAGAGATGTGAAATTACCTCAGAACCTACACCCAGCAAGGAGTTTCTCTGATACTCAATTAGAAAATAAAATGGAACATTTAGGAAATGAGGTCCCAGGTTTCTGATCACATGTGATGCCTGAACGGCTGCTTTTTTCTGGTGTGTACTTTGCTAATGTGTGTGGTATTGGTACATTAAGTAAACTGTTCAGTATGACAGAACATATGAAGTGAAAGTCACTCTTCCCCATGAATCCTGACTAATCAGATGTTAAGTGGGGAAATTTTCAGGTATTTGTCTGCTCCTAGCCTGCCATCAGGACATACCCAGAGTTTCCAACAGAGCTGCTTCAGTTTATAAAACAGGAATTGTATGTGCACCAAAGGTATTTCACACTAGTGTATGGGGTCCTGTTTCGGGTTTGTGTGGCCAGGTTTTGGTAGCTTGGGGGTTACAGAGATGGCTTCTGTGAGTAGCTGCTGGAAGCTTCCCCCATGTCCAGGGGAGCCAAATGCTAGCTGGCTCCAGGAATAGACCCACAATTGCTTAAGGTGGAGTCAATCAGGAATGATAGTAAAACCTCTATGGTAACATACTTAGGAAGGGGAAAAAAAAGTTATTGAGGAGATGTAATTGCAGCCAGGGAACATGGAAGTGAGAACATGTCACAGGAACAGCCCTGCAGACACCACGGTCAGTGATGAAGGAGAGACAGGAGCTGCTGCAGATGCTGGAGCTGAGATTCCCCTGCAGCCTGTGGTGCAGTCCATGGTGAGGCAGCTGTGCCCCTGCAGCCCATGGAGGTCCATGGGGATGCAGAGATCCACCTGCAGCCCACAGAGGAGCCCCAGGCTGGAGCAGGCTGAGAGAAGGCTGTGAGTGCATGAGAGACCTCTTCTGGAACAGGGTCCTGGCAGGGACCTGCAGACTTGTGGAGAGGAGCCCATGCTGGAGCAGGTTTCCTGGTAAGACTTGTAGTCTCCCCTGGGGGACTTACACTGGAGCAGCCTGTCCTTGAATGATTGCACCCTGTGGAAGAGTAACCCAGTTCATGGAGCAGTTCATGGAGAACTATTGCCTGTCGGAGGGACCCCACCCCGGAGAAGGGGAAGGACTCTTCTCCGTCAGCAGTAGCAGAAATCACTTGTGATGAACTGACCATAGCCTCTATTCCCTGTCTCCCTGTGCCACTGCAGGAAGGAGATAGAGCTGGGAAGGAGGCAGGGGTGGGGAGAAAGTGTTTTTAAAGATCCACTTCTCATTATCCTGCCCTAATTTTGTTAGTGGTAAATTCGATTAATTTCCCTAAGCTGAGTCTCTTTTTCCCATGGATGGTGTGTGATCTTTCCTTGTCCTCGTCTCAGTTTATGAACCCTTCATCACATTTGCTCTCCCCTGTCCAGCTGTAGAGGGGTGTGATAGAGAGGCTTTGGTGGGTGCCTGACATCCAGACAGGGTCAACCCACTACAGGTCCTAAGATCCAGAACCTGACTGAACATTTAGATTCAGTGTCCTTAAAAGCCATCTCTGTAACGTCCTATCTATGATCATTTTTTTCTCCACTACCTGCTCTTCCACAGCATGTAGGAGATACAGAACAGCCTTACAGCTGCACCACCCATGGGAAGCACAATTTGAAGCTCTATTTTACAAAAGCTGTCAGTGGCTATGGGACAATTAAATAATAGAGCATCATTAAACTAGGAATAATGTTTGGAAAGAAGTGGGAGAGCTTGTCAAATGTGGCTCAAATTCAGTATAAGAAGATGATTTATGTTTTGCTACATACGTATGTTCTAAAGCATAGATAAGGAAATTTATTAAGTCCAGAATCAAAGGTATGGTCATATAGAGAAATAATATCTTTCTTAGTTATTGATTCTGTAAGGTGCAATGCATTCGCATTTTCCTGATGGCCAGTGAGAAAATGTAATGGATGCTGAATGTTAGGATATTTCCCAGTCTTTCTGACTAAGTGATAAAATGAGTCTACTTTTGTCTGCTTTTCCTATACAATGATTTTACACATTGTTGCCTCATTGTTAGAAATCTGAGAAAGCTTTACAATGCAAACTTTATGTTTGGAACTTGTAAGAAAGGTTTTCCACCTTTTTTTGCATTCTACGATTGCAATTTATTGTATTTTACTATGATTGGTGTTTCATTGTTGCAGGAATGCTAAATCATTTCTATTTTTATTTTTTACAGTTCAATTTGTTAAATGCTATTTGACACCTTTTTAATGCTTTCTGCTTCAGTGGAAAAAGCCCATAAAATAAAAAATATTCAAGAAAAAAAGTTTAGGCAGTGTTTTCTTTCTAGGGCTGACTATAAACTAGAGATAACAGCTTGTAAATGGTACTTTGGAAGGCAGTTTCTGCTATAATGAGATTTTCAAGCAGCAGATGGAATTCCTAGAAAAACCTTGTGTATCTCTTGGGAGAATTTTTGTTTTGAAAATCACAGGTCTTTTTCAGTTCAGCTGTGTCCAAAAGATCCTACACTAGGATCTAGCCAATGTTTGGAGAGCAGAAAAACCTGTATGGCATTGTCATTTGTCAATTAAAAAATTGCATCTCTGAAATATAAAATGAGATTTCTGGGGCAGAGGAAAACTTGGCATTTTTTCTGGATGTCCTTTATGTATTCTGCGTGTCAGATAGGCAGCAGAGTTGAATTTCACACCACAGATGCACCAAAACTGAGGGACACTAAGGCAGACAAAGGAGCTTGATGGGGAAAGGATTCTCAGAGGATCTCATATCTATGTTGCAGATTTTCCTGAGATGGAGGTTCTTGTGGGAGGAATGTGAATAATGGTTGGAGAAACAAAGCTGGGTTTTCTACTGCTTCCCAAAGTGCAGGGAAAGCAGATGGTAAAAAAAACTTGGTTTCAGGAAAATATACTTTTTACGTCTCTAGGTCAGTCTGCCTCCTCTGTCTGCCTTCTTTCTCCTGGTGGAAAGAAGGTGGAAGACGCAAACTAGAAGGTGAGACAAAACCCACGTTAGGTGTATAGGAGCAGGATGTTTGGATAGCAAGACTGGCTTTTCTTAGCAGTAGGTGAAAATTCTAGATGTCATTTGCTAGGTCACAAGAAGGTACATTATTGCAAATTCTCAGCTCTGTCAAACTTGAAGTTAAAACATCACAAGTGATACTCATTCAACTTGTGAACTTGTGAAAGGCAGACTGGTGTTAATGAGACTGAGAGATTAGTACTTTCTATAGGTAAAGTGCTTGGCAGGGAAACAGAAAAAATCTCTGCAAAGCCAGCCTGGGTCCTCAACCCAAGAATGCAGGTGTGCGAAAAAGGATTAGTCTTCCATATAGATACATTTATTGCATTTTTAGATAACTGAAAAGCCCTTTCCTGTCTCACTTGCCTCAACAGTCTACCAGTAGTCTACTGCAACCCATATCCCTGCACTGGACAGGGTCAAGAATTGTATTGTTATATGGTAACTATCTAGGAGAATCATCTGTCCAAAAAACACCCACTTTTACTATTTTTCACCGTGAAAATGGCAAAGGGTACAAAATTTTGGGACATCAGGACAGATGATTTTTAAGGTCAGCAATATCTTATGTGTAGATAGTGCTAATGTCTTTGTCAAGCCCATTTTAGCTGTGCAAAGATGTGACTATAACTTTTCCTGCTGTGCTTATATACTGTCATCCTTAGGGAAGGAAAAGCTAGTGAATTCCAAGGTCAGAAGAGCTGAGGCATGGAACTTTAATGATTTTAAAGTAAGCTGTAATGAGACTGGGCTCTTTTCAAGCTATAATAAGTGTAAAAATATCTGTGTGGCCAAATCCTTGTCATTATAACAAGTACCTGTCTATATGTATCATTTGATAAGGAAAATAGTTTTGATGTGCATTGTCCACTGTTTTGTTTTTTCTCTCTCTAGAAATAGAATTGCAATTTTTAAGAAGTGTTTTTTAATAGTCAAAAAAGATACACAGTCTTTTTTTTTTTTTTGTCACAGGGTCAGTTTTCAATTTTATCGAAGTCTTCAAATTGATTTTATCTCCACTTTTTCTCACACATAAAACGTTGAAATTCTTCAGTGTTACTGTTTCAGCTCAGTTCACAATGCACTTTGCTTATATTTGTACTTTTTAATCCCTAAATTAAAAATAATTTTAGCATATATTTTCTATAACACTTCCTGCTACCATCCTAATGCTTCTTAAAGACCTATCCAGAACTGAAAAGTCATCACTTAAGAGACCCTGTTCCTCCAGATCTTCATCTTTAACTGCTCTGGCAATTTCAGCTGTGATTTCACCAAGGCAGGGTATCTTTGATCAAGATGACAGGTACATTTCTAACTTTGAATTAGATTCTGATAACTGGAAAAAGAATGGGGATATTCTCAGGATCTGGACTATGTTCATCATTTGTCTTTTGAGAATGTCATTAAATTAGATATCTATTGGAGTCGAGTAACACTGCCCTTCCCTGAGGAAAGGTAGTAATTTGAAGTAGTAATTATGAAGGTAGTAATTTTCTTACATCAGTCAGTTACAGACAAAATACCATTTCCTCTGCTTGACTAACTAAAGCTGTATATGTATCAGCAGGAGATAGCAACATTTGACCACAGCCAAAATTCTGAGAGCTACCCTTCTTGGAGAGTTTCATGGAGAACTTACTACTATGCTTACTGTTAACTAAGTACAGGTTCATGAGGGCATTTAAACTCAATGTGCAGTAGTATATCTACACCTTTATGCTCCTTTGAATAATCTTCATGTACTGTCTTGGTTTAATGCTGCCTCCTTTTCATGGGAGGGGTCAAGCAAGACTTCAGACTTCTGAGCACCACACACCTGTATGTTTTGGGAACTGTTAGGTAGGAAAAAATTTCAGTCATGATGATCATGTCCTACAGGGTCCACAGGTCTCCCATGTGACTCGTTTTGAATTGAGGAGCCCCTGATATTTGTATGGCATTATTTTTAAGGCTTCTTGTTACATTTATGATTTTTTTCTGGCAAGGTTTTACAATTTGATCCTTGGTTTATTTGTCTCAAAACAGAGGATTGAGTTTTAAATTTACAGGCCTCTGTAAAATTTTGTCATTTCCCTTCTCTGAATATCTGTGCTTCTGTTTGTTTGGTCTTTAAAGAAGAATATATCTAGGTTGACACCTTATTGCTATCATGTGCAAAGTACATATTCCTAAAGTTTCTGTGACAGAGTTCCTTAGTTACAATCTGCCTGACTAATGGGCCAGCATCTGAACCTCTTTGAATAACAGACGGTTATCTGGTAAATTTCCTTTAAGAGGGTATTTATTGTTTGTAGATACAGATGAAAATAACATTTAAATTTCTTGTGTTATTTTGTTTCCAGAAGGCTTTGGCCTCTACAGAATGTTCATCTTCTCTTTAAAATATTCTGGCTTTTATTCAAGTTGGTTTTTGCTTATTCCTGATAGCTTGCGTTTATCCTTCTAGGCCACAAAACCTTAATGAAATAGAACCTTCTATTTTGATCTTCTCATGCTGGACCTACTCACAACACTTTTTGTTCTGCATTATGTTTGCTGGGACGTAAGATTTGATTGTGTTGGATGATCAGAGGGCTGGAACACCTCTCCTATGACGACAGAGTTGGGATTGTTCAGCCTGGAGAAAACTCTGTGGAGACCTTAAGTACCTACAGGGGGCCTACAAGAGAGCTGGGGAGGCTCATGCAGTGGTAGGAAAGGGGTTATGGCTTTACACTGACAGAGGGCAGGTCTAGAATACTGGGTCTATAAATATTAGGAAGAAATTTTTTAATATGAGGGTGATGAGACACTGCAGCAGGTTGCCCAGAGAAACTGTGGATGCTTCATCCCTTGAAGTGCTGAGGGCNAACACCTCTCCTATGACGACAGAGTTGGGATTGTTCAGCCTGGAGAAAACTCTGTGGAGACCTTAAGTACCTACAGGGGGCCTACAAGAGAGCTGGGGAGGCTCATGCAGTGGTAGGAAAGGGGTTATGGCTTTACACTGACAGAGGGCAGGTCTAGAATACTGGGTCTATAAATATTAGGAAGAAATTTTTTAATATGAGGGTGATGAGACACTGCAGCA
This sequence comes from Platysteira castanea, assembly GCA_013397175.1. Classification (NCBI taxonomy): domain Eukaryota; kingdom Metazoa; phylum Chordata; class Aves; order Passeriformes; genus Platysteira; species Platysteira castanea. Next base: position 34,723 of record VYXC01008509.1, on the reverse strand, counting down.
GGTTGCCCAGAGAAACTGTGGATGCTTCATCCCTTGAAGTGCTGAGGGCTGGGTTGGATGGGGCTTCAAACAACCTGGTCTAGTGCAAGGTGCTCCTGCCCAAGGTCAGTGGGTTTGAACTAGATAATCATTAAGGTTCCTTCCAAACCAAACTATCCTACAATTCTAGGATTCTGTAATTAAATTATTTTATGTCTGTACTCTACTGCCTGAGAACTGGCTCTAGACTGGACTTGATGCAACCTTCAAGGCAATTTAAAGCCGTTAGTTTTATATGAGATACCATTCTTGCATTGCTAGAAATAAGTGGACGAATATTGAAATCTTGATCTTCTAAAAAGGACTGGAGCTTGCTCAGCTGGTCTGAAAGCCTGTCACTTTTTCTTTGACAGTTTAACCTCTCTTATTCCATGAAAAATTCTTTAGTATGTGAGCAATACGTGTTTCTGCTGTTACTGGGTTAGTTTTCACTCAGCAATCACCTTCTGAGATGCCTGTGACTATACTGTTCCAAGACAGAGTTTAAAATATTTTGGTTTTGGGTCAAGTTGATGTGTGGGTACATTTGAGTACTGTGGAAATGACAATTGTCATCTACAGCAGAAACAAGAGTGCATTATCCGTCTCCTTTACAGGTATAAAATAGTCATGGAGATTTTTCCTCTTTGGTGATAGATCAAAACTGTCATCAGGAAAAAAAGTCAAAAATATTAATTTTATTTTATTTTTACTCCCCACCCCCAAGCCCTTTTTCCCCAACCACCTAAATTTGTTAGTACGTCTAAAAAGCATCTATCTACAAGCAGTGCCAAAAGGAGAAAAGTCCAATTATTAGGATTTAAGTACCCTGACTAAATTTGTATTAGTCTTATGTGCTTAAGATCCCATACGTGTCCTTTCAACCTGAGACAAGGACCGTGAGTAAAACATTTTTTATTCTTTCAGTATGCCAGTATCATGTGTACCAATTTATTTAGTTATGATGACAGATCATTTATCTTGTAGAATTTGATTAAAAGTGAAGATAGGTGCTAATCACAAAGTTTTATCCATTATTTTAATATTCACTTTATTTAAAAAATATATATGTACATATGGGTATTCTTTGATTTGACTAATAAATTGTATGGCTCATTTTCAGTGCCTCACTGAAATAAATTATAATGCTTACAAGACTGATAATTGAAAGAATATTTGTTATCTTTAAAATTCGGTTTAGATGCCTAAGTAAAGTTGGTGAACCATACATTCTCAGAATACTTTTTTTGTTACCTTTCTAAAGTACATGAGTTTCTTTTTGCTTGACTGATACCACAAAAAAGGAAAAAGTGATAAAATCCTGATTAAACTTCAGAGAAAGAAGTGGTGAATTAATAAGCATGATCAATATTTTAAGTAGGTGGGTATTGCGTACATTTAAAAATAGTGCTTCACAACAATCTGGAAACTGTTACTAAATTAACATAACATGTATCCTTAATATTAATATTGTTGCTTTCTGAAAACAAATCTATAATGAGATCCCTGAGATAAAATGGCACAAGGAGACAAGTGGTGAATGTGCACTGTTCAAAATGTGTATTTTGACGTAAGCTTTTAAAATGGCCAGCTGCTCTTGCAGAGAGATCTGTTGCATCTAAACTTCATTAGGACCTGATGCTGGGTTGGCAGTATACATGCGGAACTTTTTTGAGTTTTACAGACCAATTCCTCAATCATTTGTATTCCTAACATTGAAATGTTGCCTTTAACTTTTAAAATTAAATACCTTAAGAAGGTATGCTGCTAGAAGGCGGACACAATCTGGATCAATATTGCTCTTCTGTCTTTTAAACATAGCTGAGACTAACTTTGTGGAAGAATCCCTGGAGTACTAATGAGCTAAATTTTCATTTTCTCTCTTCAGGTTTCTCTGTGCCAGGTGAATGTCAAGGCTTTGGCTATATTTTTCCAAGCTGCTAACTCTACACAACTTCCTGTTTATAAGCCTGATGTTTAAATGAGTTTTTTTTGAATTACAATTACAGAAGAATGCAGAATCTCAAGACTGCAGTGCTAGAAATCATTACTTTTTCCTATCAACAGAGCATAGGCCATTGCAGGTGGAAGAGCATTGCTGCTGCTGCTACTAGTCAAACACGTCATAATAGAGCATGAAGGAAAACAAACTTGTATTTGTATTTGTGTGGGCTTGCTACCTGGTGTGGTTAAAGTACGGTTAAATTAGAAATTCATGGCATGTATGTGAGTGCTGACGGCAAATGGTGCTAACACATCTGTCCCACCTTTTCTGCTTCCACTTCTTGCCATCTACCTTGCTTCTAATTACAGCCTGTCCAGTTACCTACCTTGACCATTTCAAGTTGTTATTCTGTTTCAACTGAGCTTGTTTATAAAAAAATTGCTCTCCAGTATTGGGATGAAAGTATGATGAGGCTGAAGTAATAGATCAGATCATTTTTTCACTGGAAGAATTTACTTATAAAGTGCTGACTGATTTATTTGATTCGATTTTGCTCTTCATCACTATATCTAGACGCCAACTAATCTGAATGTAGCTCTGAATTCTGTGGTGAATTTAATGTGGATAATGTGTTGCCAGAGGTAGAGATTTTAATTCTCATTTTGGGGTCAGGGTTCAGAGTTCTCTGTTTTTGAATTCCTAAAAATCCAAACTATTTGTATACTCCTAACAGAGAACCCTTACAAAACTGGGACACTTTTGGTGACCTACATCCATGCTGATTACCTGTTTCATTATTGTTTGCTCTTAACCAAAGAAAATAAAATATGTGTCAGCAGTAATAAAAATTGGAAGTAGGTCAATCTACAAACCCTCTGCATCACAACCAGAACAGAATGGATGTTTCCTAAAGAAAAATGATAAATAGATATGTAAATGAAAGGCAGTTTAAAGTTTTATATTTTTAGTCAGAATGATTAGCAGATTAAATTACCTCTTCATTCAGCACTGTGTAAATTACACCTTTGGAACTGGAGGCACAACAAATAAATTACTTTTATCTTCCTAGAAAGAATTTGAGAAAGATACTAGGATTTATTTAGATGATTCTAAATTTTCCTTTCCTTTCAGGGAGCTTAGCAAGAAACTGTGAGCAATCAGAACAGGAACTTCAAATGTTTCAGCAAAATCTCAACTTTCATACATAGGGTGTAAGAATTTTATATTTGGCTAGGCAAACGTTTTGCTTCCTGTGTGAAGGCTTTAGTCTTAGCTCAAAGAGGGATCAATATATGTCACGACATGCTATAATAATGGGATATTTGCTGTAACTTATTGCAAACAAAATTTTAGATATGTTCCACTGAAATTTGCTTTTGAGGGATTTGATTTTGAGAGCCTAATGTGCATTTTCTACATCTAAGTTTCCAGTCTTAGCAGCACCCTTTTCTTCAGTTTTGATCTGTGAATGTCTTAAAAATTTGGATTAAAATAAATGAGTTGATTTTAATATCAATTTAACATGTAATATCTCTTTAGTCTTGAATCTCAGTGGAACTATAAAGGAAGGTGGCTCCTCAATGAACAGATTCATGTTTAAATCAACACCTATTTGAGGGTTTGTCCACTACATCATGCTGTCTCAAAAAAGGCTTTTCAGTCTGTTTATACCCCTGGAGACTAGTCAGCAGAAATCCCAGCACATAGAAATTTTGCTGGAAATTGTGCTGGTATGATTTCAGAACTTCATTCTCTAGCAACATTTTTTTGTATTGGAATGGAAATATCTTCAGAGAAACACCTTCATTTACTTACCCTTTCTCTGGGTAAATAAATGAATGAAAAAATACAGAAGTCTGCTAATTTCTTGCAGAACTGGGTTTGTCTGTGATAAATTTATGAATTAACTATCTTCATAGTGGCCTATTGGGAGCTGTGCTTTGCATTTTTAATTGCTAAAACAGTGTTGATGACACACTAATCTTTGGGATATTGATGAACAGTGCTTGCACAACAACAAGGCTTTCTCTCTCTCTGCCTCTTCATCCCTCAAATATCAGGAGGTTTGGGGTGGGCAAGATCAGGAAGGGACACAGCTGGAACAGTTGGCCCAAACTGGTCAATGGGATAACCTAGAACAATATGCCCAGGAAAGGGCATGGCTGAGTCATCATCCCTGAGATATTTAAAATGTGTGTAGATTTGGCATTTAGGGAGATGGTTTCATGTTGGATTTGGCTTTGTTAGGTTTGCAATTGGACTCAGTGGTCTTAAAGGTCTTTTGCAACTTAAATTATTCTATGATTATCTGAATTCATGCCTGGCAATAAAAGTTCAAGCAAAGGATTAGGAAGAAGAGATATTTGTGGCTTTGACATTTGCCTTCTCAAGTAACCATTAGGTGTACTGAGTCTCTTCTTTCCACTGAGTGTCTGGATATCTGTCTGCCCATGGGAAGTAGTGAAATAATCCCTCTTCTTGTTTTGCTCACATGCACTATTCTTTTCCTATTAAGCTGTCCTTCTCTTAATCCATGAGCCTTTTAACCTTCCTTCTATTCATCTTCACAGCCCAAAGAGAGGGGAATGTGTGAAAGGCAGGGGAAGACTCACCATGGTTCTCTTTGGCACTCAAAGGGAAGCTTTAGGAATTCAAGGTGAGGGCTGTAACTGGAACTGGTTATGGACAACACTTAGACTGGATATTGCTGAAACATGGAATGATTTTAAGGGAGTATTTGATGTTGTAAAGTGGTGAAGAGAGGAGGGGTGGACCTTCCCAGTGTGTGTGAATTTGCTACTTTTTGCCAGTGTTAAGATGATATTGCTTTGGTTTTGGTATGAGGAATTTTTGTTGCTTCTTGTTTTTGATGATGTAATGGTAGTTTATGAAGATTGTCTGATGGATGTAAATTTTAACAACAGTTCTTAAATATGTGCTGACGGTGGCCAGGGTGGAAATGTGGTGTTTATGTGGCAAGATTTTGACAGTGACAATGCTGGCATGGGCACAGCTGGTGCAAGCTCTTTCGAACTGGCCCACTGCAGGACATAGCTGAACCTGCCCAGCTAAGATGGTGGCACCTTTGGGGAACCTTATTTAAGAAGGGCAAAACACTGCTGGACAGAGAAATGTGGGACAAAATGTGAGAGAGTCAGACCTGCAGACACCAAGGTCTGACGAGAAGGAATAGATGACCCAGGCACCAGGGGCCAGATTCTGCTGCAGTCGGTGGTGGAAACCATGGTGAGGCAGTCTGTTCCACACTGTAGCTGGTGCAGCACTGCAGCTGCAGCACGGGAACATGTCCTGAAGAAACCTGCAGCCCAGAGAGAGAGACTGCAGGGGCAGGCACCTGGCAGGAGAGCTGAGCAATACCACCAAAGTATGTGGAAGAGAGGGAATGCGTGTAACAAGATTTAGACAAATATATAGGTCCTTTAAATCTTAAGATACCATTGACAGAAGAGATTAAACCAGATACTCTAAATCTTAAACTGCCATTGTCAGCAAAACAAACAATGCAGTACAGTTCTAAATAACATAAAATAGAAAAATTAATAGCATTACATTAATCGGTAGATCTTTTTTCTTGATAGTAAATGCCATAAGTAATTTTTATGTTGCTTTGAGGTGAACGTATGCTAGCATAAATAGTTATAGAACTGGGACATGGATTCATATATTATCATAGATTATAATTGTTGGCACACACGAAACACATATTAATGTTTAACAGACTCCAGAAATCGTGGGTTCTGCTGACTGTGTTTCATGAAAGCTTACACAGAAATGATTGTATCATGAAGTGTCCCTTTCTGTCCCTGTGGAAAATCATTTAGGATCTTCACTGTTCCAGCATCATAAATACTTCTTAGAAATAAATATTGATAATTTCTCAAGCACAGTAAATAAAGTTTTAGGTTGATTATTATGACTCTTGGTAGGTCTTTCTTGATCAAGTTGCTGAAGAGGTTATTATTTTCTTTTGGCTCATGTTTTTGTTTTTAGTGATGCTAGCACTCTCCAGAAGTTTGTTTATAAAACTCTTTTCTGTTTTGCTATTTTTAAATAAGGAAAGAAGACCAGAAGAAGAACACCAGAAGTTATTTCATAAACTATTTAAAATTACACCCTTTTGTTCAGCAACAAGCTAACCAGGAAAATGGAATCAAATGGAGCCTCCAATAACTAAATTGCTTTAGGAGTAGTTTACCAACTGTGATGAAAGATGAAAAAGACAAATTCTTTTATAAGTCTAATAGAAGAGCTGTCTTTCTATTCTAATGAAAACATTTTAGATAAGCTCTGCTTGCTATTGTTAATAAGCATGTATTTCTGAACATTGTACTTTTATAGGACACAGACACCATACACATGCAAATAAACTCCTGAGTTAGAGAAAACAAAGCCAAACCAATCCTTTGACAGAATATGGAAGAGACTGTTAACGGCCTGCCATGGAACCAGGAACTTCACAGTTGTCTCTTCTATGACATCAGTAACCAAATTCCATTTGCCATCATTAAGAGAAGACTGACAGAATATTTCAGCTTTCTGGAGCGAAGAGTTTGTTTAGTTTGTGTTTTATTCGGTGATTCAATGTACAGAGAGACTTAGAAATGTTTTATTTCTCATATAAAATCCAGATTAATGTTATATGTGGTTGGAAAGTCAGTCATTCCTGAGTAATGTTTTAAATCCATCACGTAAACTGTTTATGACAAAGAGTGGGAGAAAGATTGCTCATGCAGCTAATGAAGTTGAGTAAGCTGGATAGACGTCTTAATGCTTGTTAATTGTTTTTAATTTAGTACATGGATGATAGTCAGCCCACAGAATTTAGAAAAGGTGTGTTAAGTAAAAGTAGTGAGGTAGTGTGGTATTTTGAATTAAATGAAAGCAATTAAGGATATAATTAAAGATGAAGGCATAAGAATAGTATCAAATGGAAACTGTAATACAAGGAACAAGTAATAGGAGTCAGAACTTTGTCATGGATTTAAAGCAAGTAGATAGTACAAAAAGATCTCAAGTTGTTGACTGTCTGGGGGTGACTTTATGATGTCTATCCCCTGTTGTCTGCTCTATGCCCAGACATGAATCCTGTGTCCTTTTCTCTAGCTTTAAGGCAGATTATTACCTTTGGGGGGAAGTGGGGAGAAAGCTGGTGGAATTCCGCTGGCGCTGTGTTTAAAAACAGAGAGAAAACTCGCTCCCCTCTCCTCAGCTCTTGGCTCTCTGCAGTAGGGAAGAGGGTGGCATTCTCCTGCTTTCTAGCGAGCTTTTTGTTCGTTAGGTAAAGCAAGGAGTTTTTTCCTGGGACTTTGGCTTTTTCTTCTTCTCTTCTGAACACCAGAACATCAGAACCTCACTGAGAGGCCTTGCCACCGTGGCCCAGAGGGGTCCACGCTTCCGAGAGGAGAAAGCCACACCCACAAAGGACTCTGAAATCTACCCAGGTTCTCTCCACAGCGAGAGCTTTTACTGTTTAGCATTATTCTTTTCACTTGCCTGTGTAAATTGTGTTTGTTAAAGAAATAGGGTTTTCTTCCCTTTCACTTTCCTCTGAGGAAAATTCTTTCCGAACCTGGTGGAGGAGGGTTGGCTGTAACCTGCCCTTTAGCAGAGGATGTACATTTCGAACGTTCCTCCGAATTTGTCTCAAACCGGGACATTGACTAAGCTTAATCAAGCTTGCAGTGAAGTGGAGCAACTGGATTAAAGGAGGAGTACTTAATTTGTTGATGAAACATGAACACATATAATCTGTGGAGAAACTTGTGAAGAATGGTGAGTGGATTGGTAGAATTCATCATAGCATAAAGAAAAGTTGAATGGGACTAGGTTGTTCAGAATGATGTTATCTAAACTGCTTTATAAGAGGGCAAACTAGCTTCAGCTTGATGCTGTATTCCCTACACTGTCCCCTATAAACGTGCAATAAATGTTGTTATAAACAAATTCTATGGAGAACCGCTTTGTGCAGATCATGGTTATGGGCCCTCCTGGAATTTAAGTTTTCTCTGCTAGCAATCAGGTCCATCTTCTTTAGCCATTGTACAAAAAGAAGATTTGATATGGAAGTCTGAAGCCAATGGCAAAACTCACCTTGATTTCAGTTGGAAGCGTTTCCAATTAAGCGTTTATTAAAGTGTTTGCTTCGAATTTGGCTTCTACCTTTGAATGCCTTCCACCAAGTCACTTCTTAAATGTCTAAATACAAAGGAGAGGCAGAAATTTATTTTATTTGTGAGGGGCTATATTTCTGCAGCTGGCTCTGAACTAATGGACATGAGAAGGAGTTTTAGGCACTCTGTCTTACTGTTAAACCCATGTTTTCTAATATACTTGACAGTCTGCTCATGAAAATGCTTTCTGCCTTATGAAAGTTTTAAATTGCTGAGTCTGAGGAAAACATCTGTATTGTGCTGGGTTTTTTTAAAGACCGAAATTGATTTGAGTAGTCGGTTATCATTACCAGTTTGTTTGTATTGGATTGTCTACATCTGTGTAAGTATATACTGCTTTCAATCCTCTCCCCCATGACTTCCTGTTACAATATAAAATTTTTTAAATTACTTTAAGTTGATTAGCCTTTGAGTCTTATCTTTTTTGTTCTGACTCTCTTGCTTTCCCTTTCCCTTTTCCTTAAAGGAAAAAAAGGGGAAAAGCCAGGCAGCTGAGAAAAACTGATTTGTAAAAGCAGTAAAGAATATATATCTCCTCTAGATAAGCCTCCTTACATCAAAGATGTATTTTCTTAAAGGAAGTTTTGATCTTTTCTTCAAAAAATTAATTTCGTTATAGTTACTATGTTTATTGCATTCCTTCCTAGGTGGGTACCTATAGCAGTCTAATATTATGGATGTCTGTCAGTAATTAGAAAATATGATGGAGGCAAGGTAAATCTGAAGATGTCAGGAAAGTAACTGCCTTTCAGGTTCACAAGTCCTAGATCCAGATTGCACTAGGGAAGAAATAATCTAACTTCTTCTTCATTGTAAAGAAGAAGAAACTAAGACCTTGCACAATATTTCATCATTCATTGTTTTAATGGGAAGACTGTTCTTGAGTGCCTTTTATTTTTTAATGAGATCTCCAGTCCATAAGCACGCTGTGTCAGGACAAGAACAAGCCATGAACAAAATAGGGCAGTGTTAGTCTTGGTCCACGTCTTCTTGCATGTTTCCAAAGAGTTTTGAACATGTATTTTCCAATAACATTTTGCTTCTTTGTTTTTGGCTTTGTTTTAGAAATTGCTGCATTTTAGAATGTGTAAGTATTGAAAATCTCATATTTTGAGTATTACAGGTGTTTCTGGTTTTAAACCAGAATTTAAAAAAAATCACGTGATTTAAAAAAAAAATTATTTTATTTTTTAATTAAAACAAATCTACATTTTATCTACTTGGAACTCTCTGTAGAGAGAATATTACATTGACATTTCTTTTCCTAATCAACTTTTCATGGTACACTCCAGTCTGTTCTTTTAGGTTGTTATTGCTTCTTAATTTTCTCTTCTCTGTGTTTTATTTTCACATTCCTCCATTAGATTTTTTTCTTTTTTTTGCTTGGGGAAGGAGGTGGGGGGGGGGGGCTGTTACTTATTTTCTGTAGCCTCCTTGTCAATTTCTTGGAAGTTTAGTGTAAGCCCAGTAACATTTTGATACTACAGAAACTTTCAGACCTCTGAGGCTGAAGAACAGCAATCTGCCCCAAGACCTGAATCAGGAAATTATTGATTAAATGCTAACACAGGACATATATTATAAATTTAGAAAACACAGAACCTGAAATGTATGCTGGTTGTGCTACTTTGTAAAGACAGGAAGAGTTCATATATTTAACATCCTTTTTTGTCTAAAAATATAAACAAGTTATAGTGGCAGCCATTTGTTGCATTGAAGGTAAAATCAGGTAGCCACGTCAAGAATAAATTGACATTTGTGTTACTAGCAAGTCAATTGTTCATCCCTAATAGAAAATCTTAATATATGCCTCCTCAATAATTTCCCGAGTCAAGGTAGAATGTAAATTTTGAAGGTACCCTGTGGAAACTATCTCTGTTTGGGCCTTTACCAACCAGATTCCCATTTAAGCACTGTCCTTGAAAATGACTGTCTTTTCTGACTCCATAGAAGCATCAAAAGAATCTTAATCTAATAGTTTCATGGTGCACAGTGGTGGGTTGACTTTGGTCGTGAGTTGCTCACCAAGACACTCTATCACTCCCCTTCTTAGGAGGACAGGGAGCGTGCTCTGGAAGACAAACTCCGTAATGACAAATGCTCACTCCACCACATCTCTGCTTCATTCCCAGCCTTCCTCTTATCTATTGCTGTTGAGTCAATGTCATGTGGTATGAAATATTCCTAATATCCTTGTGGTCAGTTTGAGTCAGCTATCTGGGCTGTTTCCTCTCCTAAATTCTTGCCCATCCTAGACTACTGAGCCTTTGAGGATGAGGAAGTTGTTGGCGAGACATTGCTGATGCTGTGCCAGCACTCTTCACCCAAAACAGTGGTGTGTTACCAACACCTTTGCAGCTACCAATGTGCAGCACAGCAGTATGAGGGCTGCTGTGAGGAAAATTAGCTTCATCGCAGCCAGAGCCAGTACAGAGAGAAAAATGTCTGTAGCCTGTTACACGTTCACATTTTCTGTGAAACTTGCTTAAACCTACTTGAACAAGAAAAACTGGGGAAACACTTGTGTCCTGCTTGATAGCTGCCTCATCCTTTAATCTTCCACTACTGTTAATATAGCTAGGGCCTTCCTTAACTGACCAACATGGTACATTTTTTTGAGTATGGTATGTATTTTGAACTTTTCTAGAGGATGCCATTCTCTGCATCTATCAAAAAAGATGAGGACCGTTGCAATTTTAGGCATTCTTGTTAGCCAATTTAACTGGCAGTATTCTGCTGACTAAAATTAACAGAAACTGTACAAACTCTAGACTCAATTGTCTCAGATTATGGGATGCTACCAATTACATTCTCATTTTTGTGTAAGTTTCTTGAGAAGAAATATTAGTAGGGTTTTATTGTGAAATTCCTTGACATGTAAAACTCAAATGGAAAAAAATATCTTGGTTGAAAGTTTTCAGATTCCTTAAAATGGTATAGTTGACACTGGGCAAAAGAGGGAGGGACTCTCAACTGTACCCATGTCTCTGCCTCATAGATACTCCTTTGCTTCACTGTAGGGAGTTTTCTGGTCTTAGCTGGAACTGTATATGAGTCTGGGTTTATATCTGTCTTTTTTACCAATCAAGTCAGCTGTTTACTGTGACAGCTTCTCTCTCCTTAAGGAATGTTTCCTGTTCAGAGTAAGAAATAAATTGTGTTGAGTGTACACCTATTTGATTTTGAAGTCCTGAGAGTTTTAATTATTTAAGCAGAAATTCATTAAGTCAGACAATTGCAAAGTGATGGGCAGCATTTGGTTACTTAAGCAGAGGTATACAAGATCTTTTGAAATGAGCTAGAGTAGCCTTATAGTTGCCCCTGACCTGAATTACCACTACAATTAATGTTCACACAATAAATTACTTAAGGCACCCACAGGTCAGAAAATGGCTCACTTTGCTATCTGTTCAATTCTTCTTGCACATTGGTGCTGTAATAATGATTATTATTTTAAAAGCTTTAAAATTACTTTTATGGAAGCCAAATGGAGGAAACAATACAAAAGCTAGCAGCCACTCACCACATCTATTTCCCAAACCCACTTAAAAATAGACATGAATCTGGAAAAATCTTTCATATCAGAGCTTGGGCTCTGGATGTATAAGATTATTTTTCAACAATATAAGGTGCATAAGTGCCTTTTCATTGCATGAAGAAAGCATGCCTGCTGGCAAATGAATCATATTATAAAAATTGATTGTATCCCAAAAGGGAAAAATGTTATTGAAGATCCAATGGCCTGGGATGATACACCATTGATCATTGTAAGAAATACTTCCAGAAACTGTTTTTAATCTTTCCGCCAGAGCATTAGCAATTCTTCTTTAGCCCATGGTGAGTAATGACTTGAGTTTCCCAGTTTCCCAATCGATAAAACATTTACCCTACTGCTACAAATGTGCTCTTCGCTTAGACAAGCAGAATTTTTCTTCCAATTACTCTTTTTTTATTGTGACCTCATAAAATGTTTTTGAACATATTTCAAGGTTTTTTAAAGAAAAGGAACAATACTTTCCCTTCCATGCATTTTCCTCCCTTTCTTCATTCTGTTTTGAGAAATAAGTCATTAACTTGCACAGGATTCTGGCTCTTCTTGGATTGATTAGTGGATGCTCTCTTCTATTTCCTCAGAATCTGAAGTAATGGATACAACTAAACTGCCATTCATGTTTTTAGCTTAAAAAAGAAAAATTATACAAAAAGATAGTAACTTCCTTCTGAAAGTGTTTCATATTTCTTAAACAAAGGTGAAAGTTGCCTTTGCTCCATCCTGATTCTATGCACACACGCAAAATAAAAAATGCTGTAATACTGTGGCTAATGGAGAACAATCACCAAGCACAATGCTAACAGGCTAATGAATAACTTTGCAGCAAGTCAAATCTGTTGAGACATAAAGATAGATACTCATAAATACTCTTTGATGATTGAAAAGTTAATGTTCAATCAAGTTTTTCTTCCCCAGTGATTGCATATTATCTTTCTCTGTATGAAACATGCACACACATCTAATGTAAAAAGTTCATAGCCATTATTTCACATTCTATATGCCCTCTGCTTGGAATAAGGTGTGTTTTACTGTTCTTATTTGAAGCTTCAACTCTCACATTTGTACACTGAATTCTGAGATCTTAAAAGGAGCTAGTTACTTATGTGCTTCAGTGGATTTAATGGAGAGATGAAATTCTAAATCATAAACTTCCCTGTGCAAAGGGAGGTAAACAAATAATTCAGACTGTGCATACTCTGGGAGTTGTGTTTGTTCTTGACCAGAGCAAATAGCAAGAGAAGACTTGAGGGAAGAGTTGGAGGATGAAAGGTAAACAGATAGTAAAGATGTATTGGCAATTCAAAATAGAAATCCAAATGTTTGGCTATAGTGGGACAGAGTATACTCCACAGATTTATATCGTCTGGAGGTTCACTCCAAGAAATTAGGATCATATAGGTCATGTTCCTTGCAGAAAAAAAGTAGACTACTGATTTATGATTTTACATATAAAGGTAGAAAAAGTATATAAAACATTTTAAACAAATAGTTGCTTGGAATTAAAATCTGGGGTAAAATGACCTAGGAGAGTAGGAAAGATGAACTGGAGCTACAAATGTCTCTCTGCCTCACCACTCCCAAATTTTCATCTGCTAGACTGGGACAGGGACAGGGAGTGTAGTAACCATATCTTACTGCTGGAAACCAGTCAGTCAACCATTTCAGAAATGTCCCTTCTGTAAATTACCTGCATGAGAAAGAGGGAACTGCATGTATTTAGCACAAGTAGGACAATATGCAGAATTTTGTCATTCCTATCTTAGTGTTATTTTTCATAAAAAGAACTGGTGCTTTACACTATGAAGTTGATATATTTTCTTAGGACAAGAAGTAAAGTGCCAAAAAGCAAAAAGTCTAAAGCACATTGCTATCCAAAATACAATATTGAAGGTTGAACATTTTATAAATCTTTTTCTATGGCAATAATTTGATTCTATGGTAAAAATTAACTTCATATGTTTTGTACTGATTTAATAAGGAGTAATCTGGCCAAGCTCCACAGCAGCAGAATTGCCGTAGGAGTTACACACAATATAAAGTTAGGTTGCTTTCATAGCTTGTGCTGAAGTCCTGGGTGCTTATCCTGGTTGCCATGAGTCCTGGGACTCCAGAAGGACGTCAGGGTTGTTCACCCAGTCTTGTTCCTTGTGCTTTGATTAGTCTGGGGATGGATGCACACTTTGCACACCTGCTCCCTTGATCAAGATAATGCGTACAATTCTAAAGATAGTTTCTCATGCCATCTCTTTATCTGCCTTGCTGAATCTCAGATTCTAGGCTTCTAAACTGTGACTGTGAAATTGATGTGCTAGGAATCTATTTTTAAAATAGTAATGCCTGTGGACACTACTGTTGTCACAGCTAGCACGCTAATGTATCTTTCCAACATTTCCAGCATAGGAATTTTGTTTAGTAGATTTATTCTAGAAATGACTGTAGTTCAGTGGTGGTTCTGTGCAATGATACAAGTTTTTAAAGTCTACTTTACTGCTTTTTTGTCATGGTTTGACACCAGCTGGCGATTAAGTACTACACAGTTGTTAACTCACTCCCCACCAATGCACCCGTGGGATGGGAAAAAGAATCAGAAAAAGGTAAACTCCATGGTTTGAGTAGGAGTCTTCCAACAATTGAATCAAAGCCACTACGACTAAAAATAAAAAAATAATAAAATGAAAAATAAAAAAGAGAGAGGAATAATACCCAAGAGAAAGTAGTAATTCACAACTCAGCTGCTCAGCACCTGCTGAACAATGCCCAGCCTATCCCCCAGCAATGATGGGTACCTCCTGGCCAGTTCCTCCTAGGTTATATATTGGGCATAACGTTCTGTGGAACGGAATGTCCCTTTGGCCAGCTTGGGTCAGTTGTCCTGGCTGAGCCTGCCCCTGGTTTCTTGTGCACCTGCTGACTGGCAGAGCATGGAAAACTGGAAAGTCCTTACACTACTGAGCAGCAACTAAAACATCAGTGTATTATCAACATTATTTTTGTACTTAATCCAAATAAAGCTCTGTACCAGGTAGTAGAAAGAAAATTAACTCCATCCCAGCCTAAACCAGGACATTCGGTACCCCTCAATTCCAGTACACATAGCAGAGAGACTGAAGGTTCTAGTGAGATATTATTTTAACTTAACTAATCAATCAAAATAATGTTTGGGTGTCAGGTTTTTTGACTTTAGGTTTGGGGGATTTTTGTTGGTTTTTTGGGGGATTTTTTTACAAGACAAGGATCTGCTTCCTATCATAGAAAAGTATAGGCAGCCCTATAATTACAGAAAAGAATGTTAATTTCTTTTTCCTTTGTGTGTTAAAATCC
The DNA here is from genome assembly GCA_013397175.1 of Platysteira castanea. NCBI lineage: Eukaryota > Metazoa > Chordata > Aves > Passeriformes > Platysteira > Platysteira castanea. The sequence goes on along the minus strand of VYXC01008509.1, from coordinate 19,695 downwards.
AGAAAAAGCTTATATTTAATGCTGATAAATTTCCTTAGCAAATCATACCACTGGGAAGTATCACCTGATATAGGCCCAGGTCAAATGTTCCTTTGTAAAAGCCCTTTGTTTTTGCTTGTATTGACTCAGAATATGTACCAGTAAAGCATATGTGTCAGCACTTGTTTGCATTCCCTGTCGCCCTGAGGAATGAATATAGATTTAAGAAGTCCCAAAGGGTCTTCAGGATGATGGGAATGTATTGAGCTACCTATTCCCCAGCGAAGGAACAATCAATGTTTTGGAAGCAGCCACACATTTTAGTTCATCCAGAAGATATCCCCAAATGTGACAGCCTTGTGCTTCTTGAAAAGAAAGAGTTTAATGTTTTTTGGGGTTTTTTTTAATGTAGATGAGTGTGAAGGCCTGTGATACAATATTTTCACAGAGGTGTAAATGGACAGCTAAAACCCGAGCTCCCAAGAACGATATATCCAGTCTAAATTATTTTATTCATTTCAAGAGTGTCCATAAAGGCAACCATCTGCTTAGAGAGGCAAAATCTGTTTTCATGGAAGAATACCTGACTATTACCTGTAAGTGATATGTAAAGATGTAAGAATATATTCTGATGTGTGAAATGTAATTCTGGCCTCCATTTAGTTTTTGCTGCAGTGGTAATAGCCTTAGTGAGGCTGAGGTCTGGATCTTACACTGCAGCAATGTCCCAGTGAAGTAACTGACCAGAAAAGTTCCATTGCAGAGAATCAGCTGCTGGGCTGGATAGTCATGCCAGGTCTCCCAACCCAGAATCACAGCTGCTGTTGGCAGATCTACAGGGCCTGAATCAGTATCATCTTTCCATTTCAGCCTAAGCTATAAGACCTTTCCTTATAATTTCTTCCAAAATATCGTTCTGTTTTTGCCAGTAAGAATTTGGACACTGTGAGAAGCGTCAGTGGAGGGAGAGACTGAAAACCTAATGGTCTAGAAAAGTGCAAACACTGGCCTTTAGATGGCAGTGTGTACCTGTTGAATAGGAATTATGTCACGGGGTAAATCTGTGAGGCAGAAAAAATTTTCTAAGGTGGAACTGCAACAAGGTTATATTCTTGAACTAAAATGAAGTGGAGATTCCACCTAAGATCCCACTTTATCAGAATTTCATTGTTGTCTGGCTGCCTCTGGTTAAAATTTAGTAAACAAACAGGAGGAAATTGGTACGCTTATGTTTTTCCTTCTAAGTTTGAAGAACATGTATTGAAACTTCTGATTTGGATTTAGCAGTGCAAACCTAGATTAGCAGTTGCCTGTGAAACATTTTTACCTCTCCCTACTCTTTCATGCAAAGATGCTATAAAGGGTTCAAGTAAGTTAATACTATAGTTACGTGTGATATGAAAAACAGATATCATGCACCAAATTCTACCATTGAGCAGACAAAGCCATCTAGGAGGGAGATTCATAAATACATTTAAACCCAGGGACTGTCATGTGCACTCAGCAGCAAAATACTAGTCTAATATATAGTCTCTTTGTGCTTTGGGGGAGGAGAAAGGAAGAGCTAATTTTTGTGTTTTCAAAGAGTCATTGGGGCTGTCACCTTTAATATACACTGCATTTGTGCTGTACATAAATCTACAACATATTTTATTTAGCTTGCAATTGTATTACATTCACATTGTAAAAGCCATTTGGTTTTTGGAACAGATGAGGTTTTGTTGCATTCTATATTGTCATTAACAATGGACAGAGTGGAGGTAAGATCTGCACAGAAAAAAAATTGCTCAGTAAATTTTACTTCACATTACATGTAAGCCAAGTAAGCACTTTTTTCTTAGTGAGTTTCTATGGAATATTTGGGGGAAACTGTGAATATTTGGGAGAAATTTCTCATCTGTCTGTAAATGAATAGGTATTTAGAATTCTATTTTAAATATACCAATTTTCTTCAAGTGAAGATTTAAATCCACACAAAATAAATTCCCCTCTAAAAATAACAAGATTCTCAGGGTTAAAAAGTGTAATTTGTTTCTAAACCATCTTTGGAATGCATATACCCCAGACAGGAATAGTCTAGTCCTGCTTATCAAAGAATACTCCAGGAATTGCTGATATGTCCAAAACCAGTAACTTACTTCAAATCATTGACAAATACATGAGAATTCATGATTGTACAAATATTTATCAACAGTGCATGTGGGTAGTCTTAAAACTCACCAACAGCTAGCAGATAACTTCAGCAGATAAAGACTCACATGACCCCATTTTTCCCCTGAACTTTATCTTTGTTCAAATAAAAGAAGTTACAATGCTTACAAATATTTTATACCTTATGTCCTGTAGCTGTGATGATCTAAGGATTACAGATACCATGTGAGGTATGTACTGTAAGATGTACAGACCAGTCTGCACGAGCCATACTATGCCAGTTTTTGTCCAATCATTATCCAAATCAAGAATATTTGTTGGCAAATATATTTACTTTAATACTAATGTGACTTCTATACAGACCAGAAAAAAAAAGAAAAAATCTCTATTCCTCTTTTTATTCAGTTGTTTAGTAAACTCCTCATTGGTTACAGTGGTGAAGGATTAATCATTAAATTAGTGAGGGATTTATCTTACTCTCACAAACACTAAGAAAAACATTGATGAATTTAGGGAAACCTGATGCAACTTTATAAATTTTTTAAATTAAACCATCTATTTAGGTTTATTAATAATAAATTCCAGGGCACTGGCCTGCAATACAATGTAATGCAAACCACAATTTCCAATCCTTTAACATTTTCAGTATATCACTTCAACTCTCCCTAGACTTCTCTTTGCTGTCTGACAGTCTGCCTCGGGTATTTACCTACTTTGCATGTCTTTGGAAGTGGAGGTGTTTTTACAGGGCCTATCATCATAGCTATGTTGAGAAGAAGTAGCAGGAACTGTAATGCACCTGCCCATACAGCAGGAAGTGTTCAGAATCTCAGGAAGGGCAGAATCTTTTCTATGGCAGTAAGCGAATGAGAGTCAGTAGGTGTGTTCACTTTTCTAGTACTATGCTTCAGTTCAAGAATTCTTGCTGTTAGTACCTGTCCTGCTACACTGCAGGTAAAATTAAAGAATTAAGAGTGTATCTGGCTCAAGACACCCTCCAGGTCTATTTAGGACAGTTTTACAGAACTGTGGTTAAACAGTGACACAAAGCCCAGGGTGGCCTACATGGTAGTCTAACTCTGAATCAACTCTTCAGCTACAAGGTTTTTTGGAAAGCTGTGTTTGGCTCTTGTCAATATATTTCTGCAAAGGTTAAAGTTTGTACTATGTCTTTTGCTTGCACTGTGTTTTGTTTTTGGTTTTGATTTTTTTGGTTAGTGATTATTATTGTTAGTTTATTGCTGCTATAATCTATCTAAATTGATGTAGAAACAGAATGTGTGGTTGTTGCGTCCTCTGTATGAGTTCTGAATTGAACCTTTCAGCAGCTCTCTCAGAGTAAATACAAAATTATAAGGTTTATTTAGTTTGGTCAATAGTATTTTTCAGTAGTGTCTTTGATATAGTGTTTAAAATATCCCAGTAATGAGGCAACCTGTAAAAATTTTGACTAATTCATGATAAAAATACCTAAAAAACCCCAATACCCCTAACATCTGAGTATCATCATGTTATCGACACATCTTACTACATCTTTATGCTTACTTCAATTTACTGTGAACCCAACCTACAACACCTGAAAACAAACAGAGCTACTGACAGTCTAATTGATTTTGAGAAGGAAGTCAAAGTGAAAAAAAGTTCTGGGGAGTGCTCTGAAATACAGAATAGGCTCTGATTCTCTTAGTTCTTACTAAACAATAATTATTTATTAGATTTTGTAGCCCTTTGTCTTTTCTTTTTCCTCTGATACAGTTCACATGTGCCACAAACATAAATACCAGTCTTTGCTCATTGCCATGCAAACACACCCTCTTGGCTCAGGGACACACAGCAATTTGACAGGCTCTGTAGAAAAGAGAAGAGTGTGGAATTTGAAAGCAAATATTCTGTTACTTTTCATTGATGGCGATTAGTCCTCATGGAATACCTCCTATTTCAGTATGAACCCAGAGAGATACAAGCTCAACAAAGGGAACTAGGCTAAGAAGGCAATTAGCCATAATTTACTGGCAGCTAATGTGGTATTAGCTCCTAATCTTTGGGGTTCTTTCAGAATATGATCCAAGTGGTAGCTGGAAAGCTGCTTTTGATACCCAAGATACATATGGCAGGCACCTTGCCTGCTACCATTCCAGGGAATCGAGCTTAACCCTTCTCACCATGACTTTGTGCCATGTTACACAGTGCTGTTGCTATAAATGCATCAGCTAGACAGAAGAGATGCTGGTGGAAGAAATATTTCTTTCTGCAAGTTTATGCATTCAGCATAGAGGAGCTCCAGACAGCCTCTGAGGGAGAAAATCCCCAAAAACCTATTGATGAAGGTCTGGGATCTCCCTGGTTTTCACATATATTCCAATCAAATGCGTATGGAATGAATCAGTTCTTTGTTTCTCCTAGACTAAACATGCCTAGACTCATATTTTATCTTTAATATTTGCATTAATGCTATTTCATCTAAGAAAAATATTTAAAATAGATGTAGACCTGCCATATGGTATGTTAAATGGTGCAAGTAATCTCCTGTGATATTGAACTCAAAATTTATGTTACACAAATTTTGAGGGAGTCAGAAGCAATTAAAAGTATAGTTTAAATATATCTTTGGAATTTTTGTCAGGCATGGTGTCTCTCTCCTCACATAAGTGCAAGTAGTTCTAACTCATACAACCACCATCCCAGAAAAATAAAGCACTGGTTTGCAATTCAGTCATCAGTAGTTTAGGGCTCAAAGCAGATTGTTCCCTGAAAAGGCTAGCTTCCTTCAGGTGGATATCGCTACATCCTTTGATGACACAGGGAGGCCTAGCCTACACAACTGTCTATTCACTTGTATCTAGACATCATAACTTTTAAAGAACTCTTGCTGAGTTGCAGGTTTCTCTTTCTGTTAATGTTTACTACCTTCTGGTCCTCACCTGAAATAACCAGCACCTGAAGGAAGTGGTATTTTGAAAAACAGATGTCTGAGTGACCCAAACATGCTCTGTTGTGCTCCTACAGCACAATAATTTGTGCTCAGTGCTTCAGTAAGGGGCAGAGTGAGCTCGATTAATGTCTAATTGAAATAGATGGCTTTCTGTCTTTGTTTCTTGCTCTACCAGGCATTTAAGGTCATGTTTATAAAACTTGTGTCATATTTGAATGTTAACCTGTACTCTTTAAAAATAATATAAAGATACTCTGCCTAGTTTTGCATTTACATTTATGTAGAATAAAGCAAACAGTTGATGAGAGAAGAGTTTACAAAAAGTTCTAAAGTTTTTTGTTAACAAAATGCATGTGAGTAGAGATGCTAAATTTGTGTTCCAATTTGCAAGGTCGGTGGGAATACTACCTGTTTGTCACTATATAATAATTTGAAAAACTTCCTGCTGACACACACTCATTCTAAGGAAAGACAAAAAGACAGCTATAAATGGTATGAAAATAGATAGAGCCAAGGTGAAGCACATTTGCATGTTTTTAAGAGATTATATCTAAAAAAATTGTTCTTTCTGCCAGCATTGTACTATATTTACACAGAAACTATTCAGGCACATGTGTTTTCAAAGAAGTTGTAATTTCCTGTCAGATTTTTTACAAATCCTTTCTAACAGCTGTAAACAGAAATCCAGCTACTCCTGCAATGAATGACCTTCAGTGTTTGGATCCAGAGAGTAAACAAACATTTACTCTACAGAGGAAACCCTGCTGTGAATGTAACATTAACATTACACTCCTCTGTTAGTTTATTGGAAACTAATCCTATTTCTGCACCGCAATTATGACTTCTTGAAAACCAAAGTATTTTCGGGGTAAGTCAATTCTGCTAACACTGCAACATAAAAGACTGATAGTGTCAGTAATGAAGATTACATTAGACAGAGGTTGACAAGATATGACTTTTGTTTTTACGTACAAGTTTTGTTTACACAGTATTTGTTTTACCTTTCAGAGCATTAGTTTCCATAAATTTCCTATGTTTTAACTGCATAAGCGATATTTTTAAACATAGCTCTTACACAGGAGTGTACATTAAATATTTGTTCAGCTGATTAAAACAGTTCTACATTTATTTAATGTTTGAACAGTAAACAGTTTGTTGAGGACTGAAATGTGTTCTTACACATACACATGGATATATTCAGGCCGCATTAGAAGGGTTCCTGTTGTGACCGTGCTTTACCTAGGTGATACTAGGCATTATAGACCCTCAGAAAAACCTTCCTGCAGTAAGTGATTCAACCTCAATACTTAGTTAGTAGATGGCACTTTGGGAAGGGTAACACAGAACTTCTTTCACACTGGTGGAAAAACTTAAAATGTAAAGGGAGAGAGTCTCTTGTCTCAATAACATTGCAGATGTAGTTCAGCTCTGCACAACCATGTCCTTTGCACTGTACCCTTCCCACATGGTGTTTAAACAAGAAAGAAAGTGAAAAATCATCTAGATTACTTGGAGGAATTCGAAGTCTGGGTTTGATTCTGGTTGTACACAAGAGATTAACAGTTTGGGAGCAAAAGGTTTCCTTTCACCTTTACTAAGGTGATGAAGGACAATGTGATGAAGAGTTTTCTGTATTGTTTGTTTGTCCAGGAAAGTTTAAACTGCAATTTCAGTCTTAAAAACTAGCATTATAAAACTCTTTCTATGATGTACACCATTTGCTTTGAAATGTCTTCTGAACTCTGTATATGCAGTAAGCAAAGACATAATAGACTATTTCCCTGCCTGTTTCTAGTTTGTACAATCAACTCAGCCATGGAGAACATGAAGGGTTCTTTCATCCTGTTCACTGCAAGAAATAATAAAAATTCTGCTTGTGATCCAGACCTTGAGTGCTCTGTGATTAACACCCACCCAGCCTCACAGCTTTTGGTGGATTACGCAGTAGTAAGGTTGATGATGTCCCGGTGTCACACAAAGCACCAGCATTCCATATGCCTGAATACAAACCACCTTTCTCACTTCTGGCTATACTGGCTCCCTGTTGTTTGACCTATCAGGAATGAAAAGCAGTAAAACTTCATTTATGTCCCTTAAATTAGCACTTGTTAATCAACTGGACTTTGTGAGTGGTATAATGTTAGAGTTGTTAGCAATTTCAGCTTTTTAGCATTGTTGAATTTAAGTTACAAGCTAACAAGTGACTTGGCTCAATGTTTTCTCTTTTTCAGTCAGTTGGCACTATCACAGAGTTATTTAGTTTGGATGGGGCCTCTATGTGTCCTGCAATCCAACACTGTTGAAGCTGATCCAGTTAAAGCAGGGTGCACATGGTTTTGTTCAGATGAGCTTTGGCCATCCCCGAGGATGGAAGTTCTACAATGATTTTCAACACATGGTACGGTGTTTCACTCTTCTCGTGCTGTACAAATTTTGCTTATGTAAAAAGCTACTATTTTCCTACTTTTATCTGCTGGCTTTTACTTTGTGACTATTCACCTTCTGTTAACATATAGCTGTGGTCTAATTTGATAGTTGCAGATGGCAATCAGATGGCTTCTGTTCCTAAGGCTGAACAAACCCCTGCTCTCTGAGGCTTTTTCTTGTTGCAAACACCTAACCCCAATGGTAACTGGACATACTTCTGGATGTCCACACCTGTCTGGTGCTGAGAAGCCTGAAATTGAACACAATGCTCAAATGTAGTCAGGAAAATACTGCGGAGAGGGGAATAGTCATTTCCATTGACATGCTGGCTGTGGTCTTGCCAATACAGACTACTTTACTTGATCCTGCAGATTGTTTTTTCTGAACTATCATACACAGATATAATAAAAAATCCTAAATGCTTCTCTGACACATGTTGGAAGGAAGACAGTTCAGAAAACTGTCTGAAGCAAGACAGTGCCTAATAGTTCAGATGTGTGTTGTGTTGTTATGAGTTTCTATATCTCTGCTGGTTTTGATACTATGGTAAGAGTTTTGATTTTTGTGAAGTCAATATTTATCCATTACCTTCTCCAAGAACTGCTGAAGTTACAAGTAGGACCTGTCCATTGTGGCTAGGATGCCATGATATTGCATCACGAGGTGCTATTTAAAATTTTTTTAAAGGCTCACCAAGTAGACAACACTGCAGAAAAGTTTGTCATTGGTAAACTGGTGAGGGACAAATGATTTAATACTATATCATATCCTTGAAACATAACTAACTCTACCATGGAACATGCCCTGCTTTTTTGCTATTTTAGACCTATGACTTTGAATAAGTAGCCTCTGATTTACTGGCATCCAGGAATACAAACTGGTTGTTGCTTGATCTAGAAGAACAAGAGTAACCAGCATTGTTGTAAAGAGGACTGTTTCATGGCATTATTTTGTGATAGTTACTGCAAAGTAGGTGTGTGAATACAGTCATTTTCATTGAGAAAAAAATGTACAGAATAGGTGTGAACAATTTCTATTCTGAGCTAGCAGCATTTTATGCCCAGAAAGGTAGGGGATAGTAGATGGTAGATGTGACAGAGAGCTATTTGCTCTTTATTTATATCTGATTTAGTGATATGTTGTTTTAAAGCCCTCATTGTAAACAATGGTAAAAGAGGCTGGATTGATAGCTTGATGGGAAGTAACTGTAAAAGGGTAAAATTGCCCCCTCAGTATGGTGTGATCACTTCTCTGAGGTAATACTTAGTGATCTTCAATGTATATGCAAAGGTAATGGAATAATATGAAAAGATTTATACTGACTAGTAAAAGAGCTAATTTTTTTTTTCAGTAAACTATATCAATCCAATATTCCTCATGAAAAAATTCACTTTTTTCTGTGTTTTTATGATGCCAAGACCTCAGTATTGTTAAGAGCCTCTCTGCCTATGTGCAAACTAAAATGATATATTCTGATATAAAATAGAAGGTGACGTCTAATGTGACATGTCCAATTCAGACACTAACTTCAAGGACTGTTAGGACTATTTGTCAAGAGACAGATAAAGTAGTCACAAGCTTCTAATGCTAGTGAGGAAAGAATAACAGGAAATTAAGAAGATCCAAATACTTGAGAAACAGAGCATGAGTGATGCTTTTTAGAATTGGAAAATGTAAGACTTGTGCCTTCCTAGGGCAAATAGTTCCTGGACCTCTTAAATGAGTGATTTTTGATGGTGTAAATTGTTCAATTTCAGAAGTGAATTTCCTGCTAGAAGTTGCATTCAAACCTTTATAAAATATTTTCTCAGGAAAAGCAGATGTTCTTAGATGTATGTCCATCTGATACTTAGTTTTCAAAGCCTCAGCCTGGGTTCTCATTACTCTTGTGCTAAACAGTAATGAAGGACAGTAGTTATGTCACGTGTGGTGAGGACAATTGCAACAACAAGAGAACGAGTCAAGGTAAGAACTGACACAAAGTTAGAGTGCCATTAATAGAATTACTTACATAAAGAAGTTGCTAAATATGAACTATTAGTGTGCTAGATTATTTCTTCAAACTTAGGGTACATACATCCAGTATTTTAGAATTCTGAAGGACTAAGTAAGAATTTTGACTTTGGACCTAACTCTGTCTGTCTGTCTGTCTATCTATCTATCTATCTATCTATCTATCTATCTATCTATCTATCTATCTATCTATCTATCTATCCATCCATCCATCCATCCATCCATTTACCTAACTATCCTGTACCTCTACCTAGCTATAAGCACCTAAAAATACTCTTTGCCTCTGGAATGAACAAGCTATCAATATGTGAAAAGTCTTATCTTTTTCAAAGAACACTGGAAAACTTATCTGCTTATGGTTTACAGGTGGAAAAAAAACAATTTACGTCAATTCATCAGGAAGATTTAGCTCCAAGGAGCATCTCTTCAATAGCAGTTCTTAATGTATTTTTAACATCTCTAGATAAAATACCATAGAATAGTAGAGTGAGTTGGGTTGGAAGTGACCTTAAAGATCACCTAGTTCCAACAGCTCTGCCACAGGCAGGGACACACTTCAGTAGACCAGGTTGCTCAGAGCCCCATCCAACCTGGCCTTGAACACTTCTAGGTGTGGGGCAGCCACAGCTTCTCTGGGCAACCTGTTCAAGTGCCTCACCACCCTCACAGTAAAGAATTTCTTCCTAATATCTAGACTAAACCTGCTCTCTTTCAGCTGGAAGCCATTGCCCTTTATCCTGTCACTAAGTGCTCTTGTAAAAAGTCCCCCTTCCTCCTACTTGTAGGCTCCCGCTAGGTCCTGGAAGGCTCCAGTTGGGTCATTCCAAAGCCTTCACTTCAGGCTGAACAATCCTAGATTCTTTCCTCATCGGAGAGGTGCTCCATCCCTCTAATCCTCTTGGTGGCCTCCTCTGGACTCACTCCAACAGGTCCATGTCCTTCCTGTGCTGGGGATCCCAGAGCTGGAGGCAGTGTTCCAGGTGGGGTCTCACCAGAGCAGGGCAGAGCAAAGGGCCAGAATCCACTCCCTCTCTGTCCTGCCCACGCTGGTTTGGATGTAGCCCAGGACACAACTGGCTTTCTGGGCTGCAAGGACATATTGCTGGGTCATGTCCAGCCTCTCACCCACTGACACCCCCAAGATATTCTCAGTAGGGCTGTTCTTGATCTGCTCATCTCCCAGCCTGTACTGATACCAGAGGTTACTCTGACTCATGTGGAGCACCTGGCGCTTGGTCTTGTTGAAACTCAAGGGATTCCCGTGGGACCAATTCTTGAGCTTATCCAGGTTCCTGTGGATGGCATCTCATCCTTCAGGTATATCAGCAGAATCACTCAGCTTGGTGTTATCTGCAGGTTTGCTGAGGGTGCAAATCCCTTGGTCTGTGTCATTAAATAACACTGTGCTGAATGCAGACCCCTGAGGTACACCATTTGTCACTGATGTCCATCAGGACTCTGAGCTGCTGACCACTACCCTCTGGATGTGACTATCTAACCACTTTTTTATCCATCTAACAGCCCATGTATCAAATACCTCTCCCTTTTAGAAAGAAGGATATTGTAGAGAATGGTGTTAAAAGCCTTACAGAAATCTACAGAAATGACATCTGTAGCCCTTCTCTTGTCCACTGATGTAGTCACCCCATCATAGAAGGCCACTGGGATTGTCAGGCACGATTTGACAAGCTTGGTGAAGCTGTGATGGCTGCTTCAAATCACCTCCCTGTCCTCCATGTGCCTTAGCATAATTTCCAGGAGGATCAGTTCCATGATCTTCCCACACACAGAGGGGAGTCTGACAGGTCTGTAGTTCCCAGTGTCCTCCTTTCTTTACTTTCTAGATATGGGTAGAGTGTTTCCTCTTTTCCCATCCCATGGGACTTCACCTGAGCTGCCATGACTTTTCAAATATCATGGAGAGTGGCCTGGCAACTACACCAGTGAAATTGCTCAGGACTCTGGGTTGCATCTCATCAGGTCCCATGGACTTATATACGTTCAGGTTCCTCATGTGGTCACAAACCTGATCTTTACTTACAGTGGGAGGGACTTTGCCCCCACCAGTCCCCATCCTGCTGTCCAACTACTTGAGAGGTGTTAGAAGAGAGGTTGCCATTGCAGACTGAGGCAAAAAGGTGAGTACCTCAGCTTTCTCCCCATCAGTTGTTACCAGTTTGCTGGCCTTGTTTATCAGAGGGTGTAACACCCTCTTTGACCTTCCTCTTCTAGTTAGCACACCACCAGAAGCCTTTCCTGTTACACTTTCTGTCCCTTTCCAGGTTCAGTTCCAGGCTGTTGTTCCACACCTCATCCCTACACAGCTGAACTTCATCTCTATGCCCTTCCCAGGTCACCTGTCCTTGTTTCCACTGTCTGTGCATTTGCTTCTTTCTCATTGGTTTGATCAGCTGTTCCCTCCTCTGCCATGCCATCTCAAGCCTGTCTTGCCTGATTTTTTGCTCTTGGGGATTGTCAGGTCTTGTTCTCTGAGGAAGACTTCCTTAAAGATTTACCAGCTCTGTTTCCACTGTTCCTGTGGTCAGTCTTCCAGTTGATCCTATTGACTATCTCCCTGGAATTTTGCTTTCCTGAAGTTCAGGGGCCTAACTTTACCCCTTACTTGACCCACATCCCTCAGGATGTACAAACTCCACCAATGCAGGATCACTGCAGCCTATCTCTAGGTTGTCTCCTATCTTGATGTCCCCAGTTAGCTCACTTGGCTTGGTGACCAACAAATCCAGTATCACATTCCTCTGGTAGGTCTATTACTACCTGGATCAGGAAGTTATCCTCCATGCATTCCAGCAGTCTCCTTGGTTGCCTGCAGCTCTGTGTGCTACTTTCCCAGTGGATGCTGGAATTGTTGAAGTCCCCCAGCAGGACAAGAGCCTGCAAACGGGATCCCTCCTCTATATGGAGAAAGAAGGCTCCATAAACAGCCTCCCCTGAACACCAAGCATGAGGTTCCCTTTGTTGCCTCAGTCTCTGACTCTTACAGGCTTTCAGCCACCTCATGGTTGTTCTTCAGGGACAACTCTTCACACTTGATCCAGCTATTGATGCAAAGGGAAACTTCTCCTCCTCTCCTTCCTCCCCTGTCTCTTCTGAACAGCCTGTAGCCATTGATTGTTGCACTTTAGTTACGGGCTTCATGCCACCAAGTTTGAGTAACGGCAAAAAAGTCATCACTTTCAAGCAGCACAGTGGCTTTCAAATTCTGCTGTTTGTACATTGACGTAAATGCAGCTGAGCAGATGTGTCACTGTCCTAGAGGAACACCCCTTCATTCTGTTCATGTATTTCCCTGATGTTTTCCTGCTGGCTTCTCTTGCCTCAGGAGTCCCTGGTTCATCTCCATGAGACTGAAGGTCTGCTCCAGTGTGCCCAGTACAGTTCAGAGTCACCAGCTGAGGGCCCTTGCCAGCACCCTGTCCCTCTAGCCTTTGCCTCTCACCCCACAGCTTCCCAGGGACAAGTCAGATATTGTCCTCCTCCCCTATTTTATCTAGAATATGCTGTTCCCTTTTTAATAGCAAAAACCATAGGTTTTCAACCATAGTGTTTCTGTCAGGCATTGGAATCATGCTTAAGAGTAAGATTAGGCTGTGTAAGCTCTTATATTCCTTCCTCATATAAAAAAACCAAAAGAATCCACAAAAAAATCAAATAAAAAAATGCACCCACCCCCCCGTAAAAAAAAAAAATAATCTGAAGCTGGAAAGTATTTAGCTTCTTTTTACATATCAGAAGAAATGTAGCTACTTCATTAATCTAGTTTAGCTTTGTGCATGACTTTAAGTGAGAAAACCAATTAATGTGTTTGAAAAGCCAAGTGTAGGCATAATTCACTAACTGTTTAATAAAATTGAAAAAGAGGGATTGAATGTTATCTTCCGCTTGCTCTTTCAGTTCAGCAAAATTAGTGGAGGAAGGGTCTCATACCTTGCCAGTGTCTCTGCAGGAATCCTGATTTCTGCTTCGTTCAGTACAGGCCTAAGGGCAAGCCAATGTTTGCTGCAATTTTCTGCAATAATAGCAAGACAATTTAGCAGTAATGGATAAGTAGGGAGAAAATGAAGCAGTTTGCTGAGATACAGAAACGAAGCCAGAAAATACTTGGCTTCATCTTAGGCTTCAAATTCATAGTCAATTCATTAGTGTAATTTAGTCCTTCCATAATCCTTTGAGTGATAAATTTTACTAATACATTTGAAATACCAGCTGTAAGAAGAATTCACATATTGGTGAGTAAAATTAAAGGATGGGGTAGAAGGAATCCTTAATTTTCATCTGGTACATGAAGACTTAGAAAGATCTTTGCAAAAATGACTCTTTCTACTTATGGTAAATAGGTTATACCAAAGGAAAACATTATAAAATTGCACTTCTATCTGTGAAAAAAAAAATTGGGGGAGCATGTCAGAATATTTACTAAGACCTAATTTTACTTTTGAGTGGCTTGTTTGGGGATGACTTGTAGGCAGATCTCTGTTTTCTGTCAGATCCAGAACCCACTTGGAAGACTGGCAATACAGTAAGGCCACTGTTGGCTCAAATGTATTGTTTTGTATTAAGTCTTAAATGATTGATTTTGAACTGGTTTGGTTTTTATATTTAAACTGAAGCAGAGTCTCAAAAAAATCCAGCTCGGGTGATCAAACCAGCAGTACAGCACTTAATAAATAAACTCAAACTCTAGTTCTCCGAACAAAAGCTTAAAAGCCACCCGGGTGAAGTAGTTCGCTTAAAATTTTTATAAATCCTATACACTGCAGATGCAACAAACTAAGGAAGTCTTAATTGCTTGGACAGACTAATTGTATTATGTTTAGGTGTGAGAATATTACGTCATTAATGAGGATTTCCTTGTTTTAGGGATCTTAGTTGCGGTCTTGTACTTACTTTCATTCTTTGACTGATGACATATATACATGCCAGAGTCATACATGAATAACAAAAATGGACAAGTTTTCATGATTTATGCTTTATTAGGTAGAAATATAATTTGGATCAAGTTGTGCAAAAGACTTGGATTCTGTGGTTCAAAATGTGGTAGTGAGATTTAAATTCTTAAATGGTGTGATTGATACCAGATATTTGGAAGACAAGCTAACAGGGAATCATATGAAATATTACACATAAGAGGATGGGAACTGAGTAAAGAGAATCCTCCCCCCCCCCAGTTTCAGTCAAGAGCAGTCCCCGAGAGAAGTGGAAGTCAGCAGATTGCAAGAAAACTCCAAACAAAAAAATAAAATAGATAAAGCCTTCATCAAGATCCTTGAGGTAGCTTGAAAAAGATACACTTGGTATTTCTCTTTGTACCTGTAAGAAGGGGATACCATAGAAAGAAAAGATGGTCTGAAAGTTGATTTTCTTATTTCCTGACACTCTCAATAAAGTAAAACAAAAGTTGACTAATTAAAAAATCACAAACAAACAAAATAAAATCAAAACAAAACCCAACCCAGAACTATTTATAGAAGGGGTTTTGATTGGCTGAAGCAACCTGACCCTTGGGAGAAGCTGATTTTCTATCTCTCTTAATGATACATTCTTTGATCAGGCACAAAGAACCAACCAAGCAGCCATGCAACCAAACAACTAAGCAAGCAAGCAAGCAACCAACAAACCCCAAAAACTAAAAAATAAAAATAAAAAAAACCCAAAAAAACAAAACCAAAGAAAGATTTTTAGAGTAGACAAAGCCAAGCCTTTGAATTTTCCTGTCATCCCACGGGTCACTCCAGACAGACAACTTTGTTGATGTGATGTATGTTGGTGGAAGCAGATTCAGGAGATGCAAGGTAATAAAACGTTTGGCTCTCAAAGTCAGAAAAAATCTGCACTCAGAGTGATCTGTGATAACCACTGGAAATCAAAACAGTCTTGGGAAAATGTAGGTAGATTATGGAATATATTGTACTACTACTACCATTCTTCAGTGCTAAGGAAGTAGGTCTTACAAATATAAAGAAAGTGATAATGGTTTGATGGATTTTCTTTCTAGCAGTGGGCTTCTTTGAAGAAGAAAATGCTAGTGAGAGGTAATTTTGCCAGAACAAGGTAATTTTGCCAGATTAAAATATTGCTTTGGAAAATAAAGCCATAGATAACTAAGAGGGAAGAAATCCACAGCTTGCTGAAGTTTGACCTTTTTTAATGAAAAGAAAGAATTAAAAGATGAAGAGCACATGAGAAAGATGCAATGCAGCTGGGAGAAATAGTTCCTATGGCAAAGTTAGAGGGATGTTAACACTGGTCTCATAGGGCTGTGGTGCAAGTGGCTGAGTATGTCTTGTAGGGCGTATACAGATTTCAGTACTGGTGCACTCCAGAGAGATGAGACCCAGACTGAGCCACACGCTGCTAGCATGGTTATTGTTTCTCTTAGTGGTTAGAAACAAACTAGCTATCTAGACCAGGTGAAGTTTTAAAAAGTAGTTTGTCATTGGCTATAAAACAATTTTGGTTTTGCTTGGACTGAAGATAACTGAACGTGTAAAACAATAATATTGTACTCCCTCTGAAAGTTAGTCTTATTTTGGAAACTGTTTTTAATGCCAAATAAACTTCTATAATGACTATATTGCTGTGATTGTAGAGAGTCCACTAACAAAGTGAAGTAAATGCGTGACCACTTTTACCCTCTCATTAGGAAGACACTGTGGGGCTTAGGGATTTTTTGTTTGTTTGTTTGGTTGGTTTTTTCTTGTGTTTTTTTTTTTTGTATTTTAAGAGTAGTAATTTTAATAGTATCAAAGTAACTGATGTTAGTCTTGGAGCATCATTTATATGCTGCTTTTATGTGGAGAAGAATGGATCTGGGTAGAAAGAGTTACTAGCCTCTATCTAAAAATTCCACACTTGCTGTGCATGCATACATACAGGCTGACAATATAAACATGGGCTTCCATGTAAACCCCTAGATTAGATCTAACTAAATAAAATTTGTTCTGTGTCTATATATATGTGTGTGTGTAAGTATTAGGACGGAGAAATAAGACAGAAATTCATACATACAGACGAAACAATGTGGTGAAAGTGACTGCCAGCAAATATTAGTGATGCCTCAAGGGAGTGTCCAGTAGTGTCATGACCTGTTCCTGATACAGGGGTACAGGGGAGAAGGCAGGACTTGTACAGTTTCTGACTGGAAAGCAGAATACGTGAGAGGGTGCACAGGCAATATTTGCCTTAGGCTGTCTCTGACAAGAACAAGATAAGAGCTAAAACTCTGCCAAAAGGAGGGGACTTGTGACTTCACATGGCAGCAGCAGTGGAAAACTATGGCATGGAAAACTTTGGAATCCAAATATTGTTGAAAGACACATGGGAATTAATCAAATATTGTTCACAAACTCAGCTACTTGGTAAACTGTAAGAATTTTGGAAAAATTCTTACAAAAAACTTGAAGAATTTTGGAATGGCTGTGATTAAGTTTAGTCTGATACAAAGAAGTTGTGATATTAAGCTTCCATGGTTTTGATTCCCAGACTGAAAAGCTATGGGCATGTGCAGTTTGGAGGTACTTACCTCCATTTCAGTGAGAGTATTGCCTAAGCTGCACCACAAAGACCACAAGGTACTGGCTTGGACTATTATATAGAATACTGGAGACTGAAGAGAGTCTAGTTTTACCTTCCCCTCTCCCCAGGACTACTACCACAAGTCTTTAGGATTTATGCAGAACAAATACAACTGTGATTTTTTTTTGGGTTTTTTTTGAGGTCTTCTGTGAGAAGATCTTGCTCACTAAATGTCAGAGTTAAGGCAACCAAAAGGTTAAGCTTCATTGGCTAAGTATTTACCTGTAGTGCAAATCAAGAAAAAAGGGAGAAAAAAAAAAGGGAGAAAAAAAAAAAAAAGGGAGAGAAAAAAAAGGGAGAGAAAAAAAAAAAGAAGGTGGGGGGTAGAGAGAGGCCCAAGATAGACGGAGTGATGTGTGTGAGCTCTAAGAACAGAGAACTGACATGCTTACACTTGTGGTAATAGTATGTGTGAGGCAAATAGATAAAGCTGTCTCTTTGGACAATGCTGCTAAACAAGCCTTCTGAATCACCCTAGCAGGCCTGAAAATTCATCCTGCCTCCCTCCCATTATTCTTTCTATCTCTCAGTCTGATGCATGCTGAAGTGGCATGCTAGAAACTGCTCTCCTTATCTGAATCTCCTGGTCCTCCTCTGCCTGACTCCCCTCCTGCCCACCATGCAGCCTTGCCAGCTGGCATGCCTCCTACACCTCCTCCTTCTCCTCTTCTTTCTCCACCAGGTGCCA
Organism: Platysteira castanea; assembly: GCA_013397175.1. Classification (NCBI taxonomy): domain Eukaryota; kingdom Metazoa; phylum Chordata; class Aves; order Passeriformes; genus Platysteira; species Platysteira castanea. The sequence goes on along the minus strand of VYXC01008509.1, from coordinate 1,909 downwards.
CCTGGCACAGTCACTTGGCTGCATCATACTGGGGAAGTTGGTGCTTGAGTTTCTCCTGCCCTTCTGCCTTCTCTTGCAGATGGTTACTTTTGTGGGGAGTAGTCTTCCTACAGGGGTGCTTTCTGAGTGCCTGTGGGTGGTGGTTGTGGTCTGGTAGGCACACACAGCTTCAAGGAGTCCTAGGGACACAGAGAGGTGCAGCTGAGTAAGGAGACATTCAGATGTTTATCTTTCCTTTCACCAGTTAGTGAGGTTCTGGTAGATCCGAAGTTGTATTTCAGATGAAGGAATGTTTTACATGGGAACATAAGTATGAGGACACACATGAGGTCACAAGCCATAGTAATAGGCAGTTGATTTATTGGAATCAAATTAGAAATGAAAAAAATTACTAGGTGCTTTTCTCATTGATTAACTGAATGCTTTCATGTCTAACTCTACAGTGGATGAAATTTTAACTAACAGAGCTTCATACAGAAAATTCTTAGAGTCAGAATGTATCACAAAGTAGTCATAAATACCTGCAAGTGTCAACATCTGCTTAGGAAATAAATACTAAAATGACAAAAGAGATGGGATTCATTTGGTGATCCTTAAATATGTACGACTGTTACTTCACTGTTTATTCACTCCCGCTTCTTTCACTTTATGGCCTAGTCCATGGACTGTAGTTTTATTGCATGAGAGACCTTTTGCTCTTATTGCACTTTTTTCCTTAAATTTGTTTAAAGGACAAAAGAATAACTGTTCAAAGCTGGAAAGAAGATTTTGTTGAAATAACACATAGAGGTTTTTTGCCAAAACATGACTTTATTATGCAGATTACCTTGGTTATCTCCTGCACATTTCTGAAGCCAAAACCTTAATATTTTATATAAACAATATATTGAGTGATGTCTGATTATGTCCTTTGTCTTCACATACCAAGAATGTGACGAGTGGTTAACTCATGAACAGCATTAGCTGCTATACCCCTACAGAGTTATTCCATTTCTCTCCACATATGAAGATAAATGTTGCAACAGACCTCGCTCATCAGATGTAATATATAATGTATGTATTCTTTTCTGCATGCTACTCTTGAGGACTAGAATGGTTTGAAATGACAGGCACAGAAAATTAAAAGCTCTTCGAAGTAGGGGAGTAATGGATTTTGAAGATAGTAAAATTTTTGATGAGTTGGCAGTATTTCATCTGTGAAATAAAAGCAATTTTATTTTGACATAGTCAAAGGAGGAATATTTATGTCTCTTATGATGTAAATATACACAGCTTGCATATACGTTCAAGTGAAATTATCTGAGCTATGCTGATGGCTTTGAAGACAGACAGAGCTACCATAAGAACATCACTTGTTCAGTACTATGGGGCCTGATATGATTCATCCAAGAATTCTCAAATAACTGCTGATGTCATCTCAAAACCTCATTCAATAATACTTGAGCAGTATTGGGAATCCAGAGAGGTCCCAGCTGACTGAAAGCTGAAGAACATTGTCTTGATTTTCAAGAAGGGCAAGAAGGAAGGCCCTGGACTACAGGCCTGTCCGTCTCACTTCAGTGCCTGGTAAAGTTATGGAGAAAATTATTCTCACAGGTATTGAAAAACACTTGAAAGACAATGCAGTCATTGGTCACAGCCAGAATGGAGGAAAATCCTGCTTTTGAAACCTGATTTCCTCTCAGGAAAACTTAGCTGATCAAGAGAAGCCAGTGGATATAGTCTTTTCAGATTTCAGTAAAGTTTTTGACGCTGTCTCTCACAGGATCCTTCTGGACCTAATGTGCAGCCCACAGATGGATAAACACATCGTGGGATGGGTGAGCAACAGGCTCACGGGTCAGGC
>VYXC01008507.1:65586-88696 GCA_013397175.1 Platysteira castanea | reverse complement strand
CGGCCCTGCCCCGGGCATCCGCCACACGCCCACGCCGGGGTACTCCTGGGCCGGGCACGGACCCCGGCTAACATCGCTGCTGCTCCCGCCCGGGCGCTGCCCGCAGGGCTCGCCCGGCCCGGAGACTGGTGGAGTCCGGGCGGACCCCGCCGCGCCGGTACCGCCCGGCGGTGCCTCCCTCCTCAGCCGCCGCCGCCGCTCCCCCGCGGCTGGAACACCTGGCGGCTGCGGCGCCGCGCTCTCTGATCTTGCCCGCGGACTGGGCTGTACGCGGTGCAGCGCCCGCCTGGCCCCGCCGGGTGTCCCAGCGCCGGNCGGCCCGGAGACTGGTGGAGTCCGGGCGGACCCCGCGGCGCCGGTACCGCCCGGCGGTGCCTCCCTCCTCAGCCGCCGCCGCCGCTCCCCCGCGGCTGGAACACCTGGCGGCTGCGGCGCCGCGCTCTCTGATCTTGCCCGCGGACTGGGCTGTACGCGGTGCAGCGCCCGCCTGGCCCCGCCGGGTGTCCCAGCGCCGGCCCCGCGTCCTCCGCCGAGCCCCGGCGGCTGTGCTGCCTTGCAGGAACTCGGCTCGCTCGGAGAGGCAGGCAGAAAGGGGGAGCCCAGTGCTCATTTACCTCTCCCGAGTGTGGGCTGCAGGCCCCCTCGGGAGGATCTCCTTTAGCAGGGACTGACTTTACCGAGAGAGACACCATCCGTCTGGAATTGCCCATCCTGCCCTGACATGGTCCGTGCATCCTCTGGAGAGGAGGCTCCTCTTCTTAACACCCTGTCCCTGGAGACACCTCAGCGCTGCCCTCCATCTAACTGACTGCTGTCTCTGGTGCTCCAGGAATAACCAGCCTTCACACAGGAGACGGCAGCTTTTGAGAGAGAGTATTTGACTTGCTGCCTCTAAGATGCCCCCCACTTTTGTCTTCAGAGGGAGATACATGGTCCCAGGTACTCTCTCAGGACTAACAAATCCGTGTCTGTGGGAGACCGATGCTCTGCGTGGTCTTCTGGAAGATCTTCTGACTTCCCACACATGCAAACCATCTCACTTTGGCACCAGGAGTTTGCTGCTGGAGATTGCTGCTCCTTCCCTCCCTCCTGTTCCCGAGGTCTGAACTCTTCTCCGTTTCCTCCATCACTGTGGCCTGTGGAGGATCCCTGTGTGCAAGCTGCTGCTGGGAAAAACTGAGGTAGCATTGAAATGGGGGACTGAGGAACAAGCAAGGTCATTCACCAGTTAGCATGATCTGGGAGAGGGTGCATTATCCTTGCTTGGTGCTGACAGCACTGCCTTTGTCTTCAGAGATTGACTTCATCCTACTGCCCATCCAAGGAAGTCTTTCAGCTTCTGAAAATAACCAGTTCCTTGGTGTTGTCTCAGGAGCAATCAACGATCTGCTGTGTTCCGTGGGGACACGACCAGTGAAGACAGCCCTTCTTCCCTTGCTGAATCCACTGACCTTTCTGTGAGGAGGAGCTTGCAGCTTGGCCTTGCCTCTAAGGCAGGGTGAGGACACTCAGCCTTTGCTCTCCTCCTTTTCCTCGGTGCTGCAGTAATATTCCTGTCTGTACCTCATGCACTCTCCCTTCTCTCTTGCGCTGCCTCCACTGCGGTGTTTGCCTCAGCCCCTGCTTGCCTCGGCTCTGTCCTTCCTTGACTACAGCTCTGTTTCAGCAAAATTCACCATGATCTTCTTTCTGTCCTTTGTTCTTCCCTTTTTCTGACCCTACTAGATCCAGAGCCTTGGTCCTGTCCCTGGTGGAGTCACCCACTCTACTCATGCGGCCTGGCACTGCCCAGGCTGGCACTGCAATGCTCATACTTCCCTTTCTTGCCTATCCATTCTTTGAACAGTTGTTTCCATCTGCATGTCTAGCTGTGAGCTTATGCTTGAGAATGCTGTGTGTGCTGGGGCTCACACGTGTTCTGCTGTACTGCTGCTTTTCTTCATCAGCTACAGTACAGAGCTGTCAGGAGCAGCAGGGCTTTGTATGTGCAGGTGCAGCTGGCTCAGCTCTTCCCAGGACCAGGTCCCTTTTCCTTCTTAGCCTGGTTCGTCTTCTTTGGGACCTGTCATAGCATGCAGACACTGCAGCTGCCTGACTATGCCCTAAATCTGTGGGATCATTAGTTATTCCAGTCTGCCACACTGTCCCTATCCTACTGGGGCAGCTAACGGTGCCTCTTAAAATGCTGGAGTGTTCTGGTGTGAGTTGGTTTTGAGTTCTTTAAGGAGTTGATTTTTTTAAGGATGAAAGCAAGCTGACTTGGTTAATGTTCCTAAACTGGCCTGCCTTCCCAAGGTCAAGAACATCTGTGTGAGGAGATACCCTTGCTTCTTGGGACAGGCAAATTCCAGGGATCCACTCTACTCCTACCCACCCCGTGGTTCTTATCAGAGCCTGCTCAATATGTTGACAGGTTACAGGCAGGCAGTGACCTTCGTGTTCTTTCCAGACTCCACAAATACAAGCTGGGTCCTATGGGGAAACTGAAGAGCCCACATGGATGGGCCAGTGCCTGGGCAAAACTGTCCTGACAGACTGGACATGCACCTGTGTGCAGAGTCTCCAGAGAAGTCCCAAACCACTATGTCAGTCTCATCTTCCCTTTCTTGCTCTTCTTCTCCCTCTTTTTTTCCCTAAGGGGTGCTTATGAAGTGTCACATGGGTTGGTGCAGTTCTAGGAAATGTTATTTTTATTGTACATTACGTCCCTCTCACCCAGTATGTACTTTCTCTTTTCAGAGCTGGATCCAAATGCATCCTCAGCCTGCTGTCTTAGAGCTGTTCCTGCTTGAGGTCAATGAGAGCATCTCCTGCTAATTCATCATGACATAATATCTAGTCTCCAGCTCCATCCACAGGATAGGTTTCTTCCTTCTTGGTCTACACAGATGTGACTCCAGGTGTTCAGCTGCCTTGTCTGGTACAGGTAGGTTTCAGCTCTTTGAAAGGTGACCTGTTTTAGTCAGGAAGGATGTGTCTGTTCATTGTATTGGGGATGGAAAATGTTTGCCTTTGGGCATATGGGAAATACTATGTTGTGAAATAAATCCTAAGACGCCAGCTTGCTGCTGCTGACCTAAACGGGTCCTTTGAACAGCCAGTTACTTCTGTGAGAGTTTGTGCTGGTGCTGGCAGGAAGATGCTGATCTGGCAGAGTGGACTGGCTCAGAGGAAGTGACATTGGAGGATGCAGCTGGTAAGAGGAGGAGGAGTAGTAGTAGTAGCAGCAGGTATTCTTTGTGGTAATTCATTACTCCATTTGCCACAGGTAAACATAATTAGTTCTTGTCAGGTGGTTATTGATCTGTGGGGTTCCCATGCTTCTCAGTGCAGGTTTAAATTCGCTCTTCCCAGCTAGGAAGACTTCTTCAGTATCTGCTGTTGCTGGATAGGCATTGGTCATCTCCATGATAAGGTGCTCAAATCTGCCACTCAGATCTTAATTTTCTACCATTAGTTACCTTCCTCTTGTTGCTTCCACTGTGAATATCCACCTGTAGCTGCCTGTCTGTTTTCTCAGCCAGAACACAGCATGCCTGTAAGGGACTTCTGTTTTTGCCAGCCTGGATTGGTGACTTCTCACCTTTCACAACCTGCACAGGTCACCTCACCGGCAGTGGAAATTGTGTGGTAGAAGAAATGCATACTGTTTTGCTTTGGAAATAAATAGCCTAGGTTATAACAACTCTCACTGGAATTGGAAAAGCTTATGTATGAAAACTGCTTCAGTTTTTTGATGAAGAGGCTAATGTTAACCCTCAGTTCTCTTTATCACTTGGTGCTCTCTCCTCATCCAGTGCCATGTTGCTGCAGTGGTTTCCAACAGTGGTTTCCAAGCAGAGTGCTTGGGCTAACACCTGGAATTTGGTGGTCTCTCCTTAAACTGAACAGCATTGCAGAAGCTTATCTTTTCTGGAAAGATGCAGCTGAAGAAATTGAATGGTTCTTAATTTAAACTGTAAAGTATTAAGAGTTCGGGTGTTACACCAGGGGAGTTATCCAGGTTTTGCATTTTTATAGAAATCTCCTGGGTGCATAGAAACAAGCAGATACTTACATCTTTACATGCCTTTTCATCTAGCTCACAAGGTTGTGCTGTGCTCTCCATAGTGCTTTCATAATGCAGACACTGGCTAATAGGTCTTGTTCAGGGAACGTTCCTCAGGGGTCATCAAGTGAGGTGTGTTTGATTTTTGTGAATTGACAGCCTGAGATGCCCTTGTCAAATGTTTCCAGTATTCACTGGGTAAATGTGGAAGTGACATTGATACTGTCATTTTTGTACCTGGATGTAATTGAGAGCACTTGCAGCTCCGTGCTGGACAAGGACTCCATGAATTTTAGGGAAAGCTGTTTTGGTCTTCCTTCCATTTTTTAAAAAACTCTGCATTCATAGGTTCCAGTGTTTGAGAGACAAACTTCCTATCCTTTCCTTTCTGGCCTCTTACAGTCCTGCAGCTTTCTCTGTTTTCTGTACTGGCACAGGGGTGGTGTCTGTGTCTGTCTGTGATCAGTGCCCAAAGCAAGGGATAGAAGCATTTCTCTCTGAACAGAACTAGCACCATGGCTTAATTGAAGGCCTTAGCTAGACTGAAGCATTTGCCTGCTCCAAGAATGTCAGTGTAAGATTCTGTTCAACATGGTACCTTTTACCCCTGAATTTGGCACACTGGCGCACTTACTCTCTGCCTCTCTGTCTCTGTGAATAAATTTTAAAAAATATTTGTGTAAAGGTAGTTCAGCTCCTTTCGAGATCCTAAACTGCAGAGAAGAAAACACAATTTACCGGTTAAATACTTTTTATACTTACAGGCACAGCTATTGCATTGAAGTGGGAAATCACATAAACTTAACTTTTCAGCATGTGGCCTTTGATTTGTAAATGTGCTTTTGATGAGCACCTCCCCTGTGGAGACAGGCTGAGAAAGTTGGGACTGTTCAGTCTGGAGAAGAGGTGGTTGTGTGGAATTGTCTGAAGGGGCTACAGGGAAGCTGGAAAGGGTTTCTTTGTTAGTAACTGCAGTAATAGGAAAAGGAATAACGGGTACAAACTGAAAGAGGAGAAATTTAGGTTAGATATTAGGAAGACATTTCTTACTGTGAAGGTGGTTAGACACTAGAACGGGTTGCCCAGGGAGGCTGTGGGTGCCTTGACCCTGACAGTGCTCAGACCCAGCCTGGATAAGGCCTTGAGTGATCTGGTCTACTGGGAGGTGTCCCTATGGCAGAGGGGCTTGGGACTAGATGATCTGGAAGTCCATTCCAACCCCTTAACATTTTATGAGTCTATGATGTGAAATAAATTTGACTTCACTTGGTGAAATTGCAAGGCCCAACAAAGTATGATATTGAAAATTTATAAATTTATTATTTTTAAAGATTTAAACCAGTCATTTTCCTCTGGCAAAATACCTATGATTCATGCCAACAGTGGAATTTATGGTTAAAAGGTGGTGTCTAGATGGGAAGCAGGAGCTGTGTTTGCAGCTGTGAGACCAGTGAGGAATGATTTTAAAATGTTACTTGCAGATTTTTATGCTTTCCAGTTTCATGGTAGAAGGAGGCCATAGTGGAAGATTACTTAGGGTTTTTATTCTTGTTTGTTCTTTGAGATCATAGGGATAACCACATAGTAACTGAATGGGCTGGCAGGCTGCTCACACTGTTTGGGCAGGGGCCAATCTGCGTAGCTGCAGGAGAAAGTACAAAGCTCATTCACTGTGGTTCACAGAGGGATAGAATGGTGTGGGTTGGAAGGGACCTTTCACAGATCACCTCGTCACATTCCAGTGTTTCACCTCCCTCATTGTAAAAAATGTCTTCCTTACGTCTAATCTAAAACTGCCCTCTTTAAAACGGCAGTTTAAAAATGTTGTTCCTTGTTCTGTCTTACAGGCCTTGGTAGAAAGTCTCGGTCTTCTTACAAGCCCCCTTTAGATACTGAAAGGTTCCAAGAAAATCTCCCTGGAGCCTTCTCTTGTCTAGGTGGAACACCCTTGGCTCTCTCAGCCCATCTCCAGAGCAGAGGGGCTTCAGCCCTCAGAGCATCTCCATGGCCTCCTCTGGGCTTGCTCCAACAGATCCATGTTTGTCTTGTACTGCGGAGCAAGGTGAGGTCTGACAAGAGCCAAGAGGAATAATCCCCCCCTCACATGCTGTCCATGCTGTGGGATCAGCCCAGGGCACAGGTTGTTGCGGGGCTGGCAGCGCATGTGGCCAGGATCTGTTCTGTTCTTCATCTGCCAGCACCCCCAAAGTTCTTCCCCACAAAGCTGCTCTCAGTCAACTCGTCCCCCAGTCTGTACTGGGATAGGTGAGATGATTGCCCCAAAGCAGGCGCAGGACCTTGCACTTGGTCTTGCTGCACTTCATGAGGATCTCATGGGCCCACTCCTCTGTCAGGGTCCCTCTGGATGCCATCCCTGCCCTCCAGCCTCTCACCTGCACCCCCCGGCTTCGTGTCACCTGCAAACACACCGAGGGTGCACTCAGTGCCACTGCCTGTGTCATTAACAGAGATATTAACCAGTACTGGTCCCAGTATGGAACCCCAAGAGACACCACTGGATCCTGATTTCCATTTGGCTATTGAGCTGGCACCTATTGAAAGACATTTTTCTTAGAGCCCAAGAGCTGATTCCAATGAAGCTGATTCCAATGTTCAAAAACTCAGCTGAGGAATGTGGGAAACCAGTATGGCTGAGTAAGGACCTCCATCCTTGTCAAACTGAAACACAGCAGGGAAATGCAGAGGAAACAGGAACTCACATCCTGGGAAGAACATAAGGATACTGCCTAGGAATGTAGGGATGGGATCAGGAAAGCTAAAGCACAGCTGGAACTAAGTTTAGCAAGGGATGTGAAGAATAAGGGCTTCCTTCCACAGGTATGCTGGTTAGACAAGGAAAGCAAAAGAAACTGTATTCCCCAATAAATGAGATGGAGAATTAGTGATGACCAAAATGGAGAAGGCTGAGGTACTCAGCAACTTTTTCCCTGCTCAGTTTTCACTTGTAATTGCTCTTCCCAAATCTCTGGAGTCCCTGAATCTCAAGGTAGGGACAGGGGGAATGAAGTCCTGCCCACAGCAGGAATAGATCAGGACCTAGACCATCTGAGGAACATGGACATACACAAGTCCATGGGACCTGATGAAACACATGCCAGGGTCATCAGGGAACTGGCTGATGGTGAATCCTGTCTCTCCTTAATAATCTGTATTCATCAAAGAACATCCCATGACTGGAGAAGCCGAAGCCCTGGCATCAACACCAGCCATGAAGCCAGCTGCTGATCTGCACTGATCATGGTTGTTTACACATTAATGGATCTTATGGCTAAAAGAAGCTTTTGGATCATGTGACACCCGTATTTTACTGAGCACGAATTGACTTCCATTGGTCCTTACTGTGAGCCTTATACCTTCCACAAAGACAAGCTGTTTAACCCTTGGAAATTTCAATGCGATGCACTGCTTGTAGACGTTCTGTCAGTGGAGGGTTTAAGAACTTGGACAAATACCTGTTAAGAAGGGTTTTGGCAGATCGGGGCTGACTTGGGGCAAAGTATTTGAAGCTCTAAAGGCCATGCCAGCCCCTCTGCTTGTTCTCTTAATCCTTAGCATTCTTGTATGAATGAAAGTCTCTAGTCCACCGGTATCTGTATGTGGTTTGTAAGTAATTCTTGTGCCAGTTTTGTGCTTGGTAGTCCAGAGCTATCTTAGTAAGGAAGTGAACCAGTGTGGACTGCTAAGAACAGCATCCCTAGATCTCCCTGGGATGTGCACGGACCAGCTCGGGACCAAGGCAGGGTGCCCTGACAGAGAGCACCTGAGAAACATCTCCTGTCACAACTTTGCTGTGGACTGTCTGGTACTTTTAGTCTCCACCATCCTCTGAAGTAAATGGTGGTGTGTTGTCTTGTGGATGTTTGACACATATAGATTTTGCCAAGTGGCTTACAAGTTTGAGAAAACTGGATGCTCCTTATCCAGTTACTGCTTTTTGCATCTTCAGTGTCTCTTGGCAAGTCCTATCTCAGCTAGTGCCCCAGGCTGGCTATTTTGCATGAAAAGGATTTCATTCATTTTGAACTTAGTCCTCCATTTTTGTTGGTGGTCTTCAAGTTCTTCTGCTACAAGACAACGTGCTCCTTTCATCATGGTGACAATTTTCATTCTGTGTATTTTCCCTCCTCCTCTGCAATGTAAACAGGCACTCTGCTTCAGTTCTTCTCCATAAGAGGATTATTTTGTACCTGGTCTTTCTATATCTGTATGGTTATAATTCTGCTGTATGCTTTTAGAGATGTGACCAGCACTGGCTGCCGTGTGATAAAAAAGCAGTACTGACTGATACTGTGTTCTGTAATGTCTTCTGTCAGGCTCTTCATAACTCCTTCAGATTTTATTTTCTGAGTGACTGCTTCTGACAAGTGTTGCAGCCATCCTCATATGTTAATATCTTTAACAATGTAAATTTTACACAAAGTTGCAATTAGTGGAGTCCTGTTTTTTGTTTGAAGAGTTGATGTGTAAGTGTGCCATTGCAGGTAAGGAGTCAGCATGTCTTCTGTAGAGACAAACAGTGCCCCATGGGTCTGTTATGTTCCTATTCTATTCTCCATTGTGTCCCTGTTTTATTAGGATTAGAATTCTTTGATGTAAGAAAAGGGTCATGTAAACAAAAGTGGGCTTGTCAGCATACTACACTTCAGTGTTTTGAAAATGGCACTCAGCAAGGTTTCTAAAGAATACAAAAGCTAATAAGGGAAATAGTCAATAAAGAAAATTCCTCGCAAGCAGTAAGAAATAGCAGTGACTCATACAATGGTTGAAGTTGGAAGGGGCCTCTGGAGGTCATCAAGCAGAACTGGTTGTCCAGGACCATGTCCAGACAGCCTTTCAGTATCTCCAAGGTGGGAGACTCCACAAGCTGTCTGGGCAACCTGTCACCCTCACTGTAAAATAGCATTTCTTGATGTGCCAAGGGAACGCCTTGTGTTTCAGTTGGTGCCCCTGGCATCAGGTCGTGTCACTGGGCACCACTGAAAAGAGCCTGGATCCATCCTCTTTGCACGCTCCCATCAGGTATTTATATACATTAATGAACTCCCCTCCGAGCCTTCTCTTCTCCACACTGAGCAGTACCAGCACTCCTGGCCTTCTCTCACCAGAGAGATGCTCCAGTCCCTTTGTCATCTCCGTGGCTCTTCTCTGCACTTCCCAGGATGTCCATGTCTCTCTTGCTCTGGGCACAGCACTCCAGCTGTGGCCTCATCATGCTGCACTGAGGGGAAGGATCCCCTCGTGGATGTCACTGTGCCCAGTGCAGCCCAGGTACCCCGCCCTCGCTGCTGCCTCCTGCTCCACTCGGGGTCTTTGTCTGGCAAACTGCTCTCAGGCTGAGTGGCCCCCAGCACATCCTGGTTCCTGGGGCTGTTCTTCCCCAGGGGCAGCAATTTGCACTTCCTGGTGCATTTTGCCAGGAAATGTAAGGGTATGTGCAAGCTGCAAGGTGAGAGCACCCCTCTTCTTCATTGAGGTTGGGCAGTCCAGGAGGTTCTCCATGCAAAGGGGATAATAAATAAATGGGGAAAGTGCTACAGAAAAGGAGAGACACAAGGCTGTCAGTCAAGGGATAATGGCGACAGAGCCCAAGAGCAGACTTCCACTGACTGATGAGCCTTTGGGAAACTACCAGCAGAGCTTTCAAGAGGTCTAAGCTGAATTAGTGCAGTCCCTGGGACCTGGAGTTGCTGAAGGTGGTGGCTGTAGAAGGACGAATAAATGTTGAGTTTCTGTGCCTTTTTGGTCCCCCCTTGGTGCTCAGCGTAGGATGAATGATTTCCAAAGATCTAAATAACGAAACAACAAAATTAGATGATAATGTGACGTTATTTGGTGCACTAGAACCTAAACCTATCTCTTAGGATTGGGGAAGAGTGTTTCAAAACTGGATGATAACATGGGAGAATAAATTCCAGGCTGATGAATTTATATGTAAAGTGCATAAAGAAAACAAACCTACGAATGTAGCCACATTGTTGCTATAATTATTTCTTTCAGCTCAGGAAAGAAATCTTGGCATCTTTATAGAGAGTTCTCTGCAAACACAAGCCTAACAGTAGTGATTAAAATGGAAGATTTGATGTTAAATATTACAGGAAATGAATTAGCAAAGCTGAACTTATTGTTATAATATTGTATAAATCCATGGATCTCCTATGTTCTGAAGAGAGAATGGAGTTCTGTATCCCTTAAGATGCAGTAACTAGTAGAACTAGAAGAATTTTAGAAAAAGTGATGAAGGTAGTGAGAGGTGGAGAGATTTCCATCAGAGAAGGCCTGAGAATTCTTTAGAGAAATGATATACGAAGGTAAAAGTGCTAGAGATCATCAGCCACCACTGAGGAAAGGCAAAGCACAAATGGACTTAGGATTTGTAGAAGATACAGGCATGTGATGAAATTACGAGGCAACAGGCTTAAAAACAGCCCAGAATACTGTGAGTGTTGGGTTTTTTTTTTTCAGCTGAACATAAGCTCAGATATGCTCAGGTGGGCAGGAGGCCCATGGCACCTGACTTGTACCAGCACTGGTGTAGGCACAGCCCCAGGGCCGTGCCCGTCCCTGTGCTGGCACTGCCGAGCTACCTCCTGTCCTGGGGGTAGTTCTGGGCCCCTCATGACAAGAAGGACATTGAGGGGCTGGAGTGTGTCCAGAGAAGGGAAGGGAGCTGGGACAGGGGCTCAGTCTGGTGGAGAAAAGGAGGCTCAGGGGGGCCCTTCTGGCTCTGCACAACTCCCTGACAGCAGAGGGTAGCTGGGGTGAGGTCAGGCTCTACTCCCAGGGAACGGGGACAGGACAAAAGGAAATGGCCTCAAGTTGTTGGGAAATAGTTCTTTACTGAAAGGGTTGTGAAGCCTGGCACAGGCTTCTCCAGGAAGTAGTAGGCACCATTCCTGGAGGGATTTAAAAGACAGGTAGACATGACACTTGGGGACATGGCTTAGTGGTGGACTTGGCAGTGCTGGACTTATGTTGGATATGATGATCTTGAAAGCCTTTTCCAACCCAAATGATTCTGTAATTCTGTTCCGTGATTAGTAAGTGGGCCGTGTTCCTCTTCACTCTTAGGGCACTGCACTGCATTCGCTCTGTAAATTGAGCTGTAAGGGTGGAGAAGGGGTCCCTCTGCTGCCAGAAATGCCAAGCCTCCAGGCTTCCCCATTATGGGGCATGCTATCCACTGCTCCTTTGAGCCCAGTCTCTAGCTGTGTCTCCTTCCCCTCATCAGGTGTATGGAGCAGCAGGCCCCTCTTTCAGTTACACTCCCTCCCCAAATTGCACATCTGAAGTATCAGTGCAGTCTTTTCAGAAGGATGGGGAAAAGGCTTGCGTGAGGGAGAAGAGAGAATGTGAAACGGGTTTGGGCGGCACCGGCAGTGCCGCGGGCGCTGCCTGCACGCTGCTGCTCCTGCACGGCTGCAGTGCGGGTCCCAGCCCCGCCAAGGTCCCGTGCTGCGGGACCCGTCCGCGCCGAACCGGCCGAGGCGGCCGCAGAGGGGCAGTGCGGACCTGCCAGGACAGTGTCCGTGCTGACCCGTGCGGAGCTGCTCCCGCACCGGCAGCGCAGCTCGGGAGCGCGGCTGGAATCTGCCGTGTGCTGCCGTCCGGCGCTGCAGCCCCGGGGCCTCCAGTGCACAGAGCCTGCTGATTTTACAGACGTGTTCTGGTTAAAACTAGTGGCGAAGACAGAGGAGAGATGGACACTGCCTTTTGCCAACAAGCTTCTCTGGAAGTGCAGGTTTAGACCACAGGAAACCCATGGAGAGGAAGGAATCAGTTTTATTGCATATTAGATCAGTGAGAGTGAATTGAAAGAGCAACAGGACAACAGGAGAGAAGACAGGCATACCGAGGTGTGTAGGTTGGCAATGTCATCTTAAATGTTGATATCAAAACCAGATATTAAGGATAATCTGACATATTATAGCAAAACGCTTAAAACATTCTGAAAATAGTAATGGGAGAATGATTGATGTACTTAACTGGGGGAGGTGATTATGACTGTGTAAAACTCCTTATGATCTAAAAGATGCTGAAATGCTTTGGGCACAGTCTCCAAAAGCAGTGGCTGTCTCCTTGGCAACAGGAAGGCATCTATCTGTTCCCATGGCAATGGACTGGAGGGGTGCTCAGGGAGGGCTTGTGCAGAGCTCGTCAGCGCAGGCTCCCCACTCTTTGTTGCTCCTCCCTGGAGCAGAGGCTGTGGGCACATTCAGGTGCTCTGATCCTGCAGCTGACAAGGAGGAGTGAACTGGAATAGTGTGGTACTGTTCCTGCTCCCTGTGTAAAACAGATTAATTGTGCAGTGTTGTTTCATCTGGGGAGTTCCTTCCTCAGTCCCTAACGGCCAGCATTAAAGTCTTCTTTGCAGCTCCCCATAAGGAAAGCAGGATTTTTGCCATCCAGAGAGGCATCAGAGAGTGTTTGATGTTGATTCTTTCAAAGGAGTGGACAGACAAATCTGAAAACAGGAAACAAAGTATATGCAAGGAGTCTGCATCTCAGCAGCCCTTTCTGGTGTCTGAAAGGAGAATTGTGCAGAGGCACTGACAGGCCTATCTGCACTAGGTCCACCACATAAGAACTGCTAATAAAGTATGCAAATTATGTATAATAGGCACCACTTCTTCTAAACCCACTGTGATACTTTTCTAAGGGAGCCAACTCATATTTAGCACCAGAAGTGGGATCTAAGCATGGTCTGATGTTTTTATCTTTTTAAAATATGAGGCGTGGGATGCAGAAGCACTAATGGAACAGTGATCATTTCAAAGTGATGAACTGGGGAAATTATTTTAGAAGCAGCATTTTGAATGCATTTCTGTGTATTGTGTGTAGGTATTACTAAGCAGTGTTTGTTTTAATTTTTTTCATCAACTGCCTGCTTTTCATTCCAGTGGCTTCTTCCTTCTTCCTGCATTAAAGGATAGCAAAATAGAAATGCATTAACTTACCTTCATTATCATGCTGTTTTGCCCTCTAATACATACCTTCTAAGGCAAAAAGCACTTTGGCTTCAATCGCTGCTTCTAGACTGGCATATCTGCTTTCAGGTAGAGGCACTCCAGGTGTTTTGTCCTTGCCTTGTTCCTGCTCCAGTCTCCAGGCTGTGGTTCCTCACGTGAATTCACTGCATGTTGATTGGGCAAGTTGATTGAGTTACTTGTCATGCTTAAGTCTTTCCTGAGTAGAACCATAATATCATGGAATGGTTGAGGTTAAAAGGCACCTCTCGAGATTGTGTGTTCCAACCTCCCATCTCAGAGCTGGGTCAGCTTGAGCAGTTTGCTGAGTACCAAGTTCAGTGAACTTCTGAGTATCTGCAGTGATGGAGTGAGCTTGCTCTTTGGGCAACCTTTTCTAAGTAAAAAACCTGTTCACCTGTTGTGGATGTGCATCTGGTTCAAACATTCCCTAACCTTGTCTTCCTTCACTGAGGGCAAATCTTCCGTGCTTCAGACGTCCTTACTGGTCTCAGGAGCCTGGAATTCCTGACAGCCAATCTTGCGAGTAAAGAAAGATGCAAAGAAGGCATTCGGTACTTCAACCTTTTCTGTGTTCATTCTCAACAAATCCCCTCCCCAGTAAGCCCACGTTCTCCCATCTCTGTCTTTTACTGCTGAGATATTTGTAAAAACCTTTCTGTCTACCCTTCATGTTCCTCACAAGATTCAACTCCAGGTGGGCTTTTGTTATCCTAATTGCATCCCTGCATGCTTGGACACTGTCTCTGTATTCCTTCTGGGTCACCTGTCCCTGCTTCTGCCTCTTGTAATGCTTCAGCGCAGTCAGGAACTCCTTGTTCATGCATGCAGGCCTCCTGCTGCTTTTGATTCATTTCCTGCGTCTGGGATGAACCTGTCTTGAATTTGGAGAAGGCAATCCTTGAAAATCAACCAGATCTCCTGGAACTCTCTTCTTTCCAAGGCTGTAACTCATAGAATTCTTCCAAGAAGATCCCTGAACAGGCCAAAGACTGCTCTTTTGAACTCGAGGGCTGTGATCCTGTTTTCTACCCTGATCCATCCTCTCATGTTCCTGAAATATCATCTCATGATCTAGCCAAGGCTGCTCTGACCTTCACATTCCTGACCAGTTCTTCCATGTCCAGAGCGCCTCTCCTTGTCTGCTCCGCAGTTGCTCGTGTTAGTTTACCTGCAGTGTGACCCAGAAGCCTCATGGATTGCTTGTGCCCTGCTCTGTTATCCCCTCACCAGATACTGCGGTGGTTGAAGTCTTCCACGAGGACCAGAGACTGTGGACATGGGAATTTTGGCTGCTGTCTGTGGTCTCACTACTTCTTCCTCAGCAGGTGGTCTGCACCGACACCTACCACGGCGCTACGTGTTGGTCTGCCTGATAACTCTGACCCTAACTCTGGTCTGTGAGCTCTCAGCTGATTCTCTGTCCATGTCTGTCCCAAGACGGAGCTCTGTGTGCTCCAGACACATGCTTGACTGAAGGGCAGCTCCTCCTCCTCACCCCCCAGCCTGACCTTCCTAAAGAGTCTGTCTCCAGCCATCACAGCACTCCTGTCCTATGAGTTGTCAGTTACTTTCGAATTCAGTGCATGTTCAGGGTGAAAAGGGACCAGAGAGAGCGTCACTACCGGTGTGGCTGTTCGGAAGTTTTCTGTGAGGAGGGAGAGGTGGGCTGGGAGACGTCTGGGAGCAGATACAGCACTGTTGCTATAGGAATCAGGAGAATATGTCACAGCTTCATCAGTTTGAAGAGAGTGACTGAGGGCCTTCTGTCCTCCAACCATAGGCAAATGGCAGAAAGAGCATCTCACATGTTCCTGCTCTCTCAGATGCTGCAGGGAGACTGCAACAAGATCAGGAACTGAAATATTAACTGTTGGAGTTATATGTGGTTCATTCTTCACCAGCTGCAGACAGAACAGTAATTTTCTGAGGGTGTTCTTCAGGGCTTTGTCTGGTTTGAAATGTCAGAGACCTATTGTTTCTGCAGGGAGGCAAGAGGGTTCACAGCACTGGTCTTTTGAGAGACAAATGGAGTTGAAGTATAAGGGAAGATCAATGCTAAGCCTTAAAATAAGGCCATAACAGGAGAGGGATGTAGGTCTGCAACTGGTTTTTGATTAAATAATTTCTCATAAGGAGCTGTGGCTGTTGACTCCTTACAGCACTGTGGAAGAGACAAGGCATCCTGGAGTTGCATGGCAAAGTGGATGCAGGGGAGGGTAGAATCAGCAAATGCATAAGGCTGATTGGATACAGAGGGATGCAGAATTGGGCCCTTATCTATATGCAGTATCTATACTGCATATAGACAGTTTCAGAGCAAATTCTTGCCTGTGGCATTCCAAGAAGATTTAATCAGAGTGAAAAAAAAAAGTATTTGCCAAGTTCAGAAGAGACGGAATTGCGGTTTTGTGATGTGCAATAGCAGGAGCTTGAACTGGGGAGAGGAAGGATTGACTCAAATAGAAGGAGGTGGAGAAACAGAAAATGATAAAAAAGAGTAACTGTCAAAACAAAGTCAGCCAAGTGGAAGAGTTGCTAAAGATCGAATGCAGCAGGAGAGGAGTAAGTTATTTGATAGACAAAAGAAGATTTTCTGAAGAACAGAAATACAACAAGCTTTTTTTTTGTGTTGGAATATTTCTTGGCTTCCTGTATTTCTTATTATTGAAATATTAGTGATTAACTTTCCATTACATAAACTTTTCACTAATTTTTTACGTTTGTTTTATGCTTGTTTAGATTAGGTGAATACCCTACTGGAGATTAATATCCAAGATACTAACTCAAAGAAATTAAAGAAATACTGTTTTAATTGTCGTGGTATCTCAGACTTACAACTAACAATTTAGAAAGCCTTTCTCTCTATAACCTTAGCAGAAATTTATGTATTATTATTTAGCATCATATTTATAATTAGCATTTGGTGTTGCTGTATCATATGTATCTATACCAGCTAGGCTGTAGCATCAGAACACTAGGGAATCTCTTTGAAGAAGGAAGCATAGTTATTTTCCAAGAGACAATAAGGTAGTCAAAATCCCCCACAAGTGCATTGTTTCTATGGTTTCAAGTTGCAGGCCGGGTATAAATTGGTCAGAAAACAGGTGCCAGGGATGGGGTGCACAGGGTAGGAATTCGGTGGCTGTTCCAAACAAGTGTAGCCAGACAGCTGGCATGCCTGTCGGGATGACTGGTGTTCTCTATTCCACTGCGCTCCTTCTATTTCCATCTCGTAACTTCATCTGTAAACTGTCAAGGTCAGAGACTACATTGTTCTTAGCTGTACCTCCTCATACTCTCAGCCACCAGAAACTACTGAGTCCCAGGAATGGGAAGGATTGTGACATGTGACAGAGAATGTGACACAAAGTACAACACACAGCTCTTCTCCCTCTGATAGTTCATGGCCGTGCACAAACACGCCCCTCTCCTGGGAGTTCTCCAGTGTAAACTCTGTTTGTTTTGAAAAGCACTGAATGCCATAATGATTCAACTTACGTTTCTTCTGCCTGTGTTTCTTCTGCATGTTTTGAAGATGATTTAACAAGTAGCTTGTGCCACCACTTGTGTGCCTTGTCATTCAGACGTGGTTTTTCCTGAGATCACGTGTGACACGTTGCTGTGCACGCTGTGTGCCTGGTGACCCCACTGCCAAAGGCAGGTTGTGGCTCTGAGCTGGGAGGTGCCAGCTTGCTGTGCCTGTGCTCTGGTGAGGGAGAGGAGCAGACAAACCACTGTGATGTGCTGAGGCCAGACAGTTTCTGCAATACTCAGTTGCTCAGAATGAGCCTTAGTTGAAAGCCCGTTGTCCAGTTGGAGCCCAAGTGCTGTAATCGTGTCTCTGTGCCACGAGCTGCTGTGCTCGCGGTCCTGTGATAACATGCATGTATTTAGGTACTGGGTGAATCTATGCTGAAAGGGTTAGCAAACCATCCTACCTGCTGCACAGACATACCACAGTTCTTCCACCTCAGGATTTATCTTCCACCAGCTTGATTTTTTCCAGCTTAAATCTCCTATCTAACATTTTAGGCCAAGTTAAGTTTTTTATCCTCTCCCCTGACTGGCTGTGAAATTTTTCCAAACTCTTCTTGTGTGAGGATTTCATCTACCTATATTTTGCTTCCCTCTTTTAGATCTTTGAAGGAGGTAAAAAAATCTGTATGTAACAACCAACCCTGAAGTCCATAGTAGTCACTTTCCTTCCACTTGTTTTTATTGCCTGTTTGTAACTTTTCAGTAATGTGGCATACAAATTACGGTCCTATTAAGAATTTCATGCATATAATAATGTTTTACTACATTGCCTCTAAGTGACATTTGCCATTTCCCACTGGCTGCCATTGTTTTTTTCCAAAGCCATTGTTCGCTGTAATGATGTACTGTTTGAGATTAACTTTGACTTTTTGGGGGTAATCTGTAATTGTTGTAATTATTCTGCCAAATAAAATAATTTAAAAAGACATTTGGCCTTGTCTGGCAATGCAGTTTTTTTATGATCACCACTATTACTTGCTCTCAGTTCCATCATGTTCTAAGGCAAATGTGATTGTATTCCCCTGTTAGTTGTCCTTCCAGTCCAGTTGAAGTGGGAGCTGGATTTATGAGACAGTCCATGCCGAGATTGGTCTGTTTTCCTTCTTTGGTTCTGGGCTTTCTCCAGACTCCTAGTGCTCAATTCTTAGGCCGCTGTGCATATTAATACATCCTTCAGTCCATATTTACTGACTGTTGATTTGCTTAAACTATAGATACTTTTCAAATGATTTTCAGTGAGAATAGGACATAATTCTTAGCATTGCTATTATTAATCAGAAGGGACTTTAAATTTGTTTTTCCTGACAAACAAACAGGAAATCCTGTAGGTTTCCTGACAATACATAAGGGCAAGAGTACCCTAGGCAGATGCACTGGCTTCATCCTAAGTCCATGCAAGGCTCAAGAATGATTTTTGAAAGAAAAAATAACTGAGCATGAGAAGGATATGCATGGTGTGAAAAAGCGGCCTAAGTTTACTAATCCACTCTTTCTCAGATAAGTCGTTTTCTACACAAATGAATCAATGTCTTTCTTGTCTAGACTTGAGTGAAGCCTTTGATACAGTGTGATCTGAAAATTTGGCTGGGACTCAGAAGAGGTAATAGCAGAACTGCAAAGTAGGTAAGGAGCTCAGTAAAGAAGACACAAAAGACATTGCAGTTTCTTCAGGATTTGTCTTGGGACTGGTGTCATTTAATATTTTCACTAATGCCCATGGCACAAAAATAGGCAATATAATAATTAAATCTGCTGATGATACAAAATAGGTATCGTTGAAGCAGAAGAGAACAGGTTATATGGGAAGAACTGCTTGACTGTGAACTACACAAACAGAAACCAGCTGGTATCTGGTGGCAGTACAGTGTACAGCCATGCACATGGGGCCTTGTCACAGGAGCAGGCACTGTATGCCAGAATCTGATCTAATGACAGTGCCTAAGAAGGAGAAACAGCCTGATACATCAGTTCACTTTCAAGAGAATGTGGAGTTGTCATTGTCAGGATGTTGTGGAAGGCAGCTGTGTGTCTAGCGAGGTTTGATGGATTTCTGCTCATGAGAGAAGTCTTAATGGCAGACGAGGATGTGGCCTGGACACTGGAGGTGCAGTTCTGTCTGCCCTTATTCTAGCCAGGTTAACTGGGACTGACAGGAAAAAGATGGAATGATGAGAAATGGGCACAGAGTTTTAGGAATGCAAATAACAGTTTCACTTGTTTAGTCTGACAAAAGGAGGAGTGAATGTGGATGTGACTGGTGTGTAGAAATACTTCAAAACATAAACATTAGACACAAAGGACTATTAAGGACAACGTTGGTAAGAGTTAGCAGCTGTCCCCTAGGAGCACCAAAATTTAAAGTGCTGTGCAATAAACTTGTCTGAAAGGGTTATTATATGTGACATGGTTGCTGTTGATTATACATAGAATCGGAGAATTGTAGAACAGTGTGAGTCAGAAGGGACTTCCCAGTCCAGCCACTATCCCAGGTTTCTCCAAGCCCTGTCCAAACTGGCCTGGAACACTTTCAGGGATGGGGCAGCCACAGCTTCTCTGGGCACCCCGTGCCAGGGCCTCACGACCCTCACTGGGAAGAACCAGTGGTTCCCAGTTGCCGACACAGTGGTTCCTCAGTTGTGTTCTGTCAGTGAGTGACAGCAGGTGAATCTTTAAGATGCTCTTACCAAACACACCCCAAAGCCATCATTCTAACCACCAAATATTATGAAGATACTTACACTTTTTGGACTAGGGGGCAGTTGGTTTGAGGGTGGTTGCTGATAAGTCTTTTTCTCTGCTCCCTCAGGATTACCCACCAAGAATTCCTCTATTTCCTTCACTTTTGAAAAATTCAAATCTGTATTCCCAACTGTTCTCCTTCCAGGACCAAAGTCTTAGTGCTAACCTCTCACACTTTGCAGCTCTGCTCTGGCCCTTGACTAGAGGATGAGGATTGTGGCTGCTGCTTGCAGTGCTCTGGTTCTTTGCTCAGGTGTTTGAAGCCATGCACAGCTGTTGCTGCACACTCAGTGTAAAGAGTGTGTTGGTGAGGATGGAAAAGTGGAGGCAAAGGCATGGTACAACTAGACAGCTTACCATGAGGTCAAACAGAATTGTGCAGAATTGGCTAAAATATTAGTATGGTTGATGACATAATAATTCTGATGACTCATTATTTTGTATCCTATAATATTACATTGTGTCTGGGAAAACACAATAAAGACGCTCTCACACCTGCTAGGTTCAGCAGAAAGGAAGGTAAAGAGCAACTTTATTTACTTATGTCACATCTTATACAATTCTCAACTCCACGAGGGATTGGAGAACATGTCACTTCTTTCTTAATCCCACTGGAGAAAAAAGATGCTCATCAAAGTTTCTTATCACAAAAGGAATGAAAAACAGAATAGACGGTTAAATAAACATCGGCTATTGTTTACATGAAACTGTGTGAGAAAGAATTCCGACTCCAAGGTTAAAACAGAAGGCTTAGCAAAAAAACAGGGCAACATTACATATATATTTTATATATTTCTCCATCTTTTAGCATCCCTGCTGTTGCCTTTGATTACTTTTAAAATAATCAGGAAATAAATTTCTCTCTCTACCTCTGCACAATCATGTTTGGAACCTTCAGAGACAGAGACAAACACTTTTCTTTGTCTTAATTTTTTTCCCTCGCCTCCCCTGCCCTTCCCTCCCCTCTTCATTGCAGATAGATTTTAGAAACAATTAGTGGAAAGGCCTAACAGGGAAAGGAGGGCCTGTGAGACAGTGATGCAACATTGTGGCTGAAGATACAGGAGTCAAATAGAGAGCGAAAAGCTACAATATAAAATCCATATGATAATTTGGGAAGCCCCAAAGAATAACTGGTAGCACTCGGCATATGCAGCTTCCTCATTCCTCCATTGTCATAACAATCAGATGTCTACTTTCTCCTGCAATAAAAACTTTAAGGGACTCGTTTCGTTTGGTTTAAATTTCCTTGCATTAAATATGTGAAATCTGTCAGGGGAAACTACTCTGGATGAAAAAAAAAGAAGTCTTACCTTTGTGTTACAAAATTTCATACAGTTTCTGTAGGGAAATAAGGCAGAAAGAACCTCTGGAAGTCAGCTGGTCCTTTGTCGTGCCCCAAGTCAGAATCTACACCTCCTAAATCAATCTGGATAGATTCTTGTCTAACCTGTTCTTGAAAGACCTTTGGCGACTGGGATTCCCATCCTTCCTGGACAAACTATCCCAGAACATCTCTACTGTCACTGCTGTGCTTCTTAATGTCTAACATAAATTTTCCTGGGAGAAATTCAATCCATTATTTCCTGTACTCTGTGTTTGGGGAGCAGCTCTTCCCTGTATTTGCAGCAGCCTTTTGGATACCTGATGACTGTTGTTTTCTCTTTATCTAGTTTGGGCCTTACAGTTCTTGTCACACTTACTGTCCTTTCCTTAACCATCCTGGTTTCTTGGTTTCTCCCATGTTTCCTCTGATGCACAGAGCCCCTGACTGCAAAGGTTGGTGTGGATGAGACATGGACAATTCATACTACAGCAGAATTGCTTTGTTAGAGTTCCTCAGCAATTCTGGCAAAATTTAATTTTGCAACCTTAAGGAAATGTTGAGCTGGAGCAGCTCGTGCCCTGGAGAGCTCAGGGGGTGGGGGGGGGAAGGAGGGGAGACAAAAATGCAGAGAAAAGAAGAATCTAGAGTATTTTTGTCAGTGCCTATGCTGCCACCAAGGGGATGAGAGCAGTGGGGCAGCATCCCTGCAGTTCCTCATCTTCTGGGGGTTTATCTGTTTATTTCGTGTCGGTGTAGTACTGTTAACTCACATTCAGCTTATGAGCTATCATAACCCCAGATATTTTTTCCTGAAAAAAACTCTTCAGCCAGTTGTTCTCCATCTTGTCTTCAGATAGTTGTTGATTTCTATCCTGATGTGGAAGCCTGCACTGTTTCTGATTAAATTGTGGTTTGAGAAAAACAGGACTTATCTCCTGATTCCTCTGGATTTTAATTTTAATAATCTCTTGTAGCAAACTTGTAACCTGTCCAAACCGCACGTTGCTAGGAAATTGAATAAGTATGTTCTCTAAGTACATTAGCCATGTTGTAATGAGACTATTGAATAATTCTGAACTCAGGAACAAGTGGACATTTCTTTAGATTAAGCAGAGCCTCAGTCTTGGGATATTGTCTGGTTCCCGCATGTCTTCTATGCCACACTGCTGTCAATTCCAAAACTGCTGTGAATATTTTAAGTTTCAGTGAAAAGAGCAATGCTGACTTTAGTGTAACCTGGATGAGGGAAACCACACCTGGTTAAGGCAATCAGCACTACTTCTGTAAATACCTACAGATCAAAAAATCTCAAGTAGCAGCGAACATGTCTCCCTAAAACAATAGCTTGGTTCATCTCTTTTCTAATCAGACCATCTTAGTTTAACAGCCTGAAAAGCCTGAATAACAGCACAGAAGTTAAACCAAACCACACACACACAGACCAGGTGGGCTCCCAGATCCCCAGGAAGTACCAGGGAAGGAGGTCAGCCTTTCTCTGAAATTAAATGGTCTGGGAATATGACGTGAAGTGAGCTGAAAGTGAGTATGAATGAGGCCCCAGTGTGTGCTCAGCCTTCAAGAACCAGTGAAGGAACATAAGCCTTGCAGAGAGCCCTATGGCACAGAGAACTTCCAAGCCAGAGATGGCTGGGAGCTGCCAGGATAGTTGCAGCAGCTGGGGACAACTTGGGTTGAAACAGTCACTTTTTAAAAGAACACTGACAACTATTTTCTACACTTTCATGAAAAAAAAAGAAAGTTGGGAAAACAGAAAATCAAATAATTTAAAATAAAATTATATGCTGTTCCTCTTAATATGGGAAATTACATTCTTGCATGGTAACCTTCACCCTTTTGTGCAAATGCCTCGCACTGTAGTTTTCCTGGACACTATTGTGAAGGGTTGAAGAATCACAGGAAATGGGTTTCATTCTCAGCTAGGTGATGTTGGGCAAGTCACTTCCATCCATTTGTACCTTATTTTCCATTTGCAAAACGTAACAGCTCTTTGTACTGATTTATTTTCTAAAGTGCTTGGAGAACTACAATCGTACTAAGTAAGAGCTGAGTTTTTATTATTACGGGATTTTTAAACTTTTTTTTTTTTTTTACATTTACTCAGTCAACGGGTGAAACGAGTCTGCCATTCCTTGATTTTCAAGTGGCTGGCCTTGGAATGTGATGTTCAAGGAAATTTGGTTTTGGATGTCTGTTAAGAACATCCAGGTAGATTACAGTATATATTGTATGGTCTTCAGCCTAAATTAGTACCACTTCATAGCAGATGTCCTCCTGCTCCAGAAGGTGATCAGTGGCTGTCGATGGAGATCGGGGCAGCTGCGGCTCCATGCTGTATCTGCAGCTAAGGGGAAAAATAAGAAAACCCTGAAATCCGCAGCCGAGCGCATGCTCCGGCGGGGGGACAAAGGGCCGGGGCGAAGCGCTCCGGCG
>VYXC01008507.1:0-65250 GCA_013397175.1 Platysteira castanea | reverse complement strand
GCCGGAGCCCGGAGCCGCCGCCCCTTCCCGCGCAGGGCGGGCGGGCAGGGCCGCGGGGCGCGTGGGGTCCGCCACGACGGGTGCTAGAGGAGCCGCTGCGGCCCGTCCTTGGTGCCGTTTCACGCGGTGAGGGCCCGCACGGCTTCCCGCGAGTGGGGAAACAGCCGCACGGGCCGGGACTGCTGGGACCGCAGGGCAGTGCGGCCCCAACAGCTAGTGCAGACTGTGAGGAAAGTGCACGGTGTCTGCCGGGAGCAGGGAACGGCCTCACATGATGGGAGCCAACGTTCCTGTGTGAGTCTGGGCTCTAAAAAACACAGCAGATACCAGCTGGATGCTGCCTTGCCAGTCATGCTGGCATGTAGAATTTAGAGCCGTTTGGGTTGGAAGAACCCCTCCAGATCAGGTTAACCTGACATTACCATGTCCACCAGACGTGCAGCATTGGTTCCAGATTATACGTGCCTTTAGTTCAGCTAGAACTTGAGGAATTGTTCCAGCACAGAACAAGGCAAGGCTATGTTGATTTGCTTGGCATATTCCTTCTAAGGGGCTGAGAGAGGGAACTGATAACAATACTCACCCTCCCTAAGTTTCTGTGATTCCTAGGGCTATTGTCACACACTAGCACTTAGACTCGGGTGACCCTAAAAATCAGTGGAGGTCACTGTCTTCATCCCCATGTTCAGAAGGCCATGTGATCCTCATGGCTTGCCCTTCATTGCTAGTCAGTGCAGTATCTTTTCCGCGCTTGTTTTTACTATTGGATGAGAATATTTTTTGTTTCTGATCGGATTCTGTTCTGTTTGCAGTCTTGCCAGAAAATTCACAGCCCCTAGACAAGAATTTCAAGCAGAGGAATAGAATAAACCCCTCTTGTAACCTGGCAACATCTCGCCTATTGCTGTGTTAAGGGAGACGAGGGAACATCGGCGGCCGCGAGCGCGGGCGCACGGAGCTGTCGGGAAGCAGATCAGTGCCCCGGGCAGTCACTGCGGGCTCGGCCATCATGGAGCAGCCACGCTCTGCTTGTGGAATGGCCGCCGTGCTGCCCGCACCACGCTCGCCCCAGGGCCGCGGAGGGGGCGGTCTAATGCTCTCTTCTCCTTCCCCCGCGGGCTTCACGTTCCCAGCAGTGTCCTGGGATGTCACACGCTGTCGCACAGGGCTTTGTGTGACAAGCAGTGAGCTGCTGATGTCTTACAGCAGCTGTGGTGTTAATAATTTGTCTGCATCTGTCAGTTACCTGGGGTGTCTAGTGGATCCATCACAGTGGTACCAGAGCATCCCGAGAGTGGTCTGGGGAGAGGCGGTGGGAGTGGGAGCATTGGAAACAAGCCGTGGGAGCGGTGCCGCCATGCTGCCCCCCACCCCCTTCCTCCACTGATCTCACACTCTTTCTTTCCCCTCGCTTCCACATGTTGTCCCTCCCTGTTCCCAGCTCCGGCCTCCCGCTGCTTCTCTTTCTTGTCCAGAGGGGTTAGTTCTCGTCTCTCATGCTAGAAATGCTGCCAGGGAATGTTTCTGTGTGCTGCCTGCCAGGTCCCTGGGGAAAGGGCCTGGAAATGCAGTGCGGGAGGAGCAGTGGGAGCAAGGGAAAACCACTGCTTGCCTGCTGCATTTTCTAATGGGAGAACATCTCTGCGAGGTGCTGAGCTNGGGGCGAAGCGCTCCGGCGCATCCCGAGAGCCGCCGCTGCCGCTGTGTCCGCAGCCGCGGGCAGCGCCCCGCCCTCCGTCCGCGGGCGGTGCCGGCCGAGGCGCGGGAGGGGTTAAAGCGCTCCCGCCCGCGCGTCCCCNTCTGTGTCACTGCTGAAGTTGCCCCCTCCCCCTTCCCCTTGCCCCAGAATTTCCCATCCCTGATGCAGAGGAGGAGAGGCTGCAGCACCACCACGGAAAACTGAGACGTGTTTTTCAATTTGCCTCCTGCTTATCTCTGCTGTTTGGACAGAGAGGTTTAAAAAGCTGGATTTTCTGTCCCTGCAGAGTAAACAGACAGAGCCCGGCAGCACAAACTATTTCTGGCTTATCAGTGGAGGAATGCAGCAGCTGAGGCTGAGTGCGAGTGGGCCGTCAGGAAGGCCCTGAAGGGGCCCCCTCCCCACTCCGCGCTATTAGAAGTGTGAGAGCCCAGCAGGACTCAGAGGGGAGAGTTGGAGAAAAAGGCAGAAAAGGGAAAGAAAGAGGAAGAGAGAGAGTGAGAGAGGCTGAGCAGACCCTGATGGCTACAGATGAAGTTACAGGAGGGGCTCACAAAGCTACGAAAAGCAAACTTTTTGAGTTTCTGGTCCATGGGGTGGTGAGTCGGGAAAGTTAGTGAGCTGGCTGGCTCTGAATAGAGGGATGAGTGGAAACTGGAGGTTCTGTGCTGGGCTGGATCGGCTCCTGCAGTGTGCTCCTGGGGCGCTGGTAGCTGCCTCACCAGGGGAACACCGGGGTCTGTAGAGCCCCCAGCCTATGCACTGATGCATTGATAATACAGGCTTGTGTCTGGGGGGATGTGTGCTGTGCTTTTTGCTGTGATTCTCCATGAATGGTGAATAGCATGCTTTTCAGCCTGATCATGGTGCAGGATCCGCACTGGATCTAACCCAAATGGGCTTGTAGGACACTTTGTTCTGCAATCAAACTTGTGTTTTAAAAAACAATTCTGGTGAGAGCCTGATGAAGCCTTGGGTGCTGCCTCTGGTTCTTGTCTCCAGTCTTGGCTCGTATGTATGCTCTGGCTACTTAACAGGTGACTTTCAGGGGCTTGAAGAGATTAGCTCTGCAGATCTGTAACAGTCTATGGAAACTCACCAACGAGAGAATTTCAGGGTGCCATGCTTAATTAAAGCAATCCTTCAGGTCTTTAAAAATGTTCCAGCTTTTGTTTAAGAATCAGGTCTTCGATCTCCATTTAAGGGGAAATGCTCACCCTGTTTTGCTGCCACTGGAAACGTTCTCTAAATGACTCTAGTGTCTGAGAGCAGTCACCATTTATAACATTTGGATTTCTAGCTTTGATACACATTTAAGAGAAATAAGGCTGTTAAAGAACCCCAAGGAATGCGATATTGTTTGGATACTGGTAGTCCTGAGTGCTTCTTTCTTGAGGATTCTGGCACCTCCTGTGACACCTTTTTGAAGACATCAGGTGGGGGCTCTTGTACAGAGATCATAGAAACGTGTGGGACGTAACAGCAGACTGTTGAATTGTTTCCATGGTTCAGGCTTACTCCAGATGTGTAGGATCTTGCGTGTGTCATTTAGATCCTGGTTGTGGTGGGACTGGCCTGGCTAAGGACTTTGAGGTGTCATTCTGCGTTGGTGAGAGCTGTGAAGAGGTGATGTGGTGCCAGTGTGCAGGAGCAGGCTGGGCGAGATCGGCGGCTGTTTGGGGATGATGGAGAGCGGGTGTACAGGTGATAGCAGTGGTTTTGTTGTGGACATGCGGGTTTGTCAAGGTAGTCTGGATCTTGAAGGCTGTGTCTGAGCAGAACCAGAAGCAAGTTGGGAGGGTGGCAGATGGGATGATTGTGCCTTTTCTAAAGTTTCCCTTGGCATTTGCACACCAGTGCTCTTCCTTTAGTATCAAGAAGAGCGGCAAAAATAGTTATGTGAATTTGCTTATTCCACGTCTAGCTGGCCTTCATGTGAAAGCAGCACGTAGGGCTCTTAAGCCTGGGAAATTTTTAATTTATACTGGAATGAATATAGCAGAACTCATTTCCATTTCTTATTTGGATGCCAGGAAAGTCTGCCTTTTCTGCCCTGGGAGTTTTGTTGCTAGTGGCATCTTACCTGAATATATGCATTAGCCTGGAATATCTGTATATGTTTGTCATCTTCCTGCTTCTTTTTGCCAAGGCTGGGGCTTCTTGGCTGTAGTTCTGGTATCTGAACACCTCTTGTATCACCCTCTCCTTTCCTTCATTATCATCTCCCTTAGTTCTGCTTTGCTGCCTGGTTTGTTCTTTCGTTTAGTTTCTTCCTCATCTCAGGTTCATTTTGATAAAAGCATGGGATGGGGTAGTCACTCTTCCATTACTTAAAAAAGATGAAAAAAACTTATAACTTCATTTTGTCTCTCCAGGCCCTAATCCTACCAAATAAGAGAACATGCCAGCCATTAACTTGAGTTTACGTAGTGCTGGCTCCTGTGTTTTGTTGCTACCCAAAGTGTGTCAACATCTGAATTAATTCCTTGAAAAATCAAGTTTTATAGCAAACTTTAGTGGAATTTCTTGGTGTCAGATTCTGCTCTAATTTCAGGGACCAATCTCTTCTTCAAATTACTAATTTTTTAATTCTATCTATGATAACATTATTTAATTTGGTTATTGAAAATTATTTTCTTTCCGCCCCCTAAAAATGGGGAGAAGCAAACAGAGGTGGAATGTTGTGAGAAACTGTTTTTTTTACTTTGTTGACACTTAAATGAACAGGATAATTCTTAGGTATTTCCTAAGGGCCGTTCGCTCTTGGATTCACTTGATCTTTCTGGAAACATAGGTTCCTTTGCTAAGGTCACTTTGCCCTTTGCTCTTGTGCACCTGATCTTGCTTTTGTGCTTTTCCATATTGCCGGCTAAGACAATGTCTTCTTCCTCATTTGTCCCAGGCAGATAGGACCCCCCTGAAAGCTGAAGTCTCTTAAAGGTTAAAACTCTCAAGTGGGATGCTTCATTCTTCTCCTGCTTGAGACCTTGGTAGTTTGTTACACCTCTGGTTAGCAGTTGGGCTTTTAAAAAGGTTAGATTTCTTTCAGGTATTTATTTTTACTGTGCTTTTACTCCTGTTCTGTTTCATCAGTGTCTTGCACATCATTTTTGTGGGAGGAATTTCTTTTTCCCCCAAAGGCTTCATCCTGTACTTTGTCCTTTTGTTGTTGTTCCTCTCTTTTTCTAGCATTTTTATGGACAAATATATCTTTAACCGCCACTTTTATGTTGATTATCTTTTTATCAATGCATTTTCTGCTATTTCGTAGTACATTTCAGGCAGTCTTTATGACATCTATCTAGGTGTCCAGCTGTTGCCGTATATTTTGTTGAACAAATTACTAGTCTTACTGCAGGTCATTCCTTTCCTTAGTTTCCTGTATCCTGTAGTCCCTACCACAGGCCTCATTGCTGGCTGGATCCCTTAAATGTCTCCCTCCCCTGGTTTTTTCTTTGCTTCTTTCTGGTTTTTCTTTTTCTTACTCAGACAGGTATCTGCCTGTTTAGTCTTGAGAAGGTCCGTGGTGCACGTCTTGTCAAAACTCTTGTCCAGACATCTGTCCCCTTGTGACTCAATTGCAGGAACCTTCGCTTGGTGCCTTGTGCTGGCGACCTTGGCTGTGTCATCTGCACACAAGAACCTGCTGAGAGGTTCATTTTCTTCTCCTCTTGTTCTGACCTTTTTAATCTGCTTCTGTGTCCTTTTCCTGTTCCCACTTTATCTTCCTTCCAAAGCCAATCTTCTTGCCTTTTATCCACCAGATACCCCTATAAAGGTCTGTGTGCCTTTCTTAACTCTGGAGTCATAGCTGTATTTACAATGTTCTTGCTGTCAGTTCAAATCACCTTCTTTTTCCCAAAGTGATCTTGGTCTTTGTCCTCTTTGCTATGCTTAGGAAGCTCTCTGTGGGAATATAAGTCCTTATCCATTTTTATTTTCTGCTAATAGGTATTATTTCATAGTTCCTGCTAATCTCTACAGTTTAATATTAGTTACACTTCAAGATTGCCAATTCGTACAAACCTGTGTATCACTGATGTGACTCCTTTGCTTATCCTCAGTCCTCTTTTTGTGTGCCTATCTACCTCTCAAATTTGGTCATAGGATTTTATGGTAAATACATAAACTATCTTCTATGAAATGGCATTTGCAACAGTGAAAGAAGAGTGTCAGAGCATGCCAGCATGTAAACAAATATTTAATATATATGATAAATAACTTGTCAGTGTTAGAACAGACGAACAGGTCTCCTGGGTATGGAGGGTCTATAACAGATTTATCAGTGATTTGGAAAAAGGGATGAGTAATGAATTTCACAAACAAGTTTTGCATCTGCTGATAGATTGCTGAGTTTAAATGAAATGTCACCATTCAGGAGAAAGGCTTAGATGGCTTGTGAGCTAATAAGAAATCAAGTGAACTGTTAGCCTGATTGGGAAATGGGGCAGGGAATAACCCAGAAGCAATTGTAAATCCATGGCGTATACTTATAAGAATGTTTTTCTTATTTTGGTAATCTGTATGACTAACAAGCCAAAAGACTGGGAACTCAGAGGGCAGTAGTAGTGGGAGACCTCTGAAGGCTTCATCCATAAGAGAATAGGGGTATTTTTGGTTTTATTTGTAGTATGCAAGTATAGAGACTGATTATGTAAGTTGTAAAATCTCTGTCATTGGAGGCTCTTAGGTACTGGTTAAAGAAGAAAACATCAGAGGTGATTGAGATACTGGTGATACTTCTTTGAGGTGAGGAAGAACTGCATGACCTCAAGAACTCATATTTCAGTATATTATAAAAAATATGGGGGTTTTATTAGAATGGGAAGAACTAAAGATCTTTTCCCAAAATTGAATGGTGATATGTTTTAAGTGAATAAAAGTGACTGTTTCTCCCAGCCAGTCACAGGGTTGTAGAGATCACTACTGGCAGTAGTGAGGTGAAGAGAGTATGGCCAGGTTTGGAAAAAGTAGAGCTTTCCTAATGAAAAATATCCTAGTTTTTTATTTTGTCATGGGTATAAATACCATCTTGTCAGAGCATAAACCAGCTGACACTAGAAAGGCTAGAAAAGAGCCTCATGAACTGTTGGTCTGGACAGTTTGTTCCCTTCCTACCACAGGGCTCCCTGTGTGGGGATGCTCAGGAGGGCATCCTCAGGGAACAGGGCTTGGGATGGAGGCACTGGTTTGCTGTGTGCATATTCCCTTGTTGTGGTAAACGCGGAGGTATTTGGGGTGAGTAGGGCAGCCTGGAAGAAATCAAGGGACCTTAAGGCAAAGAATTTGATTGGGAAGGTGGTTGCAGGGGACAGTTAGAGTGAAAACCTTGTACAACATTCAACTATGTGAGCAAGCTGCTGGTACAGACTGAAGCTTTGTCCTTTTCTAGCCATGGACTGATTTCAGGCTGTCAAATAGAGAAAGGTTCATACATAATTAATAAAATAAAATCATATTAATGCTAGCCAAGGCTTTAATAGAGATCAGTGTGATTTTGTGCAACATGGGCTTGTTAAACAAATTTGAGTTGCTGGTTAAGGAAACTTGGATTTGCTGAGGAATGTAGGTGTGTGGATAAAATGGATCTGTGAGATGTTTGAATTGCTCTTCTCTTTCTAAAAAAAACAAACAAGAACAAAAACCAGAAAGCTGTAGAAATATGATAATAGTCAGACTGGATCATTTAGTTCAGTATCCCGCGTAGAACGGGGCACTGGAAGGCAGCATGGAAGTACAGGAACAAGACAAAACCATAGTGATGGTTCATACGAATTCTCTCTGATTTGGAGCTTGGGAGCCTTCAGACCCAAAGCTGCCCTGTATGTAGTGCATCTATATGGATTTTATTTGTGGAGGTTAGTCTAATGATGTCTTCTGGACCCTTTCTGAACTTCTAGCATTCAGTATTTTGTGTCAGGAATTTTTTCACCTTACCTTGCATAAGGAATTATCTGATCCTGCCAGCTATTTGATTACTGTAAGGGAAGAGACAATGAGCTCTTGACCAGCCTTCTCTCTCTCCAAGCTAGTCATGGTGCTGCAGAGCTCTGTTGTTCCTCTCCATCCGAAAGCCATCCGTTTCAAAAAGCCAAGAGGTGCATTCTGGTAGTTGTTCTCACAGAATCCATTCCATACATTAGATCCCAGCAGTGGTATGATCAGATCTATTAAAGCTGGTGGAACTCAAGGCTGGTCTGTAACGTTTGTTTCAATTCCAAAGACTTACTTTGGGATTTTTTTTGTTGCATCCAAGTGCTCCACTTGAGCTTGGTGGCAGATTATTCTGAGCTGTGAACAGACACACGTGAAATAGAACTGAACTTTGTCTTGTATTACAATTCACAGTTCTGTAAATGGGATGGTTTCTAAGTTAAAGACTTGTGGATTATTGTGAACATTTTATTAAAATGTATGGTACCTGGAACACTTGGATTTACAGACTGAGAGCTTTTGGGAAATGGAGGCAGGTGAATATGGCAGGAAGCAAGAATTGCAATACTGATGTTTCAGCTTACTAGGCGTCTAAAAGATTCATAGACATTAGAAAGGGGAACTAATGAAGTAACATGTATAACTGTAAGGAGGAGAGAAGCCTTGTACCAGTTTTATTTGTTGTACTTCTAAGAGTCCATACAACAATACATGCAGTTGAGAAACCATTTATGTAGTCAGAAACTTGTTACCATCAGGTAGTATCAGTCTAGTCTAAATTTCTTAAGAGTTCCAGGTACTTCTAGTTCCTCATTCTTACCTCCAGACAGCATCAGGTGTCTCCTCTTGGTTACGTTTATGTCCTGTAGAAATCGTAGAATAGTTTGGATTGGAAGGGGCCTTAAAGACCATGTTGTCCCATCCCTCTCCCATGGGCAGGGACACCTTCCACTAGACCAGATTGCTCCAAGCTCCATTCAGCCTGGCTTTGAACACTTCCAGGGGTGGGGCAGCCACAACCTGGGCCTCACCACCCTCATAAGTAAAGAATTTTCTTCTAATCTAAACCTGCTGTCTGTCAGTGTGAAGTCCTTCCCGCTTGTTCTGTCACTCCAGGCCCTTGTAAATAGTCTCTCTCCATCTTTCTTGTAGGCTTCTTTTTAGTTAAGAAATGTGCTGTTTGTATTCTTGGTGGTGGTGGTTATTCTCAAAATCTGTCAGTGTCTCTGTTAACAAGAACCTGGTGGCTGTTCCCCACGAGCCGTAAGAGCCTCCTGTGTGGTGCTGAGCTGGATGGAGTCTGTCAGGACAAGAGATTGCTGTAAATGCAGCTCAGCACTCAACTGCAATGCAGCAACTCCCAGCTCTCTGTTCAGTTCTTTCTGAGGCCTCATATGGGTGTTTTTGCTTTACTTTTCTTGACACTTTCTTTTAGTTTCACCTGTCAGTTCTCCAGGTTATTTTCCTCTTACTGGTATGTCCAGACAGGAAGCTTCCTTTTTTCTATGTCTGTGTTTTGACTGCTGTGATGTACATACCCTGAGAAAAGACCCCGCAGTAGAAGAATGTAGAAAAGCACTGCTCTAATGTTGTCTTGCTACTGCTGTTAGACAGAAGTTCACTTAAGGATGACGAAGAGGACAGAGGCAAAGCACTGATGTGACAGGAAGTTCAGGCAAGGAAGAAGGTAAACAAGCAAAACGTGGCTTCGGAAGCTGGTCAGTGGAGGGCAGTGAAGGGATGTGGCAGCAGGTGTCAGGGAGGCGGTATCGTGCTGCACTGACCATATGCTCAGGTTTGAACAGCTGGAGCCGTGCACATGTGTACATGAGTCAGCAGGACTCTTGGGGACCAGTACATGTGCATGAAGTATTGGTCGTGTGCCTTTGTGCACTGTACTGTCTTTGCCTTGCTGCTCTGCAGGCACCTCTGCTCTGCTCTCTGCTTCACCTTCTTAGAGCTATGAGAGTGAAGCCTTCAACTGGGAACAGGCTGTGGTCTTCCTCATTTCCTATGGCCCACAGTGGTTTTGCCAACTGTCCAGTGGGGTGTTTGTGCAGATTAATATATGTAAATGGAATCAATGGCGGTACAAAGGAGATAGGACTGTGGGTACAAACAGAGATGGGTCAGGGATGGGGGTCTCAGGCAGATGATTTCTCAAGAAGGAGGATGTATCGGTGCTGTTTTGTGCTGCGGCATTTCCCATGGATGCTTCTTGTTTATGACAGATTCCATCCTGTGAGGAGGAGACGGAGAAACAGATCCTAACCTGTAGACAGATGCACCTTCAAGATCTCTTTCAAAAGCCATAATGGTATTGGAATACTCCTTAGTGTGAAGACTTTTTTTTTTAGTGTCACTGTTGTGAAAAATCTGATGTATTGTCCATCACTGTCTTGTCTCTCGCATACGTTTGAGAGCAAAATAAGCTTTTAGATAAGGTGAGGTACTGCTTGTATGTTCTTTTATAAAAGTTCAAATAGATAAGGCATTTCTGTATCTGGGGAGTCTGGTGGGCTTGCAGCAGGAAGGCAGTTGCACAGTTGCGTAGTGAGTAATATTTTATCTATGAGCGATATCGGAGATAGGAACATGAGAACAGCGGCGAAGGAATGAGGTGGTCAAGGAATGAGATTGCATGTGCTTTTGCTAGAGCTGCCTCTCTTTTCTCATGTTTGTCCTTTCTCTGTGTTTCTCTATTTCAGTGCTTAACAAAGGAAACTGAAGGAAGTTCAAAGACATAAGACCAAGACTGAGTAGATTTAGCTTGCTGACGTTGTTCTTTAAGCCCTAAGGTGTCCTTTAGAGCAGCACTAAAAGGGACCTTCAGTTGTATCCATGTGGCCAGTCAGTCTCCATGAGATGGCTGTGCTCAGGATCCGGGCTCTTCTGAGTGACTGTCAGATGTCCCCGGCTGACTGACAGGCAGCAGCTGGCCCAGTGGTCTGCCCTTTGCTGGAAGGAGGCCACAATGTGTGGCTTGACAGATGACAGATCTTAAATGCAGGCTCAAGAGAGAAGCATTTTCTGGGCCATTTCTTTCTGCTGACTCTGCCTGGGTCAGAGGGTGGGGGCGCGTACATGGGAACAGGGAGCACTGTTCCCTTCCAGCTGTTCTTGGGGCTCCAGGCTCATGGCAGAAGGCATTTGGAGCTTTGCATAAAGCTGCACTTTGGTCTCTCTGCTGCCTGCCGCTCTCTCCATGGCCATACCTGCCCTTGCTTTCTTTCGTTGGTGCTTGCTGAATTCACCTGCGTGGATTCCTGTGCTGGTTACTCTCCTACCTCCTGCCTTGCTCCTCTGTCCATACCACTTAGAGCCCATATTGGTTCTTTGCTGATCATCCATTCCTCTCCTTTCTCCAGTTTCCTTTATAGATACAAGCGTGAGGATTATCTAAGACTTGTGATGATCAGGGAGGGCACTGAGCTGGGGCTTTGGGAGCTACAGTGGATTTGGGTGGTTAATTTGGAAATGCAGGTCCAAATTATATTTAGAATTATGTTTTATTATAATACATAATTATTTAGAAATCATAAAAGTTGTGAGATAAAGATGAAGTAAACTTTTAAAAATAATTATATATGTTGACTGTGCACAAACTGTTTTCTTCCCACCACCAGTGGACTGGCTTGTATACCCTCAGGGGTGCGTGCATCTCATTTTGGGGTCCAGTAGTGTAGTTCTCTGAAGTACTTTCTCAGTCTGCAACTATTGTGCCAAGTATGTCTTCCATGTTGTTAGCACCCCTTTGGAAGAGGGTTCTACAGGCTGATACCCATGGTGTGACAAACTCCCCCCTTCAGTGGTCTGTGAGCCTGACGCTTTCGCTGATGGCCAGGGTTCACTATTATAGCAGGAGCAGTGAACAGTCAATACCCAACTGCCCTCCCCAAGCCATGCCTGATTCTGCAGAGCTCTGGCAAATGCCCCTTGAGATCACCTTGGATCACTTCTTACCAGATGAAAAGTCACAATATATTTATTTTTACTTCTGTGGATGCGGTTCCACACGTTAAGAATTTCTGTGCCATTCATTGTCCTTGTTTCAGCTCTGCTCTGCCATCACTGAGCTGCAGGAGCCAGAGCTGCACACAAACCTTCACTTGACCCACCGTGGCCAGTGGCACACTGATAACCTCTGTTCCCTCCACTCTTATTTCTTTTCTTCAATGACTTTTTTTGACCTCTAGTAACCAGTGAACTAATTTTTTTCTGGAAGTGTCTGTTTAAACAAGACCTTGGTTCTGCTGGGTAGCAATCAGCTTAGGGTCCATTGCTTTGTCTGTGATTCTTGGATTGTTTTTTCCCTTTTGTAATTCACTTCAATATGTATTGAAATACATTTGCATCTTCCTTTCAAGTGTTCATTCTATCTCGTAAAGTCCTTCTGCAGTTCTTGAAACTGGCCTTCATCCTTGCCAGCGTGAATAGCTTAACATTACCAATGAACTTTTTCACTTCCTTGCTCTTTTCCTGGCTTTTTTGGTTCTTTTTTTTTCCCAGATTGTTTTAAATGTGCCGAAAATGTGAAGTCCCAGCAGAATTTTACATGTGCCTTCCTTTTATTTTCAGAACCAATTACTTTTGCCTCGTTTCTATCCTTTAACCAATTGTTTATCCATAATGGATGCCACTGCCTCTTGGTTTCCTTAAAAGACTTTGTAGAGGGACTTGACTTTTAAAGGACTTCTGTTGTATGATTATTCTTTTTCTCATTCTGGTTCAAATGCCTAGAGAGTGTGTGTGTGTGTCTGTATTTTTGCATATATGTGGACACGTACATATTGATAATTCTCAGGATGAGACTAAGCTCGTCTCTCTGTTTTGAATTGCATTTTACGGCGGTAATTATTTTACTGGTAGCTTTCCTTGATGACTATAAACTCTTAGAATTCAGAATTGGATTTACTGTGTGTCTTGTACAACACTAAGCTTGTGACTTGACCCGGAGTGTCTCTCAACAGCATGCAGAAGTCACCATAAATGCCAGGGCTTTAGAATGCCTACAGGGGCTGCTGACAAACTCCCACATCCATTTCAGTCTTTTTTTTTAATTGGAAAGCTTGGTCGGAGACATGACCTTTTTCTTAAAGCTTCATGTTGCATTATGAACTGACACTGCTCTCTGGTGTAGATGAAGTAGAAAGCTCGTAATGGAAAATGTTTATCCTGGTGTTTTGCCTGTGCTGGTTTCTGTCTCCCAGCTGATCAGAGCCGCCTGCTCGGCAGTGCAGAGTGTGCAGTGGGAGCGTGCTCGCAGCTCTGAGCAGCGTGTGAGCTGCACCAGTTTGGACTGCGTGTCGCTGCCATGGGGTGTTCTCCTCAGGCTCAAGGTAGAGCTTCCAGCTCTAACCTGGTCTGGATATGCCACTGACCACCGAGTGTTTTCCCAAGCCTAGTATTTTGCCTCCCTGGTTCCTGTCTACTTTATGCCTGAATGCCTCTTCAGGGCATCCAAGACACACCAGTTACAGACCTCACGTGCTTTGTGTTGCTGCTTAGTGCTTATCAGGATGGACAAAATGGGAAATCTGTTGGGGCTGGTGTCGCATGATGTACAAATGTCTTGGCAGCTGCAGAAACAGGAACAAAACTGGCTTTTCTTTCTGTTTTGCTTTTCCTCTAGCGCCCTGGGATGCCATCAGGAGCTCGAATGCCCCATCAGGGGGCTCCCATGGGTCCTCCAGGCCCCCCATATGTCGGAAGCCCCTCCGTGCGACCTGGGATGCCCCAGACTGTGATGGAAACAACAAGAAAACGCACTGCACCACAGCAGGTCCAACAGCAGCAGGTGCAGCAGCAGGTGCAGCAGCAGCAGCAAGCCACTCAGAACCGAGCTAGGAGGTGAGTGTTCTGGAAAGAAAACACAGGAGGACAATATGAGGAAGCAAAGATGATACCAGTTTAGCTGTAGGTAAGACCTCTAAGATCAAATGAGACAGAATAGAAGATATATGTATTGTCAGTTTTTTAAGCAGTAAAAACATTGGTAAATTCAATTTTTTTTGTTGTTTGTGAATGGTCTTGAACAAACCTTCCTTTACTAATGTCTGGTTTTGCAGTTACTCCGCTTTTACTTCGCAGGTTTGTCAGGCCATAAATCTGTCGAGTATGTTTAGCCTTTAGAATGAATGAACAGTTCTCTTCTAATATAGTAAAGTTATTGTATTATTTGTTGCCTATTCTATATAGTTGCTCTGATTTCTGACTGGCTAACAAAATAGTTTGTAAATGACACAAGTGGAAAAAACTTCAGTTTGTCATGTGAATACTTTTACTATGGTCACTCAGAAGAGTGGTCATAAAACTTGCAGTTGTCCCAAGTGTTTTTACATATAAAGTAAATAAATATGCACTAGAAGTAATTTCATAAAATTAGAGGGATTTCTATAAGGAACTTTGTTTTTGACATATGCCCACCTTGTACATGACTGAATGCATTCTCTCTTATTTAAGTTGACTTATTTCTTTTTGCAACATGTTAGACCTCATCTGTCTTGAGTGTGATCCACACACACATAGTGTGCAGTCATCTGTGTGGGCTACCTTTTGCAAAATCATTATAGATGTATATACAGCTTCAGGCGGGGTTCTGGTGGTGTCACGGAATCCAGTTGTGGGTAAAACATGACTCTCTAAGCTCAGTTCTTCGGGAGCCCTGCTCTGACCAGGTTATATATCTTGGATCAGCAAGCCAGACTTGGGAATGCTTATATCTGGGATGCATCTGGAAAGGACACTGATCTTGAGATCAATTGGAAAAGGTTGAACACAGAAGGAATGTGTGTGAGTGCAGCATGTGAGCACAAGCAGTGCATGTGCGTCTTGGAGGCCTTGCCCAGCACCAGCCAAAATGCACATTCTATAGCACCTCCCAGGAGATTCTCCAGGAAATTGCACAAAATAATGCCCAACTTTCAGGTACTAAGATGGATATAACCTGAAAAATTGCCCCTGCTGGATAATTAAGGTAAACTTTAGTCACTAACTAGTTTCCATGGAGCATTAAAGTATTTTCTAAAAGTTCATGGCCTAACTCACAGAAGAAAATTCCCCTCCCCTGTTCCTAACTTCAGTGTTTTCTGGTTTGGGACCCAGCAGTGATCTCTACTGCCTTGAGCCCAGTTCACAGCAGTGCTCCCTGGATGCTCAGAGAGCTTCTCTGTTTCTTCTGCCATGCCTTCCCTTCAGATAATGTGTTGAATGTTTTCCCTTTTTTCATTTCCACCTCTCTGTCATTTCTCATTCTGATTTTTCAGGCACACTTTTCTGTCACCTTGGGTCCAGTTCTGGGGGTAAATGAGTTCCATGTTTGCTATCACGGGCCAAGAAGGTTGCACTTGTTCTTTCTTGGCAGGTTTGGTGGAGACAAAAATCTCACTTCTGTAATAGACTACTGAAGAACTGGTTGAGACCCAAATTGTTTGGAGATGTTGCTTTGTTTGTTTCTTGCTTTTTATTTGAAAGTCTATGGGGTTGTTGCGGGTACATGCATATCCCACTCCCTTTGGGAGACTGGGGCTTGCTCAGCCTTTACTTCCAGGTTCTTTGAAGTGTTTCAGTGCAGATTTGATTTTGTGAGCTGTGGAAGGTGTTGGAGTTTCACACCATGTAACATTCCGTTCCCATTATTCCTACACTTTTTAAAAGGGACATTGTTCGCCTATTAAGTTGGGTATAACTGAATTTTCTGCCCTCTGCATCTCCAGGCACGAGGAGTGCCTTGGCCTTGGCTTATGTGGAGATGGGGAAGAGTATAAGAATCTGGCTTATTATTAACAAACATAGGAAGAGAGTATGCCACACCAGTGCGTGTTGAAACAGCTTTTATGTGGACACGGCTGATGACAGACTTCCAGTACGAAGACAGTAAGGAGCGGGGTGTCCTTGTGACATGGCAGAGTGGCAGCAGGTGGTTTGCTTTCTCCCATTTGTCTGTCACAGATGGAGTGATTCATCTGCTTAAGATAAAGGCCTCACAAATTAAAGAGATGAAGAATAGGGCCTGAGTTCCATCTTGGCCCTGTTAGGGAAAGCTGGGTGACAGGTTTGGTGGGCACAAACAGTTCTTAGAATCTGAAGAATTCAAAAGACACTGTATTTGACAGTCTTCATGACAGTACAGTTTCTCGGGCACATACACATTTGTGTTTGTGTACACGAGTACAAGTGTGTTTTTAAAAGCATGGCTATAGAAATGTGCCTGTGTATGGGTATGGACACAGTATGTGTACACGCTTCGGGCACACATACATCTTCCCACACGTGTGTTCATAAAGATGAAGAAATGTGGAAATGTAAGGCCTTATACCTTTGTCCATCACTCATGCAATTTCAGTTTTGTTTTGTTGGTTTGGTTTGGTTGGTTGGTTGGTTGTGGGAGTGTTTTTATTTTGCCTGTTGCCTTTATAAGATTAAAAGGTCTCAGAGGTAATCAAACTTTTTTGCCAGCAGAAGACCGCTCATGCAAATACGTTACAGTAAAACAAGTGTGTATGTATATAAAGAAGGAAGGGTGTGCATATGTGTGTGTTTTCATACATCATATGAAATACACACATATATATGTGTGTTCTTCAGCACTTAATTTTGGGCATGATTGAATCAATGCGTGTTGTCTGTTTGAGCAAGTTGATGTGCCATTTGCAGGTACTCAGCCACTCAGATGTGCACACACATAGGTGTGTCTGTGCACGCCACACGTGAGACTGTTCTCCTGCACGCTGGCCTGTACCTGGAAGCAGCGTGTGCACGTGCACTTGCATACATTGCCACCCTGCACCACAGAAGATGCTATGATCAAAGAACTTACAGACTTCTTTCCAGGATGCATAACAGACAGCCGTGATTTGTTCTTACCTAACTGCCTCCCCAGGCTGCTGAGAGAAGGGGTACAAGGTCCTGGGCATGGGTGAGACCCTTTTGCTGATGCATGCACAGCTGTGCACCAGCATGTGGAGATGTCAGGATAATTTAGCAGGTGGCCTCGTTACTCCTAGATCTGTCACCA
This sequence comes from Platysteira castanea, assembly GCA_013397175.1. NCBI lineage: Eukaryota > Metazoa > Chordata > Aves > Passeriformes > Platysteira > Platysteira castanea. Next base: position 48,601 of record VYXC01008507.1, on the reverse strand, counting down.
TGGTAACGTGTTTTTTTCTTTAAAAAATGTACAGTGCCAAGAGGAGGAAGATGGCTGACAAAATTCTCCCTCAGAGGGTGAGTCGCTTTCATTTCCTATTCCCTTCACAATCAGTTAAGCGTCTTAGTGTAATTAGAGGAATTTTAGAAAATTCTTTCACTTTTTGTTTAAAAATCTAATTAAAAAGTAAGTAGGCAGTGGGTGAAAGTCTGGAGAGCCAGGCTGGGGCTGGGCTGGGGGCTGGGAGCGTGGAGCAGCCCGGCCTGCGCGGCCTCATGCCTGGGTTAGCCGAGCCAGCACTGCCGCTTGCTGGAGGGACCGTGGTGCTGGGCTGCCGAGCGACAGCTCGGCGCTGGGGCCCTCAGGTCTCCAGAATGCTTTTGATCCATTCTTGAGGCTGGCCAAAACCTGGTCCAGAGTGTGGCTGTACCTGAGAGGGTGGGCTCAGACTCAGGTCTCTGGCCCAGCAGAGCTACCAGGTTGTGATTTTTGTGGTTGTGTCACCGTAGGACTGAAGTGAACCTGTGTAAACAACAGAGTCCAAGGGGTCTGTATTGTCTGGAGAGTTACTAATTCTCTTATCCCTGGGGATATGTCTAGCTTTTGGTGTCTGCCTATGTTTGATCCTCAATGCTTACATCATCTACTTCCTTTCTAAACATTGGGATTTCTCTCTGTTCTACTCTCTCATTATTCCCAGACTTTTCCTTTCCTTTACCCTCTTCAGTACAGTTCCCCAAAACTTGCTTGGTCCCAGGGGCTTCAAAACACACACCCTTGTCACATCGTAGTCTCAGCTGCTTTGACTGCTGGTGCTTTTTCTAGGCTCAGAATCCCTTGGACAGATGTGAACTTTTCCTCCATATCCTTTTCGAATTTTCAAGCTCCACTGCTAGTGTGAGCCCACACTTGCTAGCAGGCTCCAAAGTCTCTTCTGTGACATTTCACAGGTGCCTACTACCAGCCATCCGAAGAGGTGAGCCCACTTTGGTACTCCTGATGTCATACTATCACTTCTTCTCTTGTCATTCCTGCCACCTTCTGAAAGCAGAGCCTCTCATATGTAAGCCATTAGATCTCACGTTGCTTGAAAGGACTAAGCTACCATTAAACCCAGACCTTTGAACTACTTGCAGCCTCCCTGGTAATTGTGTTGAAGCCTCATTCCTACTCTGCTGGTGCTCTGTACTTTTTTATAATGAAAGCTAAGTTTCTTGTACTGTCAGTTTTGTCTGTCCTACACACAAACTGTTTCCACAGACAGTAATACATCCTGTATAGCGAGGTTGTTGCTGGAAGTATATGTCCATTTCGAGGCACTTTTAGTTTTGTTTTGTTGTTTTGGTTTTGTTGGTTGGTTGGTTGTGGGAGTGTTTTTATTTTTGGTTTTTATTTTGCCTTTTGCCTTTATAAGATTAAAAGTCTCAGAGGTAATCAAACTTTTTTGCCAGCAGAAGACCACTAACTGTTTACCAAGTCCATGATAATTCTTTAGTAGGTAGAGCCTTATATAGGTGTGTCAAAAATCTCTACAGATGCTTTCAGAACCACGCTGTCATCAAATATTCTTGCTTTTCAGTATCTTTGTTGCTGCCAGCCAATAGCTTTAACTGATGGAGTAATAAGGCAATTGCTAGAGGTCTTTTCTGCAGTGGGGCTTTTATCAGTGCAGCTGCAGTGCTGGTATCAATGATGTGACCTCTGTCTGGGTTGAGGTACTCTGTCAGGCTGCAGTTAGTGTGTCAGAAATCTCTTACACCATCTGTGGGATGAAGAAATGCTGTGCACATCATTGTCCTGTCAAGTGGAGGATTTGCACTGGTGGCTGTGGCATGCATGTGAAACACAGGGTAAAACTTCCAGCTTTCTGGAGCTGCCTCTGGAGTGTTTTCCAGCCAGTCAGCATCTGTTACCCACAACCTTTTTGCAGACTCCTGCTTATGTTTTCTGGGAACTTTGAAGGGAAGAGGGGAAGATATTAAATGCATTTTACTCTTGAAAATGATCTTATGTAGTAGTGGGAAAGGAGGTGGGTTCTCAGTATTCCTCACTATGATAACGACTGAGGCAGTTGGCACAGGTAGCCTGTTGTTGGATTTCAAGGCTCTCTGGTCAAGCCCGTGCCGTAGTCCTGGAGCGTAGAGCTGGCTGGGTAGGATCACTGAGCCACTCCAGGTCAACTATTTGAGACGGATTTAATTTTGCAGGAATATAATAGTACGAAATATTCAACCCAGCAAACTAATGCACGTAGGAAGATTGGATTAGGGAACTGCATGGGACATCCTGGCACTTCCAGTCTGGTTCCCTCTCTCATGGAAGCCATGACAGAACTGACACCTCAAGACTAGTTAGGTTCCTTACTTGAGACATACTTTGATCTGGCAGCTTGGGGTTTTTTGTTTTGCTAGGCTCAGCAAGGGAAGTGCTTTTAGCTTGCCAAGTAAGAGATGCTCCCCTCTTGAAATCCTCTTAGTCATTCGTTTTATCTATTCCAGGTTAAATTAATCTCTTTCAAACGTTTTAAAATCTACCTCTCAATAAAACAGAACAATATGTTGTAGGAGAGATTGCCAGTATCACCAGTGCTTGAATGCCACTCCTGCATTTTTATCTTTACTGGAAATAGCACTGCAAATCGGTTTTGCTGTGCTTTTTTTTTTTTTTTTTTTTTTTTTTTTCCCCCATGGCGTTTCCACATTGATACAGCCTCTGGTCATTCTGTGACTGGCTAATACAAGTATTTCTACTTTCTGTCATATGCAACTGATGAATTCCCATATTAGAGCAGGATTTAGACTCTGAGGGATGATCCTGTACTTTGTAATGCTGTATTTCATCCCATCTCCACTATACAGTTCTGAGCTTCCTTACCTTCTCTGTACTGTCCTCTGCCTTGCAATGACAGTGACACCCAAATCTATCATTATTAAGTTTTCTTAGCATACTTCTCCTTTTTGAACAAAACTATTAATGAATGGTCCATGAGGTACTTTCTGCTTAATAGTTTTTTGCTATGCCAGGTCTTGTTCCAAACCCCATTTTTCAGTCTTAAGGAGTGGTTCCCTTTATGACTGTATGTCAAATGCTTTATTTAAATGCAAGTTGATTGTATTGACTGCATATCTTTTGTCTAAAATGCAATTTTAATGAACACAAGGACTTGGTTAAGCTCAGGTTGACATACTGTAACATAACAAGGCTTAGTATTTTTTATAGTGTATTTAACATTAACTCCAGTTCCATCCAGCAAGTTCTTTCCCGCCCCATTTTCCTCACTTCTGGATCTTTCCCTTGTTCACACCTGGTTGTTGCTGAAATCCTCATTCAGTTTTGGAGAAGTTCACAGGCATCTTCATTCACAGCTGGGGACCTAAACCTCTGGAGCTGATGTTGCCTTTGTGACCCAAGTTTATCAGTTGTGCCTCAATTTTAACCTCAGACACAAACTGCCTGTAGGGACACGACTGCACCTCAGATTGCACCTCTTTCTCCAGGCCTTGCCTCCTCACTACTTCTGGTCAGTCTTATTTTCTCTTAGCGTTGAGTCATTACAGTTTTTCCCAGGAACTGTGAATGTGATCCATTCTGTTTCTTTGACTTCCTTGCCTACCCATTCTGATGCAAGAATCTCAGCTGAAAACCATTCTGGCTCCATACCTGTGCCTGTCTCTGCTTTTCCTTGTTTAACTTGCTGAGTGCAGTGCAAGTTTGAAACCGCAAACTGCCACTCCTTCAGTGGCCTGCTTGTGTCTTAGTATTGGCTGCTGTTGTTCCCACTCAGCCCCAAATTCCTGAGGACTTTTTGTCTAGCTGTGCTGGCAGGTTTTTGTACACCTGTCCTCTCCTTTTCATCCTCTCTACTTCATTTTCCTTTACGTAAATATTTAGTCAATTTTTGCTGCTGCTGTTCACTGACCACCATGTGGAATTCTCTGCACAGATCCCATGCCATAATAGCTGTCCTGCTGTGGTTTGGTCACTGCATGGCTGTTGTCCACCTCTTTCTCCATCTGAGCCAACCAGAGGTGAGGAACACCTGGATCTGCCATTCACTTGTAAGAAGGAAGAGGTTAGAGGCGTGATAATCAGTGGTAGCCTTGGATAGAGCAGCTGTGAAATAAAAGAGATTCAAGATCTTGCAGGGGATAAGGAAGGAGAGTAGTCAAGTACTAACCCTGGACTTTAGACAGGCAGAGTTTGGCTTATTCAAGGAACTAGTAGGTGTGGTTCCTTGAGAAGCAGCTCTGAAGGGCAAAGTGGCTCAGGGAAGCTGGGAGGTCTCTAAGTACCTTTAAGAGCAGCCTGTTTTAAATGCAGGAGAATGAGCAGATTTATGAGGAGTCCAGAATAGGGAACTCACAGAGGTGGTCCCAACATTAAAAGACAATGGACAAGAAGTGAAGCAGGGACAGGCTACAGAAGAGGAGATTAGAAATATTGCCTGGACATACAGGGAATGGTTTTGGCAAAGTCAAAGCTCAGCTGTAGTTGAGATCTTCAAGAGAAATCAAGGACAAGAAAAGCCTTCTACTATTGCTCTGGTAATAAAGGCTGACCGAGGGAAATGTGTGCCCCATGGTGAGTGAGCTGGGTGATCCAGTGATGACAGAGACAGTAAGTCTGAAGCACTCAAAGCCTATTTTGTTCAGTCTGCGCTAACAACGCCTCCCATGCCCTGTGGTCAGTGAACACATCCGAGAGGAACAGCTGACAGTGGACAGAGATGGGACCAGTTATTAGTTGAGGAAAGTTGACCCATACAACTCCATGATATCCAGCAGGCTGCATCTGAGGGAGCTGAGGGAACTGGCCAATGTCCTTTCAAGGCCACTCTCTCATCCATAATAGTCTTGTATCCAGGTTGAGACATTTTGGTCTTAATGGGTTGACAGCCATCTGGTTGGATGATGAGGCTGAGAAGGTGGCTAATGGTTGCACATGAAGACACTGACATCAGAGCACTGCGGGGATGTGTCCTGGCAGCTGTTCAGTCCAGCATCTTTGCCACTGGAGGAGGCAGTGCAATGCTTGCTTCAATCTACAGATGACACCAGTCACTGGGTGGGGAAACCAGTTGATATGCTTGTGGACAGGCTGGAGGAATGAACCAGCTAGAACTTTATGAAATGCAGCTAAGTCAGATGTTCCTCCTTGGGAAAGAGGAGGGCTGCCTGGCTGGGAAGCAGCACTGCTGGGTAGGCCCTGGAGGCACTGGTGGACAGTGAGCTGAGTGTGAGCGGGAGGTGTGCCTTGTCAGCAGGAGCCCAGCCAAGAGATTGAGGGACTTGATTACCCTTCTTTGCTCAGTACTCATTAGCTCACTGCTAGAGCACAGTGTCCAGTTTTGGGATCCTGAATTCAAGAAAAACATTGGCAAACTGGGATGAGGTCAGTGGGTGATTGTCAGGTTGACTGAGTGACTGGGTCAGCACATAAGGAAAGACTGAGACAGCTGGCCTTGTTCATCCTGAGGGAAGGCTCTGAGGGGACCTAGCAACAGCAATGGCTTGCCAGCTCCTAAGAGAGGAGGACCAAGAACATGGATTGCTTTTGCCATTTTACTGGACTGTGTTACTGGCCCTGTGGTAGTCAGTCAGAAGTCCTCCTTAAACCACTCTCTCTTAGGGGTCGCAGGATGGCACAGTTGTGATTTATAAGGAATGTCAGCCCTTAGCTGTCTTTCTTTGACCACCATAGAAACCTTAGTGGTAGAGACACTTTTGTCAATAAGCTATAGGCTAAAGTTTCTTAAGTGGGGAAACTGTCCCATAGCTGCCAAGTCAGACTTCAGTCGCCGCCACTTAAGACTTAAAAATTCTGGTTCTCAATAATACCTGTGAAATGTGTGGGTTGTGTGCATCTGCCGAAGGTAGCAAAACATGGCTCAGGATCAAATTAAGCTTGTCAAACATGGGGGAGTTAGAGGTCTTGGATTTTGTTACCTCTCTCAAAGATGGGAATTCTAGGGTAGCCTAATTCTAAAGAAGCTGCCAAATCTCTATTTATTAGTGATTTTTTTTTTCTAAATCAAGATGGCTGAAACTGTTTTGTTTGTCCTGCTTAGGCAGAATGCTTAGTGAAGAGTGCAGCTCCGATTGTTCCTGCCTGAAATAGGTCCAATTTTATTTATCGGGTTTTTTTTCTGGGACCTTGGAGGTGCACAACAGTAGGACCTCTGAAAGTTGTGCAGGCCAGCTGTTGTACAAAACAGGTTCAAATTACATCAGCTTGCTCAGGACCTTGTCCAGACGGGATCTGAATACCTCCAGCCAAGGATGGACACACCAGAGCATTTTTTGGCAGCCTGTTCCAACGTTTTAATACCATCATGTATTTTGTTTGTTTTGACAGAGTTTTTTTTTTTACAAACAGATTCCTTACAGGGAGTGAATTGGCCATGCTGCAGTGAGTTTCTGTTGCCTCTCACCCTAATCTCATGCACCTCCAAGGGGAGGCTGGCCCCGTCTGCGCTTCACCAGTCCATATGGCAGTCGCACTCACCCAGGCGATCTCCTTTTCCCTTTTCTCCTCCAGGCTGGAGAAGCTCTTGCAGCTTCTCTTGGCAGGTCTGTGCTCCAGCCCCCAACATCCTACTGAGCCTCTGCGGGCCTCGCTCCAGGGTGTCACATCTTTGTGGTCCTGTGCCCACCAGTCCAGATCCAGTTTCACCAGCGTGGTGTAGCAAGGAAGAGCCTCTTCCCCAGGCTTGATGGCAACACCTGCACTACTACAGCCCCCTTTGTAGCTGACCTTTGCTGTGGCTGCCTCACCCCACAGACTCCTTCTGCACTTGTTGTCTGTCCATCAGGGCCCCCAGGTCCTCTCCTGCCAACCTGTTTTCTACTCCGCCCGACGCCCACCGGTGCCCCCGCACGGCGTCATTCTCTCCCAGGAGCAGAACTTTTCCTGTGCTGAACTTCACCGTGCTGAAGTGCCGCCCCATTTCTGTGGCCTGTCAGGGTCCCTCTGAACAGCCTTGCTGCCCTGACTGAGTTGGGCTCAGGACCCTGGGAGGCCTGGGGACAGGACTTAACCAGGAGCAATGGAGCCAAAGACAACATGGAGAGCCACAGCCTTCTCTGTGGCTTTTGACATGAGCAGCAGGACCAGACCCAGACCTGGGTTTTCCTTAGCTTTCCTTCTGCTGCTGATCTCCTTGCAGAAGGCTTCCTCATTGCTTTCCCCAGCCTGCTGACTGCTGTCGTTGTCTTCAATGCTGTCGTGCTGTGATAGCCATAGAAGCTATCCAAAGATGTTGTTCGTATCCCAAAATTTGTAGTGTTGAAGCTGTTCCTTGGTTTCTGATTCTGTCTCTCAAGCCTTGCACATCTGTTTACAGGCAGGTGTGGTGGGGACGGAAATTGTGAGAAGCTCTCCCATCAGGCCGTTCTTTCCACACCGTCCTCACTGCCCCCACTTGCAAGTTGGCCATGTTTTTGTCACCACTGATAAAAAAACCTGTGAAAATCAAGGATAAACATGCATAATTTAGTAGTAGTTGCTTTTTACTAGTCTTTAAAAGTTTGAAACATTTGAATTTTCACAATAGAAAGATAAACAACTCCAGCCTCTAGAAAGACACTGTCTTACTAATGTTAATAGTAATCTCTTCCAGTTATCCGTGTAATTCTAAGATAAAGTGTAACTATATATGATTCAAAACCTTGGCTGACAAGACGCTGCTTCTGCTAGGTGCTTTCTGGAGTTTCTACAACTAGATAAAGACTGGAATGGAGAATTTAGGTGTTGAAATACTGTTTTCACATTTATAGTTAGAACTTTTGTAGAAGAGTGTAGACTTGCATGGAGCTATGAACTTTTCAGTTAGGGCAAACCATGCAAGAAGAAAGAACTAAGCAGGCTGCACAGATCCTTATCACACAAACACTATCATGCTTCCAAAAGATCATTCCATTAGTAGACTGAGAAAGCAAAAGACTGTAAGAGCTGCAAAAACTGGCCTGAGTGAGCCTTTGATCTAGCCCAAAATCCCATCTTTACTGTGACCATAACACATCCCTAGAGAAGAATACAAACATAGCAAGTACAATTCTTCTCTCAAATGCTCTCCCAACCTGTGGCCATTTGCAGTTCAAGGAATTGGATGCAGTTTTGTCTTTGGCTGATTTTGAAGTGTTTGTGCTTTTTAACATCTTAAAATATTTAACATCCTGTTTGGTTATAGGAATGGAATAGGAAATACCCTTTCACTTTCATGTGGTAAAATATGTAAAAGTGTAGAATAGAAATATTTATTGAAGGTTTGCTGTTTCTACAAACTTAGTAGAAATTTTGTTAGATCCTGGGTCTAGTACCCATTGAACCAGCTGGAAAGGTTGTATCACCTGTGTTGTATAGACTGTATCTTAAGGACTCTGTAGGCCTCTCCCTGCTTCACCATGTGCCCGGGGGGTTCACAAACTGACTCTGATGGAACTTGGCATTAAAGATCTGGAACTACTTTCTTGGTCCAGAATTTTTAATTGACTGCAGCACACCATGATTGATTTCTTCAGGCAAGGAACTAAGGAATCTTTTCATTTGTGCAGAACAGGAAGAAACTGTTGGGGTGTTTTTTGGGTCCAAAGATTTGCACTCACTGCCTGGCTGCCCTTACTCTGCAAGCTGTCTGTCAATTCCTTGATGTTTCCAGGGTAATGCTTGCTCTGCGTGCTCATGTTCTTTTATTATTCTGCTGATACTAACACTTTGAGAAAGCATATGAGCAGTTAAAAATACAATGGTTTGGCTAAAGCTGAAAAGAATTTTTTGCTCTGTGGTTTCTGCTTTCCAAAGTATCAATCTTGCTGTAAGTAGAGCAGGTATTCTACCATCTCAAAACAAACAGAGTGGGTTGAAAGAGACATTTATTTGATAATCAGTCCAAGTACAGCAGGGAGAAATTTTTCGTCTTCAGGCTGGAAAAGAAAATTATTAAGAAAGGGATGGCAAAAACCTGTAAAATGTGCGGGAAAGGTGCCTAGGGAATGCCTGCCCACCGCCGCTCCAGCAGTGCAGGGAAATGGCATCAAATGAAGCTCACCGGTGGCAGGTTCCAAATGAGCAAAAGGAGGTACTTTCTCCCACATTGGCTGGTGAGGTGCTGGAAAGCTCTGCCTTGGGCTGTTGCAGATACTAAAAAGGCAGCAACTTTCAAACCTTGTCAGAGACGCAATACTGGGAGAGCCAGCTATTGGCATGACCTCCTGCAGTAATTCTCCTGTCCTTGCAGAACACAGGGAACAGGTGTATGCCTAGTGTCTCTCATAGAGGTGTTTGTGTCTTACACCAGATACAAACTGTAATTTTAACTGTAACTAATTATGATTCTAAAGCAAAACAGGAATACCAACTCACTTTTAATTCCTATGGAAATATTATAACAGTTAAATGTTTTAGTTACACAGATGAAAGCTAAGGTGAATATTGTAGAAATAGACAAAATTGTCTGGTAGATCTATTTTAATTACTTACAGTACCTTTTTTTATGGTTTGCCTGCATGAGGTATTCCAGAATAAGAACTAACATTTTCATTTAAGGGTATACTTACCCATTTTAAGCTCAGTTCATTAGGTCTTCCTTCCTTCCTACTTCATATCCCCTCCTCTAATAACTTCCTTGTAAAAGAGAAAATAAAAAGGGGGGATGTCAGCAGAACTAATGTAGTTAACTAATGTATTAAAATACCAATAAAAGTTGCAGGATCATAAGTTGAGACCTGATAGCGGGTCGTGTTGAAACTTTGACGTGAAGGTCAATTTCACCTCAGCCAGGAAGATGTGCTGGCAAAGGCTGGCATCCTACATGACAGTTTTTACTTACAATGTGTAACACTTGTTTTTGAAACATCAACATGAACACCCCCCCTCTTTTAGTCTAGAGAGATGCAGCACTCTCCTAGTTTTGAACAGGACAAATTCACTGTACTTTGGATTGACGAGAGTAGTGGCTCCCTGGCTGCCGGTAGCTAAGCCTCACTTGAAGAAAACAGCCATAATTCAGGCCTTGTGGATTCAGGCGGGGTCTTCCAGAATCCATTGGCTTCAGTTCTGTGCTTCTGGTTTTCAGTCTATGCTTGTCCCATGCCACTGAGATCTGCTGCACAGCCTGGGAACTGCTCTTGGAGGGAGAACTCCTCTGGGCACATCTGTCCAAGGGCTGGGAATGTGTCAGTATTGCCGTTCTGGAACATGGCGGATTCGTGCTTCCAGTGCTTGGATATTCCTTGCTTCCTTCTCAGATCCGGGAGCTGGTTCCTGAGTCCCAGGCCTACATGGATCTCTTGGCCTTTGAACGCAAACTAGACCAGACCATTATGCGGAAGCGCGTGGATATTCAGGAAGCACTGAAGAGGCCAATGAAGGTATGTTGTGAAAAGTTTGTAGATTGTTGTGGACGCTGACAAGCTCGTTCAAAGAAAAATTCTCTAGCTCCCGGCCTTGTTTGTGAGAAGTTACTCTCTCACAGCACGGAGCTGAGAACCAGGAGAAGTTTATGTAAACCATCTTACGTGTTTTTGTAACTGTATCTTACCGGTGTTGTTTTGTACATCTTGTTGTTCCAGTTTGTTATTCTTAGGCGTTGGTACAACTGACCAATAATTATGAGAGGCATCCATTCGAGTGAACCAATGGTCTTCTACTACTTGTATGGACTAGCCTTTATAAGGCCTAGTCTTTTCTTAATAAAAAACTTTCTTCTTCCTGCCTAAAAGTATGCTGCTTTTTTCCCATCACTGCACTCAACAGTGACAGATTGTGTCAGAGGAGGAAAATAATTTTTGTAGTAAATGGTGGAAATACTTTTCCAGTAAAAGTCCCATTAACAGAAATGCTTTGGAATGGGTCAGACAAAGCTCCTAAGAGCAAACAGCTGAGAATCAGTATGCACAGAAAAGTGGTAGAGAAAATTCTGTGGCTATTATCAGCTCTAGCTTCTGAAAGTCCTAAATACGGGGAATAATAGCCTCGGGATAAATAAACACCGGTTTGGGAACTTTGTATTAAAATGATAAAAAATGAGAAAATAAGAGATTAGAGTGTGCTGAAGGTATATATTACATTTGCAATTCAAATTCGGTTTAAAGTGGAACTTGTGGAGTAACAGAATATACAATGGGAAGAGTTACTTACAGAAATGATTATTTGTGTAAGAAAAGAATCTACGACATTTTCTGCAGTTTTTCTATTAGATCAAGTCTAGCACTTCACTCTTCCTAATATCCCACTGAAATGGTCGTTTTCTGAGTCTGTTCATGGAAGAGTTTAGATAGGATGAAACTAAAGTTACCTAGTTCAACCTTCTGCTAAAAACAGGGTTGCCAAAGCCTTGTTGAGTTTTGAAAATCTGTAAGGATGGAGGTTTCACAGCCTCATCAGGCAGTCTGTTACAATTTTTGTCCACTCTCATTGTGAAGAATTTCTTTTCATGTCTCCTCTAAGTTCTTGTGACTGTATGGGGTAGCTCATAGTCATTCATCTAGTAATTCCCATAGAATGAAGGGTTTTGTAGCTGTATGTCTGCTGTGAAGTAAAACTGTCATTCTTGTCTGTACCACAGTGATGGGAGTCAGCCCAACAAAGATCAATATTCCATCGTGTTTGTCACTGTACAGGTATCTGATAAAATGTGGAAGGCTTTTACCTCTTGATGTTTTTCCAGTTGATATATGTGAACCAAAAAACAAACAAACAAAACCGGAACCCTCAAAAACACGCAAACAAAAGAAACAATTAAGTTCCGTTAACATACCTGTAGATGGGAATCTGAATTGCGGATGGTCTAAATCACGAGTTCATTGTTAAAAAGTGTTGTGCACAGTAGATCAGTCTCTCAGAAGAAATAATTCATCTTACCTTCTTGATATGGGCACCATTCTTTTAAACTAGCTAGGAATGTGGCTATGTTTAAAAGTGATTGAAGACTTGGACTAGAATTCATAAACCAGCAGGAAGTTGTTTATTCTGTGGCAAACTCTTTAATGAGGGACTTAACGGGTACACGAGGTCCCAGCTGTAAGATGTGCAATCGAGATTTTCAGTGTCTGGGATAGGGAAGAGTGTAGGAGGCCAAACTCTCTACAGACACTGTAGACAGAAAATTCTGTTTCCATCTAAGGCTCAGCAAACACATTTTCAGTGTCAGTTACTCAGTTAACATCTAGAGAATGATCAAACAGATGTTTTTCAAATTCGTGTATAGGTAGTCCTAGCGGACCTGTCAAAATAGAGCTTAACCTAGATAAACTTGGGTTTTTCTTAAGTATTTTCATTTTATTGTAGTTGCAGAATTGGTAACAGCAGTAGAAGTTATCTCTGCATTTCCTTCTCTCATCAAAGCTCTTGTAATTTTGAAATACTTGCCTTAAAACAGTGTTTCTCAAACTGAGACTGTAATCCTGGGAGAAATATGAATTTGTCTTAGGTATGTGAAATTATGTAGGGAACATACAGGATTTCTCAGAATTATCAGCTGTAATGGCAGTTACAGCGTTAGTCACAGTGACTGAGCTGTAGCTAGAAACAGTCGTAGGGAGCCACAGATTTATGGTCTAGTGTTGCTCAGGCTGGTTTTTTTTTTCTGTCTGAAGACTAACCATTCTGGGGAAATTTTAGGGGGAAGTGGTTTAAGCATTTTTTTCCTGAGGATAGTGCATAAAATATATTTGGCTTGTTGATCCTGCTTGGATCTCCTGAGAACAGTTGCACTGTTGAACCAGGTGACAGCTGTGGGATGGCTCAAGAAGTGGGGAGGCCTGGGGGTTGTGCGGCTGTTGAAGGGAGAAGTGGCCTTCCCCACCTGTCAGCTCCTTTGATCACTGTCAGCAGCCCCCTTCAGCTGCCAGCTTCTCCAGTTTAGATCCTGCCTTGGCAGTTTTCTGCTGGTTGGGCACTGCTGTGTTCTCTACTCTTCCTCAGCCAGTCCTGCATTCTTGGATTGCATCTGTCATGAGAGTCTCAGAATTCCTTGTCTGCAGAGCAGCATTAGCAAGAGTCCTTGTACTGACTTCATGGAAGACGCACATGGTCAGAATTACAGAAAAAACTTTTAGGAGGTAGTCAGGCAGACAGGGCTGTTTGATAGATCTAGCGAGCTCCACGGCCTGAAAGAAACAGAAACCGTACACTCAACTCCAGACCAGTAGGTGTCGTTAAAGAAGAGTGAATTACTGAAAAATCTATGCAGCTCTAAGGCCGTGGTGGACTTAGGGAGTGGGATTTATTTGGCTAAGTGTAGACATTTTATTCATTTATATGTGAGCTAGTCACTCTTGGCTCCCTTCATAGTTGAGAGATTAAGTTCGTGTAGGCAATGGTGTTCAGGGCACAATTCTTCTCATACAGAAGCGGATGTTTAAAAGAATACAGATAAATAATGCCCTAAAAATGCCTATTTCTCTCCATTGTGTAAGCCTGAGATAGACGGTTGTGGGCATAAACATAATTTTAAGACTGAGATGATTTTCATCCCAAAGTTTGAACTAGGGTCTCCTGACTGAAAGAGGGATGAGACCCAGGTCACAAGCAAAGGCTCCTACTCCAAGTCCTGGCACGACAGACAGTACTTTGGTCTCACGCAAACCAGAGACTGTCATTTTGGGACTGTCACTCTTTTGCAGTGAACTGGTGTGGAACATTCAGTTTACCAGATGTGTGTATAGTTGCAGTTTCCAAACTAAATGATCTGCTTCCAGGTTCTCCATTTTTAGATTAAAAACAAGTAGTAGCATCAGAATACTTTCTACAAGTGTTTTTCAAGCACTGCAATTTTGAACTCAGTAAATATTATCTTATTCCTTTTATTATTCATAATACCTGTGTAGTCTACCAAGTCACTGATTTTTCTGCTTTGGGCTGGCCATTTTTAAGTTCTTGTCCATTTTTTTTCAGGAGTTACCTAACTAATTTTGTTTCCTCTGCAGATTTTGACATATCTTGCTGCTGCTCTGAGTGAGATGCCTCTATATTCCAGCTCTGATATGGACACTCTGTTTAACTTGGGTCTTTTAAAATTATGAGACAGTGGTCATTGTTTTTTCTGTCTCCTGATTTTTAGTCTCCATGCTACCACTGTTCATTTTGCTTCCTAAAAAGTTTTTTTCTGTGAGATCAGGAAACAGTTACTCTATATGCAAAGGCAGAAACACAGATTTTAATGTTTTCTATGCTTTCTGCTTGAGGTTTTTACGCTATGTTGAGGTTCATAGAAGTTAAGGGTTAAGATATACCTTAGAGAGCTCTTAACACAGTACTGCTTATAAGATTGGCAGCCAGATTTTCTTGAGTCAATCAGCAATAGATTATCTGCTAATAAGTTTGTTCGTTTGTTTGAAATCCCAAGCACAACTTCCCTGGAAGCATCCTGGAGGTTTTGTGTCCAGCCTGAGAGTTCATTGAAGGAAACTTCAGCTTCAGCAGTTGATGGAGATTTGTCTTGGGGATAGCACACAGATCATGGGGTCATCAGATACTGCCTGATTTGATTTGTTAAGGATTCAATACTAATGGAAACTGAAGAAAAAAAGTAACACTGTAAACCAGGGGAAGTTTTCTGAAGGATTTGACAGATTTCCAGCATTTCAGTCATTTACTTGAACTTAAAGCTGTATTGATTTGTGTGAAGATGACATCAGATAACTTGGAGAGAGAGCAAGCTGTAGCTGTGCTGTTCCGCCACTCCTGTCAGCCTCCCATTCAGACCTGTTTGACTTCACATGAGCTCTCCCAGCAGCTGTGCTGAGACCTTTGCAGGAGTTCATTGCTGATATGACTGCTCATCTGTTACATATGATTATTTTTTTCCTTTCCGTTTTCTCAGGGAGAAATCGTAAGTGAAATACAATGGATTTAGGGGAAGGCTTTTCCTTTTAATATGGCTGCTATTTAAAGTTCCTTTTGCTAAAGTGAAGTCAAAGATCCGTATCTTACTCTTAGGAGATCAAGCATTTACTGATTTTTGGGCAAGAGATGGTTTGATTCACAGTGTTGATCAGGTCTCTGTGAAGTTCCCCCTGCTTAGCTTTGCCTTTGTGGGTGGTGAAGTTCCGGTGTGTCTGAAGAGATGAAGCGTGATGCTTTCTCTTTGCCCTAGAGCTGTAAGTCTTCTCTTTAATTTTTGCTCCCAGCTACTGAGAATCCTTTGGTTTCTTGCTTTTCTGTTCTCTCAGAATCCACCATACAGAGGGGAGAACAGATTTTAGGTCTGTATGATAAAGTGCATGGCTAAGAAATTTGCAGAGTTTATTGAAGGGCAGTGGATTCTTGCCAGTACTTTATTTAAGCTGCAAAGCAATCAATTTGCACAAAACTTTCGTCATTTCCTGCCTGGATTAGATGGAATTGATTAAGTGGAGATGGAAGAATATGTCTTTCTGAGAACCTTCTGGATATGAACTTGACAGTATTGTGGAACACAGGGGTACTGAGAGTGAACCGAATGCAGTGGGTTTGGGTGTGTGTCAGCAGCCGAAGAGACTTTATGGTCTGTATAGTGACTCTAAAACCCCACCCAGCACCATGTTGGTGTCTTTCTTCCTTGAGCTCAATTTTGACTATTATCTCATCTCTGAACTGGCATCTTCCAAGACTGGACATCCTTATGACAAAAGTATAGCTGTGTATGCTGGAATTGTTACTCACTGAATAGATCCCTTCGGGTAGGATTCGGACTACACTCTTGGGTCTCTGCCGGGGGTCTTGCTTCACAGACTCGATGGTAGTTTAAATCAGCTGCCGGGAGAATAGTCATGGTAGGAGAGAAGGAGCTTGAGGGTCCAAAGTAACTGTTCCTGGCTGTAGAGCCATGGTTCTGAAATTTTGCTAGGGATTTCTAAATTTATTTTCTTTAAATTCCACTGCATGAAGTGTGCATTACCACTGCTGGTGATAAGGGTATGTAGAGCAAGTTCAAGTGCCATTGTCTAGTTCCCTGGACCTGGAAGAGGAGACAGTCAGCCTCCCAAAATGTCTGGGAGCAGAACTGTTCCCAGGTAGCTCTTACAGGGAGCCAGTGGTGCTGGCAACACTAGATGTGTAAGGAGGAGGTGGTGGTAATTCTGGAAAGGGCAGAAAAAGGAGGAGAAATGAACAGCAGCAGGGAAACATGGGAAAAAAATGTAGGAGTGGCAGGAAACAAACAAGACGTGGACATGATGGCAGCAGCTTCAGAAAGGCAGTTGAAGTTTGAATGTGTCTGGGTCAGTACAGTGTTGTACAGGGCGTGTTGGGCTGTTCAAGCAGTGTTCATGGACAGGTGCCTCCTTCACAGTTTCTTACACTGCTCTTCAGAACACCTCTGGCAGGTCTGGCTAACTCTGCAGGTCATGCCTGAACCCTGGAAGTCACAGAGTTGCTGGAATAAGAGCAAACCTGAAGAAGTGAACCATTTTCAAGGACATGTGAGCAGAGAAAATTCGGTTTACAGAATTTTTTTTTCTAATTTTATTTTACTCAGCAAATGTCAATTTTCCTTCTTTATGTTCCCTTATTCTGTTTTGTGCTCTAATGAAGATTTTTATTAGATTTAAAGCCCATTTGGTGTTGAAGTATTCTTGCAGCTGTACAGTTGCCCTACCTGTCTGGTTTCTTGAGGAGTCAGAAGCAAGGATCTTTCTGTGGTTGCATTTAAGAGATTATCACTACCTTAATAGTGTTGCAAATTTGCAGTACCTTTTGTGCCAAAATCTGAAGACAGCCCCCAGGGTGCAGGTTGGACATTTTGTTGTCGGATAGAATGTTTCTGCCCAGCAGAGGCTGGAGGCACAGCATGCTACAGTACAGACAGGTTGTCAGTAGTGTCTGTATCATGTTGGGAGTCAAAGGCTAAATGGCTTTCGATGTAAAAGCAAGATACATAAAAAGTTGGAGAAATGATAATTTTAGAGATAGCCATTACGTAGTATTTTTACTCACAATTTTTCTAAGTTCCTTTGTGATGTGGAAATCAGCTCGTATATAGGTGTTACAGTCAAGAAAGACTTAAATCTAAGAAAGAGAATTTGTTGTGTAAGACCAAACACTCTAAATTGAAGAGAGAGATGCAGGAGAAACAACCAAATGATTGGCAGACTCAGACTCTGGCAAAGCAGGGGAAGTATAGGGAAGCCAGCAGGAGACCAGTTCTGAAACGTAAGCTGCACCTGGCTTGTGCGTGACTTGAAAGAGGAGTGCTAAGGCACTGTCAAAGGAAAAGAGTGAAAGTGTGGAGGAGAGGGGCTCGATACTTCACACTTCAGTTGGGTGTTGTTGCTAACTTGGTTTTAGGTGGACTGGACAAGGCATCTAGAGAGAAAGGGAGACATCTAAAATACTCAGATTTTAATAAGGATGTTATTGCAGAGAATGATCTTAGTGTTGAAATATCAGACTTCTGAGGAAACAGACACAGTTCCTAGCTGGATATGGGGAGATGTGAGGAGAGGAGTTCTTAGGGTAAATAGGAGAATGAAGATAATGTTTTTGGAAACTGAAAGAAGAGGAAATGGAATCAGTGATATAAACCTGAAATATCAGGAGAGTATCTATGAGGAACTATTAAGTAAAAGCCTGCTTGTGTATGTAGGTACAGTTCCACAAGTAATCCAGGTGGGGATAAAATTTAGGAATGGTGCATAAAATGTGCAGGGTAATTTGAAGAGCTGTGAATTTTAAAATATGAAGTCCTTCACAAGTCTGCCACATGAAATAGAGACTTGGAGTCATTAAAATAATTATATTATGAGAGAGCACTTTGGCAACAGAAATCTTGTTGGAAAGGATGGAGAAAACATGGATTCGCAGGAATGTTTTTCTGCCTGTCTGCCTGTTCTTACCTGTGTAAACCTGTCGTTTTCTGCACCGATGGCACTTTGGAAAATCCTGTTCCCTGCCAGAGCACACTATTGACACTCCATGTCTATCAAACCTCTCTGTCACTGTCTTCTCCAGACTTGGCAGAATGTAATAATTTTCCTGCTCCTCTTCAGCCATACATCTCTGTCTTCCCCATTCCTCTGTCCCAGATTATGCTCTATAACTTGCTGTATGTAACTTCCTTCTCTCCTGTGTGTGTGTGAAAGCTTTACAAGATTGCTCCTTTCTAGTGTTGTTTTGTCCGCATTAACTTGATAACTGTAGCCTTTTTGACACTGTACAATAGGTACATAGGTATTGGAGATTAGAGTCCCAAAGTAATTTTTGGTAATAATCTTTTCTGGAATCCATGCATCAGACTTAATGGCTGTGTTTTCCACATGGCGCATGGAAGGAAGGGCGCTGAGAAATTACATGGCCATAAGTCACCACACTGACTGGGAAACTTCAGGTGGTCTGTAAAAATGACAATGTATAGGTATGATTGTATCTCTGACAGACTTGAGCACCTGGGTGTTAGGAATGAAGCAGGGTGCCTTCCTTCACTCAGGTCTCCCAGCCAGGTGGAGCTGCAACATGTTTGCTGAGGGTGGAGGCAAGGTGAGGTGAAGAGGAGGGTAAAGCAGCTGGCGTGTGTGTCAGTGTGTTCAGGTGTGTCTGCAAGGGGATTATTACCAGATGCTGCATGACGGTGGAATGCAGATGGGCAGAGATGTGCCTGACAGGTAGTTTGCTGCATGAGCTGTATTTGTGAGTGCCATTTACAAATCTAAACTGATGCAACTATGAAAGACATTTATGTTGCAATACAGTTGCAGCTGAGTTTTAGCAATATAGCTAGGTTGAAGCCAGAAAGGACATCATATCATGCTTTTCCCACAATGATTTCTCAGATATCTAATCCAGGATGTATCAGTTCTCAGGCTTGGCAACCTCCTGTCTTCCTCCATTTACAGTGAATTTTAGCATGTTTGTATAGCCAAGAGTTTTTGAAAGGAATTTTCATATTCAGCTCTTCAGTGTATTTTCTTACATGTAACAGAATCTTAAATTCTAATGTAACTGGTGCAACTGTACAAAACATGGAGATTCTCTACTAAATGTGTAATTATCACCTTTCCTGCGGCTTCCTCAGATCTTGAACTCAAACTGGATATGTACTTTTCCCTTGTCTATGTGTGTAACAGCAAAAGCGGAAACTGAGACTTTACATCTCCAACACATTTAATCCTGCAAAATCAGACGCTGATGACTCCGATGGCAGCATTGCTTCGTGGGAGCTGCGCGTGGAGGGGAAGCTCCTGGATGATGTATGACTTACCTCTGCTTCACTGGGGCTGGCGGGACTCTAAAGATTGTCCTTTGGGTTGGTAGGTTTTACTGGGGACATCAGCTGAGAGAAGACATGTCTGAATGGCAGTGATCGCTTGTTGCTGCTGGGAAGGCACCATGCCCAACCAAAGTGAGGGATAAGGCCCTAATGAGAATGTTGGAGAGTGCAGCAGAGAATGAGACAGACATAAGGACAGGACAGGTAGGAGGAAGTGGAGAGAAGAGGGCTGAGATGAATCCCTTCAAAGAGATGGCAGGGTCCAGGTTACAACGGGTGTGATAATTCAGGCCTACATCCAGCACTGCATCTGGTGAAGAGCAGGGTAACAAGGAGAAGGCAGTACGTCATATTCTTAGGGAGTACAACACAATGTATGAATGGTTAGAGCAAGGATGGAAGAAACATTTTGTCATTATGAAGTCCTCAGAAACCTCAGTGATGGATTTAGCTGTCCTTGGGGAAGGCTGGACTTTCCTAATAAAGGCATCATCTCTTTGAATAGACTTCACAAGTAAGTATAGGTTAAACAGATGGGGAACATGCGTGCATGGGGAGGGCAAGGCTTTCAGTCTGTCTGGAGGTAACTGTACATGGATCAGAGTCTTGCTGGAGGATGAAGTGGTGACAAAGTGCAACATCTGGGAATTGAAGTGAGACAAATTAAGTTTAGAAATTAGAGCATGTATTTCAATAAAGAAAGGGACTCTTTATTAGAACAACATAGCTTTTCAATTACCAGCATTTTTAATAAAATATTATCTGCATGAAATACAAAGAAATAAATTGGGATCCTGTGGCCTGTATTCTGTGGAGAGTCAGATTAGGTAATCACAGACCTTCCAGTTTTTAATGTAGACAGTATGAGCTATGTTGTAAACAGTGAATACTGATCATTAAATGAAAAGACAAAATGTAAAAGGAAAAAAAAGTTTTGCTTCGTCTATGACCGGTCTGCAAAATTTACTGTAATCTGATAAATCAGACCAAGAAATTAACATTCATTAAAAAACCGTAGGCTGTTAAAAAGAAAGGTATACAGAGGCCTTAGGACCGTAGAATGGTTTGGGTTGGAAGGGACCTTCAAGACCATCTCATTCCATCCCACTGCCACGGGCAGGGACACATTCCACTAGCCCGGGTTGCTCAAAGCCCTGTCCACGCTGGCCTGGAACACTCAGCGAGAGGACAGCCACAGCTTCTGTGGGCAACCTGTTGCCAGGGCCTCACCTCACCTCTGAGTAAAAAATGTCTTTCTTACGACCAGTCCAAACCTATAGTCTTTCATGAAAACCATTGCCACTTGCCCTGTCAGTACAGGTCTTGGTGAAAAGTCTCCCTCGATCTTTCTTACAAGCCCCCTTTAAATACTCCCTGGAGCCTGCTTTTCTCTGAGCTAAACAACCCCAGCTCTCTTAGCCTGTCCTCACAGGAGAGGTGCTCCTGTGGTGATAATTTTCATGGCCGTTCTCTGGACCTTTCTCATACATGCCATGTTCACCTTACAAGCCACTCCTTTTCAGTAACACTGAGATGTGGGTGAGGATCCGTAGTGACGCAGAGTCCCCAGGCAGGTGCAAAGGAGAGCCACTTTATTGCAAAAACCTGGCCTTTTTAAGCAGTTAGATGGTTATCAGGTACATAGTTTTAAATCATAACAACCATAACCACCATGCACCACGATGTGAACATGCCATGGTTATATAACATGTTTTCCTACCCCTAATTCAGCTGTGTCTCTTTCCCACAGTCCTTTTCTACTTAGCTGAAGTGACAGGCCTGAGCCATGATTTTACAAGGCCTTCCCTTTATAAAGCTTTACTTAGCGGTAACACTAAGAGTCAACGAAATCTTCCCTAAAGTGTGCACTGTTTCACTACTGTTGAGATTTTTGCATCTTACCCTGTGTTTGTCAGAGGGAGAACTCAATTAGATTGATCACACTTGTGGTTTACATGGGATTTAACATTCAAGACAGAGAGACTGAGAAGAAAGTCTAGGACACAAGCTAATAAATGCAGCCTTACACATGTCTGATTCTTCTTCATGTACAGCTCAGCAAACAGAAACGGAAGTTTTCATCTTTTTTTAAGAGTTTGGTTATTGAACTGGACAAAGATCTTTATGGACCTGACAATCATCTTGTGGAGGTGAGAAGGTTGTGCACCCTTTGCGTACAAACCGGTTACTGGCACACATAAACACCTGGTGCCTGTTGCCTCCCTTGTTTAAGGGATCTTGCATTTATTATCTCATTTAAGGTATTTCCAAAGTTTTCAAAATTCCATTATTCTTAAGAATGTATACTAAAGGAATCTACTCTAAAGACATAGATGGATTAGTGATGTAGTGCACATCTTATAACAGAGTGTATGAAAAGATGAAAAAACTGCGCACATTTTTCCTAACAAGTAAAGTGTGCTAGCAGCAGAGCAGATTCTGCACTAAAGCCGAATTGAAATGACTGGGGTGGGGGGGTGTTGTGGTTTGGTTTTGTTGTTGTAGGGTTTCTTTTTTCATTTGCCAGATCTTCAGAAAGCTTGTACCTGTCTGACTCTAGCATGGTCTACTGTGCAAGACGCACCTTCACGGGCATCAGTGAAAACAAGACCAACAATTTTGCTTTTCCCTTTGTTAGTGGCACAGGACTCCCACGACCCAGGAAACGGACGGCTTCCAGGTGAAGAGACCTGGGGATGTCAGCGTGCGATGCACATTACTCCTCATGTTGGACTACCAGGTCAGTGCACTGCTTTCAGTGTGGAAAATACAGCCACTGGGACCTAGTGCAATGGAGCAAATTCATCTTGTCATGTACATCAAAACCCAGTATACTTGAACTTGCAGTGTCACGTGGTCCATTGAAGTTAGAATGATACCAAACTGACAGATTATTTAAAATCTAAAGGGGGCGTATCGAGTGAGTTTCTAATATAGTCTAGCAAAATACTGGTCTTGGCATTATGATAATTGTTTTTTTTACTGTCCACCTGGAGAAAAAATATGCATTTCCTCCTCTAGCTTCTTAGAGAATAGTCAGATAAGTTGCACACAAGTTACGTGTGTGGTTCTTTAAAAAATATTCAAAGTTGTAGCTTCTGCTAGTGGTACCTGAACTAGCCGTGCAGCTGTGGCAGCCTTACTTTGGCACAAACACCGCAGTTGTGGAGCTCACTAACATGACTGAAACCATCCCTGGAAGAAAAGTTGCTGTCTTAAGGAAATTGTTAAGAGTGCACTGCTGCAAGTAGATGGGATCCCCGTTTTCAATGACAATTCAGGGTCAGATGCATTTTGATGGTATAACTTTAAGAACTTGTTCTCTGCCACCTTCTTTCCCCTCCAGGCAAATAGCATCTATTCAGGATACAGACATTCCATTTTATGTTAACAGAGGGAAAATTTTACTGATTTTAGGGAGCATATGGGCTGACATACTGATACAGGCAGCGAGAATTTTTACTGTTAAGATGATATAATGATGTTTGTTATGCTCACCGTTATTATAAATTTATGCTTTAGAATAGATGTTCTTTTATCCTTAAGTCTTGATTTGTTATAAAGACAGCTTTGGTTGACCTGCCGCCCATCAGAGTAATCCTTGCTTAATAATGTGGCAAATACTAAACCTGAGTATGAGTACACGCTTGAAGGAGCATCAAATTCCAAATTATCCAAGGAATTTATATTACTAGAGATGGAGAACAGGGAAGTTGAACTGTATCACTGAGATCAGGAAAAGAAATAAAATCCATTGACTGGTTGTGATTGGGTAAATGTTTTGGTGTGCACCAGAATGGTGGGAACATGCCTGAAAAAACAGTTCCAAGACAGTGTGTTGATGTGAGAGAGCAGTTTTTAGCAACTATGGAAGCATCGTCCTGCCTTCCTTCTCTTTCTCTGTGGTTAACTTCCAGTAGTTCAGAGGAAGGGCTGTTCTTTTTCTTCTTCCATTCCCAAAAGTGAAAATTTGCATCAGTGTTGAAAAGGAAAATTCTTCCTAAGTCTTTGTGCAAGTTTTCATTATTTGAAGCATGTGCTACAGGTAATCTCTGTGTACAGCACAGGTACAATGTCCCTCTTCCAGAGTACCAATGGTGGGACACAAAAATACAAACTTGTATTTTTTCAATCTCTGCCGTTGAATGGGATGCTTTTCCTGAGGAACAGATTCCCCAGGGAATTAAAACTGAAACTTCATACTTGTGTATCTGTCGGCTTTCCTCTTTATTGCCACCTCCTTTGCTTTCTGTTCCAGCCTCCCCAGTTTAAACTGGACCCACGGTTGGCCCGTCTGCTGGGGATCCACACGCAGACACGCTCGGCCATCATCCAGGCTCTCTGGCAGTACATCAAAACAAACAAGCTGCAAGACTCCCACGATAAGGAATACATTAACTGTGACAAGTACTTCCAGCAGGTAACTTTTTTGGACACAGTAGCTCTTTAGAAGCGAACTGTAACATACAGCCACAAATTTGGGATGAATGAAAATGACTGGTTTTTATCTTCCCTTAATGATTTGCAGTATCCTCAGTACTGAATGGCTTTCAGCAGCCACTACAATTAATATCATTAAAACCCTCCCCATGTTGTCAGAACCCCCTACATCTGGTGGTTCAGCAGTCCCACAAAAGCTGTGGCTTTTCCAGGAAGGAGGACTTCTGTATTGATTTGATGGGGTTTTTTCCTCCATTATATCATTTTATACTAAGAAACATGAAATAATCTCCTGATTCTGATTGTCAAATTTTATGTAGACCTGTTTTCTTCCCTTCTCTTCCCCTGTTTATGAAGGAAGAAGACATGGAAGATATAATTAGAAAAGCTGTTTTTTCTTAAATTTTCTTCAGCTAATTAAATGATCTGCATGATATTTTGAAAGTAGCATGTTGAGACTTCTTGTCTTTCACAGTGACCTCTAGAATTAACCAAGAAGGCCACTTAAAAGCATCTCCACCCTTTCTGTAAATATGATTATGGGTTTTTTTGGAAAGGCAGTGTTAACTGAGCTATCACTGTCTTACTTGGCTTTGTTTTTCTCTAGGTTCAGGCTCACATGATTTATTTTGAAAGTAATTGAAAGTAGGGCTTGTGATATACTTCTGTGTAAGAAAAGTACTGGCAGTTACAGTGACTGAATAATGTTTTAGTGAGCAATGAAAGTAAATGTTGCGATGAAACTTGTGTCCCAGTTTTCCTTTTAAGTTTTTATTTTCTGCTGTTAATTTGCCCTACAACAGTTCAAAGTAGCCAGTGCTTGAAGTAAACTTAAAAGACAGCTTTGCACATTTGAAAATACCAAATGCAGCAAAATTACTGTGAGATTCATGGGTATTTTTAGGAATATAGAACCAAAGTGAGCAGGGTTATATAGTCACTGTCTTTGTTTGTTTGGGTTTTGGTTTTTTGAGAACTACAGCATACTGTCTTTTTTGCATATAGTGAAAATTCCATATTAAAACCATGAAAGAATTTTTGGCAAAATGACAATGCTGTTCTTTTGATTAGATTATTTGATTTCCATTCTTTATTTATCTGTAGCCAATTTAGACTGAGTTTTGTTTCTGCCAGCCCAAAGAGGAAATGGGAAAGGGGAAGTGAAAAATATTTGAAAAATCATGAGCAGAATGAAAAAGGTGAAAAAGGAGTAATTTTTTATATTTTGGTCAATAATTACAGTCCATCAACTAAAACTGGCAGGTAGCAAGTTGAAAACAAACAAAAGGACTCAAGCATATTTAAACTTCAGAACTCCTTGCAATAGAACCTTACAAATGCTAAAAGTGTATATAGGTTCCAAAAGTGACAAACTAATGGAAGAAAAATCTTGGGCTGTTTTAAATGCAAAGCTATGGAGGTTGGGAGAGTGTTTTTGGGGAAGAACTAGTATATGTTTCTCCTGTTCTTATATTTTTCTTTTAGTATCCGCTTTTGGCCACTACCAAGGGCAGGATAGTATGGTAGATTTGCAGCAGATCCTTTGTCTGACCCTGTACAGATGTATATATCTTACTTTTAGTAAGCAGGAGGGCCTTCTCAATTTTACTTATTTTAATTTTCAGTTTAAGAACTTTGCTAGAATAAGAACTTGTTGAAGCCGCCTTCTCCTCATGCATCTCATTAGAGGTTTATATGGTCTTAGGTGTCCTTTGTCTTAGAACTCTGCAGGAATGCTATGATACCTGATAATTGTCTTCTCATCCTCAGAAGATGAGTCAAGTGAGAGAGCTGGGAAGTAGCTGATTGCTTTTCTAGAATACTGAACCTCACACCCTGCATGAGCTGGCTAATCCGAAATACTTTCATAAGAATGCAGTGCTTGCACAGATTTAAATCATAAATGGGATTGTTTTGAGTATTTCTATTTTCCTATATTTCTATTTCGGCAAAACTGTCCTAATTAGCTGATTTTGCTTTCAAAACTGACACTACTACTTAGGAATCTGAATCGCCTTACAATAAATGAAATATTTAATGATAAGGTTTTTTTGTTTTTCACTTTAACACTCTAAGGCTGAGAGACAGAGGGCAAAGGAATTGGGTTAGTAATGCCTTCCAGTCTGATAAGATTTCTGTAGATTATATAGTTTTAGCCACGTAACTCCTGGGGAAAAAAACGTTGTCCTAGCTGGAAGTGTGCATGTCACTTAGGGGAGCAATACATAATGCACCAGTGTCTCTGGCATTCCCCTTGAGATACTGGTCTTCTCATCTGGTATGCCAGCTTTTCAGAATCCTGCGCTGCTGTGTTGTGGTTACATCTAAGGGCACAAGATAGTACAGACTGAAAAATTATCAGAGTTACCTGACCCGCCAGGATCGCTGTAGCCAGAGAGGCTTTCAGAGCCAGGGGTTACAAGTTTAGACCACTAACTCCAGTTAGGCAGGAGTATGAGAAGCTTTAGGAAAATTCCACCTACCCTTAGTTTTCAGCCTCCCATCCTCCTCTCACTAATGTTGTCTTTGATCCCTTTTCCCTTCTTAAAGCTCTTGTCCCTTGGGCATGCACCCATGTTAGGAGTTTGACGTGAGAGTTGAGCCAGTGGTGACAGCAGATTAGATGGAGCTTGGTGTGGAGAGATTTTGGGTGGGAATTCCACAGTCATCTCTATCAAGTGTCAGAATTCAGAACTCAAATAAGGAGTGAGCTGCAGACTCATTAGGTTTTGTTACTTCCTTGTTCTTCAGAAACTAGCTGGCTGAATTCCTGGATGCAGGCAAGTCCTACAAATCAGACAGATTTTAGAGTTGATGAAGACAGATCCTTTTCTGTTTAAAAATACTGTTTACATCAGCAGGGAGATATGAAATCCACTGTGTTACAAGCAAAAACAAGGAAAAAGTTTCAAAGGTATTTCAAAAGCAATAGAACCTTGCAAATGGTTCCCAGAGCTGGCTCCTAGGTATTTCTGCTGCCAAATTCACTCACTTGAGAAAATTGTGATTTTCAAAAGATACCCTATCTGAGCAACCAGAGCATCTGACTTTGTATGTCCATTCTACAACCTGATAGTCCTTTCTTTTCAAGCCTGCCTGCATCCTTTGTCTCTGGAGCGGCAAAGCTTGTTCCTGTTTGCAGATACAATACTATGAGTAGTGTATCTCTTCTCTCAGGTGAAAATAGTTTCCCTAAGAGGCATTTGCATTGGCATAGGCCTGAACATTTTTACAAATTGCCTTCACATAAGGGCACATTCGAAGGCAAATGTTAATACATAGAAAGTTCAGGTTTGTTTGTTTTTTTTAAGGTCAGTTTAAAAGGAATATCTTTAGAGAAAAGTCTGTTTGCCTATTCAGAGCATTCACAGTAGGAAACAAAGGCTGTAATTATATTTCTGAAAAATCCAGGTGTAAAGAGTGTTTCTAGATTAATGGTAATGCACTGCAAGTACAGAATATTTCCAAACTCTACAGCTTTTAACCCCTTCCAGAAATTCTTTTTTTCTGAATTCAGTAGAAATACATTGTATGATTTTTGGGGTTGTCCTATGCAGAGCCAGGAGTTGAACTCAATGGCCCTTGTGGGTCCCTTCCAACCCAGGATATTCTGTGACATAGTCTATGATTCTATTTAGCACCTGGACCATAGTAAAGAGAAGGTAATCATGAACCGTTGTTTGGAAAGGGGTGAATCCCTTCCAAGAGGCTGTTCAGGCTTTGGTTAAAAATAAATAATACCACGTTGACTTTATTTTTCCTTAATTCTAAAAACCCCAGAAATTGCAAATGGTTTTAAAATCCAGAAATGTTTTCTTGTATTTTTCTTTATCACAAAATATCATGGGAAACATTTCCTGGGGGGGGGAAAAAAGGCAAACTGTTTTTATGTTTTCTCTGGTAAAAAAATACAGTAATTTTCTTTAAAATGTGCTGTTTTAAACCCTCAGTTGGAGAGGGAGTATTTTCGTCTCTCCCATCGCTGATACAGTTGGTCTTCATGTCCCATTAAAGGGCACAATCTCCATGTGCCCTCCAGCAGCTAAACCAAAAGTGAGACACCTGAAATTGTCATGACCTGATGGAAATGTCTGCAAGCCCAGATGAAAGTGTAACAGCAATTTACAGGCACAGAAGTGACCAAAAATTTAATCTGTGCAAGGAACCTGAACTGCAGTTTTGAAAATCACCTTCCTTAATTACCTCAGTTCCTTGTGAGCTGCAGATTTCTTACTTTCTCATGTAACTGCAAGGTAGACTTTGGACAAAACACATTTGTTGTTTATTGTGTTCCAGATCTTTGACTGTCCACGGCTAAAGTTTTCTGAAATTCCTCAGAGACTCACTAACCTACTGCTGCCACCAGACCCAATAGTGATAAATCACGTCATCAGGTAAGCTGACTGGTCAGCTCAGCGCTGTCATGTGCAAAACACTTACTAGATAAAGTACAGAAACAGCTGCAGCTTGCAGTAGGGACCAGAATCCAGTTTTTATAATTTCCAGGTGAATACCTTGGACTTCGTTGTGTGTTCATTCTATGTGTCATTCTAGTTTGTATAATTCTGAATTATTTTCACTAGCACGGCACCAGTTTTCTAGGGGTATGAAAACCAGCTTTTATATTTACCAGAATACCATTGAGAGAGTGTAGTGGGTTTGTTCGCATTCTTTACCTTCTATGAGATAAGAATTAGGAGGAATGCAAAGCAGGCACCAAACTTTAAAGAATATAAAGACGTTTATTAGTAGAACTAAAAGTAAAAAGAATAAGAAGGAATTAAAGCAAAAACCCCCTTTTTCTTCCAGCACCTCCCCCTTTTACCCAACTCGCACAAAGGATAACAAACAATGATTTTAGGTCAGTATTACGGTTCTTAAAAGTCTTTCCACTATTCAAGGTAAAAAGGTTTTCCTTTGCTTTACGTGGTTTCTCAAACTGCTCCAAGGGCAAACAGACCCGCCCGAAAATTCTGCTGCCGTCAAAAACAATCTCTCCCATAAATCTTGCAGTCTTTTTACACTGCCAGCATGGGCCACACATGGGTTATATCTTGTTTAAGGATAAGTGTCTCGGGGTGACTGCACAATAGGCAAATTCTAGCTTCTTCACAACATCTTTAAAAGTTTCTTATAGCTTCAAGGTGACCTGACATGGTCACTATTCCCTTTCCTACAGGCTGCACACAAAATTCTCATCCCCCCATGTCTTCAAGTGGATTAAAGAGAAAAGAACAGTTTGTGATATTACAGTTTTTCACACAGCCTGCAAAAAGCATTTTTAATCTCCGCGCTGGGAGCGCGACTCTGCCCTTTTTTCCTGTTGCCATCTCCAGCTTCGTTTCCCATTATTTACTCTCTCTCTCTCTGACCTTAACGTTACCGTGATCCTCCTCAGGCTTTATGGTGGAGAAAAGTCTCTTCGCCTTTATGCGGCTGGTTCCTCAACTCCTCAGCTTAACTTTGCTTACATTGGTCGCAGAAACCGCCTCGGTTCCCGCTGGGATCTGCGCGGGGCTGCGTGAGGGAAGGGGGGAGGGCTGTCTCCAGTCCTTAGAATCCACACTGGGTGGCATCAGCCAATGCAGAAGTTTAATGGTTGTTTTTTAGCTGCCGGCAGCTCTGAGGGGTTCTCCCACTGCTACCCGGGGCCGGGGAAAGGAGGCCCGGGGCCGTTCCTCCAGACAGGCCCAGGGCCATTCTCCCCCTCTTCTCCCGTGGGAGGCTCGAACACCAAAAGGGAGTTCCCGCATCTCCCTGCAGCTTAAATACGCAAATTTCAGAAAGCGCTGTTGGTCCAAATGATTGTCCATCAACCCAGGTTCAAACCACCACAGAGAGCTGGTCGGGCTATTTCCCTGAGGAGAGAGGAATGAAAGTTTGAACCCACAAAAAGAGATAAAAAAGAAATTGAAATGAGATATGGTACATCATGGGCAATCATTCTAATGATACATTAATTAAAATGTACAACTGCATTACAGTTTCAAATGCAGGGCCAGTCCATGCATGCTTTGTTGGGATTGGGTCAGCTCTTTGACTGTTAGTCTTATCCTGAGGATAAGGAGTCAAGAGATCTACAGAGATTTACAACAAAGAGTGCCTGGATTCAGAGGAGGTCATTGTGACCAAGATACTGAGCCCTTGTCAAAACAGATGTCTTTGTGGCATAGCAGATGAAATACGACTTTCAGCTCTCTAGGGCTCTTCCAGCATGTGCCATATTTAAGTGACAACTGTGTACATGGAGGAGGGGGATAAAGAGATTTCCGGGGATTGCAACTTTACTCATATACTTCAGTCCTTTCCAAGTTTCTTTGTGGTCCGGGTCAAAACTCTGATTCTGAGTGTTTAAACATTATTGTTACTTAAGTACAGTGATTTGATTTCCTACAGAATATTGACAGCAAATGTTTTTGAATTTGCTTAAAATTGGGCTTTTTATTTTAAATTCGTGACAGATGTGATAAGAAGTTTAAATATTACATAGGCTGTGAAAATAAAATTTTTTTTTGATTCATTTGAATATATCAAACAGAGTAATGAAAAAGCAGCTTGGCGTGCAGATTGAGAGCTGTGTACGTACTGTCACTGGACACAACTCAGTGACCTGTCTGATGGACCACAAAAAAGCTGACATCCTCAGAGACAGAGATAGATAGTCATTGCTTAGAGAAAAATGACAAGGAACTGATGATTATGTTTCTGGGGGCAGAGAGATGGCAGAAAAGTTCTGGAGCAAGTGTTTTGTCAGGTAACAGCTAAAGAACAGGACTTTGTGTCTAGTAGCATTCTCTGATACACTGCGTGCCCCACACAGCACCTGACAACCTTAAATGGTACTGATATAACAGTGTGGAAAAAGAAAGGATTAATTTCCTCAGAACAGGCAGTACTTTTGCAGTGAAGTCTTTACAGTGTCAGGCTGAGCTAAAATAAATCTGGAAGTCTGTCACTGAATTTAAAGAAAGTAAGTAATTTTTAGACTCATAAAGTCACAGAATAATTTACAGTAGGAGGGATTGCTGGTGGTCATTGAGAGCTCCCCCATCCAAAGTCAAGTCAGGGTCAAAGTCTGTCCGGGATACTTAGGGGCCTGGTCCAACCAAGCGTAAAACAGGGTCTCACAAATGCTCTGCCCTGTTCCCCTGCATTCAGTTTTTCAGAGTGAATGTAGTCAGCCACTGAAACAATGTGCCCACTGCCTGTCCTGGTTTAATCCAGTCTTCAGCTCAGACTCCCCATCCGCTTGTTATCCCTCCAGCAGGGCAAGGGGGAGCATTAAAAGGGAGAGAATTCATGAGTTGAGATAAAGACAGTATAATAAATTATAATGATGATGATGATGATGGTGATAAGCAAAATCCAACAAACAAGTGATAGAGATGAAAACTATTGCTCACCACCAACTGATTGATGCCCATCGAGACTCTGAGCAGTGAACACCTGCCCCAGTTTACTGCTCAGTATGGTGCCACATATTTTGGAATATCCCTTTGGTCAGTTGGGGTCAGCTGTTACAGCTGTGTTGCTTTCCAGCTCCTTGTGCACCCCCAGCCTGCTTGCTGGTGGGTGGTGTGAGGAGCTCAGAAGGTCTTGACACGCTGTAAACAACGATCAGCAATGACGAAAAAATCTCTTTGTGACCAACTGTTTCCAGCACAAATTCACAACACAGCCACATATCAGCTACTACTCTATCCCAGCCAAAACCAGCACACTACTACAGGGAATTTTTCATCACTAGTGATTGTAAATATATGTGCTCTTAATTCAGATAAATCCTCAGGCCTGCCTTTTACAGGAAGATCAAGTAGATCACAATTACTCATTCTAGTTCTAGAGGATATGCACAGGGACAAAAATGTGAAGTGCTCTAAACTTATTCTAGAAATTTTAATAGTATTGTAGAATCACTGTCTGGGCAACAACAACCCTCCTTTTTGAAAAATGGGGTTGAAGTGGATATAAAGTAGAGATGAACAAAAAGTCTCTGATCTTGACAAATATTTTAAATACTAGATAGACTCAAACATGCAGAATGCAATTAAAAATACAGATTCTGTAATGGTTTCTGAACCCCATGATACTGAATGCGTCAAATTTAAAACTGGTAGAAGTAGAAACTGGTAGAAATCTTCTTACCTGAGCTCAGGCTAGAACTGGAGATGTTCTTGTGTTGCACTCCTAATCGCAGCTGACACACCTGAAATCAGAGGTAAAAAGTAAAACCTCTGTGGGATTTCCATTTCTGCAAAGAAGCGAGACATCTTCCACACTATTAAAGAACACAAGCAGACTGCAAAGCATAGCTCTCCAACATTCTTCTAGTACAAACAGGTTATCTCTAGATTCCCTCTTTTTGACTTACCATAATGATTTTTAAAAAAACCAGTTCCTTATGGGGAGTGAATTGGCCATGCTGCAGTGAGTTTCTGTTGCCTCTCACCCTAATCTCATGCACCTCCAAGGGGAGGCTGGCCCCGTCTGCGCTTCACCAGTCCATATGGCAGTCGCACTCACCCAGGCGATCTCCTTTTCCCTTTTCTCCTCCAGGCTGGAGAAGCTCTTGCAGCTTCTCTTGGCAGGTCTGTGCTCCTGAGCCTCTGCGGGCCTTGCTCCAGGGTGTCACATCTTTGTGGTCCTGTGCCCACCAGTCCAGATCCAGTTTCACCAGCGTGGCGTAGCAAGGAAGAGCCTCTTCCCCAGGCTTGATGGCAACACCTGCACTACTACAGCCCCCTTTGTAGCTGACCTTTGCTGTGGCTGCCTCACCCCACAGACTCCTTCTGCACTTGTTGTCTGTCCATCAGGGCCCCCAGGTCCTCTCCTGCCAACCTGTTTTCTACTCCGCCCGACGCCCACCGGTGCCCCCGCACGGCGTCATTCTCTCCCAGGAGCAGAACTTTTCCTGTGCTGAACTTCACCGTGCTGAAGTGCCGCCCCATTTCTGTGGCCTGTCAGGGTCCCTCTGAACAGCCTTGCTGGCCTGACTGAGTTGGCTCAGGACCCTGGGAGGCCTGGGGACAGGACTTAACCAGGAGCAATGGAGCTAAAGACAACATGGAGAGCCACAGCCTTCTCTGTGGCTTTTGACATGAGCAGCAGGACCAGACCCAGACCTGGGTTTTCCTTAGCTTTCCTTCTGCTGCTGATCTTGCAGGCAGCCACAACATCACAGATTCTCAGAATGTTTGAGGTTGGAAGGGACCTCTGGAGATCACCTGGTCAAATGCCCTGCCCTGCTCAAGCAGAGCCACCTGTAGCAGGTTGGCCACAGCCACGTCCAGATGGCTTTTGAGTGTCTCCAACATGGGAGACTCTGGGCTGGGGGAAAGGCAGGTGAGCTTTGAAGGTCTTACTGTAACTTGTGCTATTGCTTGGTAACCCTTACGATAAAAATGTGTTTCCTGGTGTTCAGATGGAGCCTCCTGTGTTTCAGTTTGCACCAACTGCCTCTTATCCTGTCACTGGGTACCACTGAAAAGATCCTGGCTCTATTCCGTAAACCCTCCCTTCAAGTTTTGTTAAGTTCCCTCCCCACCAGCCTTCTGTTTTCTAGGCTGAATAGTCCCAGACCTCTCAGCCTTTCCTCAGCTGTGAGGTGCTCCAATGCCTTAATCATCTTCGTGGACCTTTGCACATTTCTTTCCAGTAGCTCCATATATCTCTTGCACTGGGAAGCCCAGCACTGAACACGGTACTCCAGGTGTGTCCTCACCGGTCTTGAGAATAGAGAAGGATCACCTCCCTCCACCTGCTTACAACACTTCTAATGCAAATCCATCCCTGGAAGTTCTTCAGCTCCTCCAAGTCTGTCAAACTCAGTTAGATCCTAGCAAATTTTTTTACTACCTACTGCAGATACACAGAACCCACACGTTTCACAGGTAGTGTTGAGAAGCCAGCATTTTTATATCGCAAGTGACAGTGACTGAAGTCCGATTTACTGCACTGAAGACTGTTTTCTTGTTAACAAACTTTAGTCTAACAATAAAGTAAATGTTAAGTCTAAATGTTGGCAAATTAAATATAAATTTAGGACAGGACAAGCCAAAGAATGATACTGGTATTTAGCATAACAGGTCTCAGGAGGATGTTAGAAATTAAATTTGATGGTCTGGGCAAAAGCTCCAGCTCAAAAGTCTGTGAAATCTGACCGATAAAAGATGAGACAATATACTAGAATATGAAAATGTATAAAGATACCCTCTTCTTAAACTTTTCTCACAGCATCTGCAACAGGCTTTATTGAAGAGTGTATTCTGGGCTGGATGCATATTCATTCTGATTCATTATGGCAGTTCTCATGATCTTGTGTTGTACTCTCCATAGTGTTGACCCCAACGATCAGAAGAAGACGGCTTGTTATGACATAGATGTGGAAGTCGAAGACCCATTAAAGGGCCAGATGAGTAGTTTTCTTCTCTCAACAGCTAACCAACAGGAGATTACAGCACTGGATAACAAGGTATTAGCCCAAGAGTAATGTACCTATTGTGTAGCTTCATGTGGGTTTGGTGTCACATGTCAAAGACAGTAATGTTGTGAGACGGGGACTTCTTAAGGGCATGTGCTTTCAAGGGATGAATCAGCCAAATGCAGTGGGAATACATAGGGCTGAATGGCATTCCCACTTGGGATTTGATCCAGGCCCTGACACGGTTGTTGAGGTGATGGTTTCACAGGTAGCGTACCGAGTCCCCTGACACTTGAGAACCACCTGAACTGTATGACTGTAACTTTTTATTGAGAGGTCATGATACCTTGCTAAATTGCTAAGCCAAAGCTAGGAGAATCTCATACTCAGGTGTGGGTTTTGTATTCATAACTGCAGAACAGCTCTCTGCATTAGGTGGAAATATGGAACATGCATGGCAGGAAAATCACTTGGAGCACTTTGGCAGTTTTAAGTGTTAGTGGAAGAGGATCGTGTGCACTTCAAATAATAATACCTGTCTTAAGGCAGCGGTGGGCTTTGCAGGCTGTTTAGGGGTTCCTGTCCTACGGGCTGTTAGCCAGTTCTGGCACGTGTCAATGGCTGGTTTGGAGCGGTTAGGGATAAAAAAAAGTGCCTCCTCAGAGCAGGGCCCAGGTTCTCTTTGTTTACTTCTCATACAAACAAATGTTAACATACATATGTTAAACTCTGATCTTCATGCAGTTTTAAAGGGCGTCTGGGCCCAGCAATACAACGGATTCTGGTAACTGTTGCAGTATCTTTGCTGTCATGGCTCTTGAGGAAGGTCCTTTTCAGCAGGGCAGCTGCTCCGTCAGTTGCTTCCAAGTCTATACAAGCTTGCAAGCAGCATGCGTAGGGTTATTCCGTTTCCAGTCCCGCTCACCTTTTTCCGTGTCTGTGTCACCTCTTTTTGAGTATCTGCTACAGCACAGGGCAAGCTGTGATCAGTGAAGTCACTGCTGGGTGAATGGGCATGGGCTGCTCCTGTTACCCTCTGTGCATTGCATTGCTGTGCTGCCATGGAGTCCCCTCCTGGGAATTCAGCACATGCCAGTGGAGTTCACTCTGCACAACTACAGCATTTTCCCAAAAAAGGAATGATTTTAAGTTGACAGCAGCTCTCTTCTCTTAACATACTTACTCTAGTAAGTAACATGTAGTACTTAGACTAGTGGCCTTGATGGCATAGCCAGATCAGGGGAAGATTATTTTCTCCCCTGTGCTTGGTCACCGTAGCTGTTTTGGCAAAAGAGATGAATACATGGAACGAAACCAGAGAGGTTTACTATTTCAAACTGGAATGTTAGAGGAACAGGGTAGCAAAAGTTTGCTTTTGTGTGTGTCTCTGTGCAAATGATTCGTGAACTGTCCTCCTCCTGATCATACTTGATAATACTATGCGTCATAGAACCTTGACCTCTTTTCAGTCTTCATTCTTCCCTGCTAGTTAATGCTCATTTCTTCCATAAAATTTCCATAAGATATGATTAATTTTCTATAAACCTTCCATACTCATGATTTCTCATTGTTCACACTCTTCTTTTTGCAGCCATGGTGATTTTTACAGGCTTTCTCTTAAGAAAAAGTCTAGAAGTCATGGCTGTTCATTTGGTGTGGACTTGATCAGAAAACCACTAGAGATTTTAAGGATTACAGTAGGGTATTGAAGATGCAATGATGATGATAATGATAATGGTAACCAGGGGAATAACTGTTTTCTTGCACTGGGCACTGTTTAACTGCATATATATGTAGTACCTTTCCTCAAAGATCCCAGTCTTGGCAGGCAGAGTGATTCTACACAGGAAATTATTACATTGTACAGTGACATGGCGTAGCTCTGCATGCCATGCAGGAGTTCAGTGCAGGAAGTGAAGGAGAATCCTGTACATACCTGTATTGCAGAAGTGCAAGTGAAACCAAAAGGTAGTGGTTGTTGCTTTTTGAATAGAAAAAGCCCCAGGAACCTGCACAAGTCTGTGGTGTAGAATTGTCACCTTTGTCCATTATCAGGAATACAAGGATAGTAACAGAGCTGACCTGATGGTCACTGATGGAGCATGGGAGAAATTAAAAAATATCTGCTTTGGTTTTTTTCTGTCAGATTCATGAGACAATTGAGTCCATAAATCAGCTAAAAATACAACGAGATTTTATGCTGAGTTTCTCCAAGGATCCCAAAGGATACATCCAAGACCTTCTTCGGTCCCAAAGTAGGGATCTTAAGGTGAGCTAAGGTTTGAAAAGGAATAAATAGTGGAACCAGAATGGAAGAATTTTATCTAGATGTACATAGAGTGTAGAGCCAAACATCTAGGATGGGTAATTGGTGGAAGACAGACAATGAGTGGACTACTGCAATCCCAGAGTAGACAGTGTGCAGGAAAGACAGTTTAGGTTGTATTCCAGTTCCGGTGGAACAGGGGTGCTTCATGGGAGTGGTAGGTCAATTTGTAGCCAGGCAGTAAGTTCAAAATGCAGGGCTTTGCTGATGTATTCTGTACATTGAAACCTATGTAAAACTCAGCAGGAGCATCCTGTAGTACGAGACCACAATTTGGGTGTTTTGTTGGTTCATAATTTAATCTATCAGCTGTCCTTATCTTTGAGATATGCAAGAAATGGAATGTAAAGAAGTTCATTTGTTTACCAGCAAAAATTAATCATTTGTTCCACATAAAGTTTCACATTTTCTGTCTTTAACTGAGATGCCTCAAAATCAGTTGTATTGATGAATCCATGCAATTATTTTAATAAAATCATTGTGTCTTTCTTATATAAATGCCTGTTGTTAAGTGAATACTCTTCCAAAAATCTACTGTTAATATTATGGTTATTATTATTTATATTGTATTCAAAGGGGACAGGCATCTGAAAGAATGTTTAAATAAAGCAGACTTTGACTTGAGGAACTTATACGCAAAGCTGTTGTGGAGCTTCTCTAGCTATATACATGGAATAGCTGTTCACAGTTTTCCCTGACTGACAGCTAGTCCCATAAGAACCTTTTCTATAATGTTCTGCCCCGCTGGCATCAGAGTTGTGATTCCACAAGACTGCTTTGCAAAATATACCAATAACTATATTTACCTGTGATTCTGTGATGATGGAGACATAGTCATCAGAATTCTATTTTTCTATAGAATGGTTCCAACCCCCTGCTGCCCTGTCCCTGGAGGCAGATTGGACAGGGCTTGGAGCACCTGATTTAGTGGAAGGTGTCCCTGCCCTTGGCAGGGGGTGGAGCAAGATGAGCTTAAAGGTCCCTTCCAACACCAACCGTTTGATCATTCTATGATCCTGTTTTGGCAGTAAGCACACTGCCAAAATTGTCCATTTGCTTTGGGCTTTGAGAACAGTTTTGACCATTTTTATGTGTAATGTAGATAAATTTTCACTCTGGGTGAATCTGAAAGTTTCTCTGTGTGGTAGAAGAGCTATGGTGAAAAATGGTTTTATTTTTGTCATAGGTGATGACTGATGTGGTTGGAAACCCGGAGGAAGAACGCAGAGCCGAATTCTATCACGAGCCATGGTCTCAAGAAGCTGTGAGCAGATATTTCTACTGCAAGGTATGAAAGAAACATCCACACTGCTGATTTACAAATCCATCTCCTGCCACTGAGCAATGTAATCTGCTAAACTGTACGGCGTGTCTTTTTCTTTCAGATCCAGCAGCGCCGACAGGAATTGGAACAATCTCTGGGAGTGCGTAACACATAAGTACTGCTCACAAGATTCCATTGGCATCATGACCACCAAACCAGCGGACTTTTCAGTGTTACTTAGCTCACTGTTACACATGGACCTGCTTCCTGACTGGATGAGAACATACCGTCAACACACCAGTCAGAACACCAGCTTTAGAGTGACCCTTGAAAATCTTGCCCAAGATGGGCGTCTCAAACGATTCCAAGCCAGAGACAGCACCATACAAGCATCAGTGTGAAAGAAGACTAAAGGTTCACTCATCAACGCACATCATTAAATTTTAGTGGAAAGTTAGACACTACACGGCAAATCCTAATGGGCTATGCTTAGAATCATGGGTGGCACCGATGGGGTGGTTGAGATAGGTGTTGTAGGAGACCACAGATTTAGAGAAATAAATGCAGTTCTTATCCTATGGTACCCAAGAGCCTCAAACAGTAACTTATCTGGAATTAGACTAGATAGTCTTTCTTATAGCTGTGGAATGCTTTATATTCCTGAATAGAGTTTTTATTCCAGCTGGACCAGTGCAAGAAGCTATCTCACCATCTGAAAGAACAAACTAGGAGGATTTTCATCCTGGAATGCAGAGCCCGTCTGGAAGAAAGACATATAGTCAGGACTCTCTTCTGCAGTTGCAAATAATTTCTCTTCCCCTTGTCTTGGCAGTGAAAGGTAGATTGAATCGCGTATCACTAGATGGGTATGATCTGTGTACTGTACTGAGAGAAAGAGAATCATCCCTGGGATAAGAGCTTCTTATGCATCCCTAATATCAGTGGTATTAGCAACAAATGAGGCATTCTGAGAAAATTAAAATAATGTAATGGTGCTTTGCTGATGCCTCCCTTTAACAGAGCAGATATTAACAATAGGTATATATGTAAAATACCAGATTACTTAAATGTTTCTCTGTGTGCCTGTAGGGTTCATCACTGAAAAGAACTTCCTAGTTCTTGGTACAGAATCCAAGAAGCTTAACTTCATGTAACATGGTAGACTTTTCTTTACTTCAAGATGCTAGCAGAGTCCCTGGATTGTTTTCACATTTTGATCATAGGTGAACTGCCTCTTACTATTAATCATTTACTTCTCCCGTATATGGTATGTGCTGGTTATTTTGGATGCTGTTGAGTTATAAAGCACTATCAGCCTTAAATAGCACAGAGAACATATCCCTTGGAAATCATCTTCTTTGTAAATGTATGACAAATTCAAACTATGGGAATTTATAGAACAGTTACTTGGAAGCAGGGACATCTTCCTTAAATCCTTCCCCTCCTCATACAGATGAGTTGTAATTAAAGGCCCAACATGATTTCTAGTCCGAAAAGCAGCTGCCAAAGTATAACTCTGTCTATTTGATGTGGCACTCAAAATGCTCTTCCAGTTTACTCCTTTTCACCTCCTTTCTTTCACTTCCTCGGAAAGAGAATCAAATTCACATGTGGTATGGAAGGAAGGCAGCTCTTCTGAATAAATGGATTTTTTCTCTAGTATTGTGTTTTCTGCTGTCTTTGCCAATTTCTCTCTTAGTTTAACTTAAAACTTTCTTCTGTTCAGTCGCAGAAGAGAGTCTTCTCTTTACGCCTTTGTTTAATATCTTTGTTTTCACATTAACAGTGCCAGAGCTTTTATTCCATCCGTTGTGTTCAGAGATGTCTTGGAAAATCTACTTCTGATGGCATTTATGTGATGGCAGTACTCTCACACAAAACCTGCTGGTGTGAGAAAAAGTACAGCAGTATTGCCTGAGGCCTTTTACTGGGAATGGCTTGATTTGGAATTTTTCCCTTTTGTGTTAAAACCTCTTTTCACAGTAAAATGTGAAATCCTGCAATCTTAAACTGGTTATACTGAGGGGCTGTGAAGCCGCCACAGTGATTGACTTGAAATGTTATGTAATTCAGGACTCCACTAATTGGACTACAAGCAAGCATTATGAACAGAAAACAGTGGGGGTCATCTGCCACTGTGCTTCCATATTTGTTACGCTGCTGTGTCCATTGTGTGCATGCTGCTCGGTGTATAAAACTCTTGTCTCTAGGTGGCAAACAGAGCAGCTACATTCAGGGGCTATGTGCAGTCTGCAGGAATAAGAAATGCAGAGAAAAGTATGCAAGGATATGAGAAGGGCACTGGACTGAGATAGATGCCTGCAGAATGTCTGCCAGGGAATTCTGGGGTTTGAGAGCCTTCCCGCTGAAGTGGCAAATATTTGTGAGAAGTATCAGTCATTTGCCACAGCTGGCAACATACTGGAGTGCAGCCTGGTTTTAGAGCCTCCGTAGAATTAACTGGATGGATCTGGTTTCAAGTCTCTTTAAGAGCAAATTAACAAAACTAAGATGCTGTTGGTGCCAGCATTCACAACTGCATCACTGAAAGCTGAAGCTCTGTTAAGCAGCACTGTGACACTGAAATGTGTGTGTGCATGAATCAGGCACTGGAGATGGCAGTCCAGAATCTAAATTCTTATATCCCACTGTCTATAAAAAGAGACTGCTCACCATCAGTGAGTCGTAGCAAACAGGAGTCAGGTATCTTTCCTTTGGTTAAACTGGGGTTTGAGATTTTGATGCCTTTTTCCTGTGTTCAGAAGCTGTTCAGGCTTTTTAGTGAAGATACACAGAGAAAAATGTTGTCCTCTGTTCCACAGGTGCAGCTAAGAGCTTGCTTGTTTGCAAAACAAAGAGATATTTTATTTGAAGAGAAATAATGGAGCAATACTGGAAGCAACTAGAGCAAGTGTTGCTTGAGCACTGAAAATGAAAGGTAGTGGCACTGAACACGCAGGTAATTATGGCAGACTGCGAATGAGAAATTTATTTTGAGTTCGGGATGGTTCTCTTTTTGTGTGTATAGAAGATGATAAGAAGATGTTTGAGGGTCTTCAGTTGCTACAGTACAATAGAAATCTATGCATACTGCAAAAAAGCATTCTGTGCATAGAAATAATTAATGTATAGATGATAATCTAGATTGTTAGAAAATATAGCACTCTCTTTCCAACTAGGAAAGAGTTTAACAGAATTCTGGAGTACCTGTAGGAGGGAAGTGTATCTTGAAGCAGAAGTGTTGACATGGCAGGTTAGAAACAGCTTTTTTAGTCTTCTGGGTTGCCGGCCGTGAGGCAGGAATCTGATCAAATGTTTCTTAGAGATTGAAGGGGGGAAAAGTGTTCAGTTATGAAATGAAGAGAATACAACAGTGGGAAAGGAAATTTTAAAAGGGAGCAGAGTGCCACTGAAGCGCCAGTAAGACAGAGCACAAGATAATGTGCGAAGTACCCTTGGAAATAGCACAGCCCACGTGAGTCGGTGCGTTCTGCGCGCATGTGTGTACGCGGACATAGAGCACGTGGGAGAGATGTCTCAGTCGGCGTGTAGCCTGGGAAGTGGGGGGGAAGGACAGAACCAAAAGTTTCGCAAATACCTTTGAGACACAGTCAAAGCATGTTCACTGTTACGGGCAGGGATTCGGTTTTGGACACAGCAGGGTTGGTAGCCGTAGTGCAGACAACGTCTCGGCTGGCAGGTTTGTAACACCACATTGTTTAGAACTTACCCTGTGGAAGCCAAGTGAAAATACTAGTGTATAAATCAATATTGGTGCATATCCTAGGGCTCCTAATTTTGCCAAAATGCTGATTAGGTATTTGGGGATTGTTGGTCTGGTTTTGTGTGGAGAACCCTTTTATGGCAATGCAAAGAGATAGAAGGGAAAGAAGGCTCTTTTTTCCCAAAGAAAGCGGTCTCCTTTCTGTAACTGCTCTGTTGTTTAATAGGATGTATCTGTTCTGCCAGATCCTGTATTATAAACATCTTTTCCAAACCCACTGAAGAGAGGAACCCCATTTTAAAAAATAGTGGGTTTGTGAGAGTGGGCAAGTACTTGTATAAAGAATGAGGGGAAGGGAGAGAGCGACTCCTTCTACTCTGTAGCCACCATATTCATTGTATGATGCCGAGTGATTCGTAGAAAAGCTTTTAACAATAAATACTTTGTTTCTTTGTACCTCGTGCACTAATCTTACGTGTCTTAACAAGACGGGTTTCTTTCTGCTCCTGGTAACGATCTCTAGTGTTTGGATTTCTCTTCACTTGTGAATGCACACACAGACAGGCAAACATTTACAGGTTTTCATGGGACTCGACAAAGGAAAGAACTGTTTCTCTTTAGATCTTTCTTGCGTGAATTCCTTTTTTCATTAGATTCCACCTTCAGCCATTTTCATACTCAGTAAGTGAGAAAACCTTTCCATTGGAGAGATCTGGCTCCTCGTCAGCCTAGAGCTAGAGCTTGGATGCTGAGAGGTCATGTAGGAATTACACAGTCACCACCTCCACTGTTTTAGCAACTAGGTGAATGCCACTTCTGTAGCGCTTGTCCCTAGATTGTGCTTAAATAAAAAAATAAAATGGCGTTTCTTCTACTATGTGTAATATGTTATTGCAGTTCCAGATCGGGCCACGAGCTTCTGAAGAGGAGACCCCTGCCACCTGACGATTGTCGATTTGCTGGGAATACTGTTTTGTTCTGGAGTGGCTGGGTGGAGCACTGGGGACAGTTGTGGTTTGTCAGCTTCAGAGGTTGATTGCAAAACTCACTGAAAAGAAGAATGACAACGAGGTTTGTCAAACTGGTGCTTTCAGACCCCACTTGACATCTGTGCTTTGGTTGGAGGTGGTCATGTATTTGCACTGCAGGGAATGAATGTCCTCTTCCAGATTCAGCCTAGCAGGTCCCAAAGGCTGTTACCGGGAATATTTCTTCTTTACTTTCTTTCATTTGTGATAACATAATCTCCAAACTGCTAGGAGAAACTCTTTAATTTCTCCTGGAAAAAAAAACACATGGCAGAAGCAGTTAGCAAAGGAGCCCAGAACTAATTTTGGAGAAGAGAGTGCTGTGAGTGCTAATGAGCTGTGTCTGCCTGTGCTCTTATTCCAGGAAAAAATGCACAATGTCAAGTCTTTTTCAGTTCTTTCACCTAGAAAAGCTCTTCCTGGCACACAGGGAGCAGATATTTATTCCTTAAGTGCATGGCCTGGACTGGGACCACTCCAAAGCTGAGGAATAATTTCATTTTTCTAGAAGGAGCCGGGATAATCAGGGACTTCCATGTACGAATGGTTGGAGAGTACGTGGGAGAAGTCTTGCAACTTGGTTATGATTTATTCTGGTACGGCATTTTCTCCCTTAATGCCTTAACTGTCCCTGCAGCCAAGAGTGGGGGCCGAGCGGGGACGCTGCTGTTCGGCACTTCCGGCTCCCGCAGTGGCGCACGCGCGGCGCGGCCGCGGCCTCGCGAGAAAGCGGCACGCGGTCGCTTCCGAACGACTCGCAGGTGGCACCTGCTGGCCAAAGAGTGGCGCTGCAGCCAAGGAAGTCACGCGTGCGCACTGACTCGGGCGGATCGCCGGTGCCACCTGCTCGCTAAAGAGCACGACCACGGCCACGGGTAGTGCGCATGCGCACTGGGCAGCGTGAGGAGCTTTGTCACGTGGTAATTAAGGGCGAAATGGAAACGCTGATGAGCATGCGCAGTGTTGCGGAGGGGCGCGCATGTGCAGTGATGTGCCTGGTTACGGCCTGGTGTGTTTAGGGTGGGGGCGGTGCTGCGCATGCGCACTGGCTGCACGCGCTCGGTGCGGCTGCTCTGTGGGTGCCGCCCAGCGGTGCCGGCCCGGCCGTGCGGGGCTGCGGCGCCCGCGGCAGCGGTGCCCGGGAGTAGCTTGGAAGCACCACACGCGGTTCCCGGCTGCGGCAGTGGCGGGCGAGGGTTGTGGTGACAGTGGAGGAAAGCGGCGGTTGCTGTGGCTGCAGCGAGGTTAAAGGTGAGCGGAGAACGGCGACCCGGCGGGTCCCGGGAAAAGACCCGAAGGAGGCGGCGTCGCCTGCCGGGGCGGCCCCGGAGCAGAGCCGGGCGGGAGTGGGCGGCGGGGGCTGCGCGGGGCGAAGGCTGTCCCGGCGGGGGCACGGAGCCGGGAAGGAGGCTTGCGGGCGGCACGCTGGGGCCCCCCGGCAGAGCCTTTCCTGGGAAACGAAACCTGGAGTTTCTCCCACCTCGGCCCCGTGGCAAGGGGCAGCGCAACAGAGAGGGGCAGCACCTGAGCAGGTGCGGCAGTGTAGGGGCGCAGGGAGGATGTGGCTGGTGCTGGAGGAAGAGCTTGCAGGTTTGTTA
Organism: Platysteira castanea; assembly: GCA_013397175.1. Classification (NCBI taxonomy): domain Eukaryota; kingdom Metazoa; phylum Chordata; class Aves; order Passeriformes; genus Platysteira; species Platysteira castanea. Next base: position 4,618 of record VYXC01008507.1, on the reverse strand, counting down.
CATTTAAATGAACGTGGAAAGCAGGGAGAGGGGTGGGATGGAAGCACTGCGGGTGCTCGGGCAGGTGAGAGAGGACTCGGGTGGGAGTCGCTTTCCTGAGCTCCCGAAGTTCCACTTGCCTCTCTCAGGAGCAATCATGAGAAGTTTCCCGTTTGGAGTTGGGCTCCAAAACGAAGAAACCTGAAACTGCTTCTTCTGATAGATCTGAAAGTATTGGGAGCTCACTGCTGTAAGAAGCCAGTAACTCCCACCAATGTTTTAACTATTAAAAATGGCAACCTTTATTTCCTCTGTGCACAAATGACTTGGCTGTCCCATGCAGGGTTCCCTGAGGCTCTGAATTGCAATCCAGAGCATCTTCAGGCTCCTGGTGCTCAGGGCTGTTTGGTGTGCAGAAAGCATCCCAGGCTGTCTGACTCAGGTCTGGATGTGCATTTCCACAGCTCCTCAGAGTGGGAAAAGGCCAAGAGGTTGGTGGGAAGGGCTTTCTCCCAGGCCTGGGCATCCTCAAGACACCTCAAGGATGTTTTTTAATTATTTGTTGTCTTTTGTTTCCCAGCCCAGGGCTAAGCTGGAGAACAGGTGGAAACAGTGGCAAGCAGTAGTCCCACGTTTACATCTGCCTTTGGATTCCAGTTGCTCCCGGTGGGTCCATGTTGCCCAAAGTACAGAGGAAGGCAATGTTGGAGTACCTGTTTGTTCACCTGTCGAGCTTGGAAGAGATGCTGAGCATGAAAGTCCAGGGATGCCGGCTCCTTAGGAGCTATTCGTTGCTCAAGAAGTTGGGTCAGGGAAAGGGGGAGAGTCTGAGCACAGCAAAGTGGTAGGAGCTGGGTTTGCGTCTCAGTCTGAGGCATCTCAAAGCCCGATAAGCTGAAAAGAAGACTTTGATGTGTTAATGCATAGTTATATTTTTGTGCAATTTTTTGAAAATAGGGCTGGGATCAACCTGGGGAGGTTGTTTGCCCAATTCCCTGTGCCTGGCTTTGCCATGAGGAATGGATGTCTGACCTCTTTGCAGAGAGCTGCTGCTGATAACAATTTCTCCGTTTCTATAGTGAATTTATCCTAGTACTTTGCTACTATAAAGAAGTATCCTCTTGTTGCAATTTGCCCCTATTACATTTAAACTCAGCCCCAGCTGAGTTAGAATTTAATCCTGACCTTGCTCCCCCTTTCCCCACCAGGAGGCCTCAGCTGCCTCCCTATTTCCTTCCTCTCTCACCTTCCAGGTTCTGTTTTCCAGACCTTGTTCTTTCCTTATAAAACCCTTGATAACTCATTTCCCGCTTAAGGCTTTGTTGTAGCCTTGTTTTTCTACCTTCTGGGTGCTGTGGGTGAAGGTCTGGCTTTGAGGAGCACATCCTGCTCCCTTTGCTCAAGAAACCAGCCTTGCAGTTTTTCCAATCTCCTGCTGCTGAGGGCTTCCTTAGGCTCTTGCTGAAATGAAAAACATCCAGGAAGCTTTTCCTTTTTTGAGATTAGAATAATTTCTACAAGTCCTTGAGATGTGACCATGATGGTTAAAAATCCACAGTGCAAATGGAGGTTTCCCCCTTCTTCCCCCTTCCTCCCCTCCGCCTCTCCATGCTCTGTCCTCTCCCTGCACAGTTCATTACTTTGTAATCTCAACAACTGCTATGGGAAACATTTCTAATCTTGTCAATTTGCAATGCAACTGCTTNAGAGAGGGGCAGCACCTGAGCAGGTGCGGCAGTGTAGGGGCGCAGGGAGGATGTGGCTGGTGCTGGAGGAAGAGCTTGCAGGTTTGTTACATTTAAATGAACGTGGAAAGCAGGGAGAGGGGTGGGATGGAAGCACTGCGGGTGCTCGGGCAGGTGAGAGAGGACTCGGGTGGGAGTCGCTTTCCTGAGCTCCCGAAGTTCCACTTGCCTCTCTCAGGAGCAATCATGAGAAGTTTCCCGTTTGGAGTTGGGCTCCAAAACGAAGAAACCTGAAACTGCTTCTTCTGATAGATCTGAAAGTATTGGGAGCTCACTGCTGTAAGAAGCCAGTAACTCCCACCAATGTTTTAACTATTAAAAATGTCAACATTTATTTCCTCTGTGCACAAATGACTTGGCTGTCCCATGCAGGGTTCCCTGAGGCTCTGAATTGCAATCCAGAGCATCTTCAGGCTCCTGGTGCTCAGGGCTGTTTGGTGTGCAGAAAGCATCCCAGGCTGTCTGACTCAGGTCTGGATGTGCATTTCCACAGCTCCTCAGAGTGGGAAAAGGCCAAGAGGTTGGTGGGAAGGGCTTTCTCCCAGGCCTGGGCATCCTCAAGACACCTCAAGGATGTTTTTTAATTATTTGTTGTCTTTTGTTTCCCAGCCCAGGGCTAAGCTGGAGAACAGGTGGAAACAGTGGCAAGCAGTAGTCCCACGTTTACATCTGCCTTTGGATTCCAGTTGCTCCCGGTGGGTCCATGTTGCCCAAAGTACAGAGGAAGGCAATGTTGGAGTACCTGTTTGTTCACCTGTCGAGCTTGGAAGAGATGCTGAGCATGAAAGTCCAGGGATGCCGGCTCCATAGGAGCTATTCGTTGCTCAAGAAGTTGGGTCAGGGAAAGGGGGAGAGTCTGAGCGCAGCAAAGTGGTAGGAGCTGGGTTTGCGTCTCAGTCTGAGGCATCTCAAAGCCCGATAAGCTGAAAAGAAGACTTTGATGTGTTAATGCATAGTTATATTTTTGTGCAATTTTTTGAAAATAGGGCTGGGATCAACCTGGGGAGGTTGTTTGCCCAATTCCCTGTGCCTGGCTTTGCCATGAGGAATGGATGTCTGACCTCTTTGCAGAGAGCTGCTGCTGATAACAATTTCTCCGTTTCTATAGTGAATTTATCCTAGTACTTTGCTACTATAAAGAAGTATCCTCTTGTTGCAATTTGCCCCTATTACATTTAAACTCAGCCCCAGCTGAGTTAGAATTTAATCCTGACCTTGCTCCCCCTTTCCCCACCAGGAGGCCTCAGCTGCCTCCCTATTTCCTTCCTCTCTCACCTTCCAGGTTCTGTTTTCCAGACCTTGTTCTTTCCTTATAAAACCCTTGATAACTCATTTCCCGCTTAAGGCTTTGTTGTAGCCTTGTTTTTCTACCTTCTGGGTGCTGTGGGTGAAGGTCTGGCTTTGAGGAGCACATCCTGCTCCCTTTGCTCAAGAAACCAGCCTTGCAGTTTTTCCAATCTCCTGCTGCTGAGGGCTTCCTTAGGCTCTTGCTGAAATGAAAAACATCCAGGAAGCTTTTCCTTTTTTGAGATTAGAATAATTTCTACAAGTCCTTGAGATGTGACCATGATGGTTAAAAATCCACAGTGCAAATGGAGGTTTCCCCCTTCTTCCCCCTTCCTCCCCTCCGCCTCTCCATGCTCTGTCCTCTCCCTGCACAGTTCATTACTTTGTAATCTCAACAACTGCTATGGGAAACATTTCTAATCTTGTCAATTGGCAATGCAGCTGCTTTTAAATTCAGTTTTAAAACAGGTTTTGAAGTCAGGCTCTGGCTGTGCTATTGATTTGAGTTCTTGATTGAGTAAATTGTTGGTGCTTAACAAGCTCTTTGCTGCTTTAAAGCCTTTCTCCAAGGGTCAAAGAATAACACTGACAGGCTGTGAAGGAGCGTTGCCTAGTAGTTGTTTAAAAATTGAGTGTATTAAACCTGGTTTCTTTAAAAGCGGTTTTGAGTAAGTGAAGTTAAGGCACTTGAATTACTTTGGGAAATAGTCCATTTAGGATAGATCCACACTGACAGAAGCTGTTTGTCTGATGGTCAATACATGCTTTGATCAGTGCAGGGCCATCCCCTCAAGAAATTCGTGAGCCAGGCCCAGCAAGGTAGAGGAAAAGACACAAGTTGAGCTTAGAGAGCTTTTCAGATGAAATCCCATGGTTGTGCCTGGGGCATGGCCATCCCCAGCAGCTTTTCTTACAGTTAAATTTTAAAAAAATCTAAAAGCTGATGCTCAGTACTTTGGGATCTGGCTCATAACTGCGGAGAGGATGAACTGCCTTACTGGAACTCAGGCAGTGGAGTGCCCACAAGCCTGCAGGCAGATCACTTCTTTTTCAGCTTAAATTCAATGTTAGGGGTTTTTTTGGTTGGTTGGTTTTTTTTATTTTAAAGTATTCTTACAGATTCTACAAGTAAAAGAAGAAAACAGAAATAGACTGGAGCACCACTGGCACAGTAACTGATATTTTACTGTTTCTCTTTTTCTTTTAAAAATATTTGTAGATAACACAAACTTTTTAACTCTGTGATTTGGGAGAAACACTTTTTTTTTCCCCTCTCTTTGGAAGAGATATGCAAGTCTTGAGCCATTAGGCCAATGCTTGCTGCATTTTATTTACATTTTTACAATTAAACAGGGGGCTGGTAAGATTGACAAGAAAGATACAACTCAGGAGCTCACTAGGCAGCAGTCTCCAAACTCTTTGGGTGATGCAAAGAGTAGTAGGGTATGAAGACTGTTTTCCAGTGCAAGATTATTCCTTAATAGCATGCTCACTGACATAAAATTCTCTTCTTATGAGCCACTTACTATTCCCTGATGTGCAGGAGCTGGAGCGTTTGACAAAGCCTCAGCAGCATGATGAAGAATATTTCTGTCAGATTTCTCCTT
>VYXC01008501.1:65491-86033 GCA_013397175.1 Platysteira castanea | reverse complement strand
TGATCTCGCTGGGACTGATCTCCCTGTGAAAATCGATACGGGATGTTTTTCTTGCCAAACGCACGCATCGCCCAAGTCAAAATTTCCGGCAAGAAGTCAAAGAGTGGCATTTACGATGTCCTGCACACCCATGACAGGGTGACAAAATACCTTTTTGGATTTCATCCAGCTGAGCAAATCACGCGCGTCAGCGTCCCCGCGTTGCACGCTTCCCATCAAAGGGGCGAGTAGTGGAGAGGTACCAGAGAAGCAAAACCCCCCCAGACCCGGCTTTGCTGAGGGGGCTTTGCGGAAGGTGTAACAAGACTAGTGAGGGTAAAAACCGCCCGTGGCGCCCAACAGCGCTTTGGCCACCAGGTCACCGTGACCAAGGGCCCCGGGAGGAAAGGCTGCCCTCCAGGTCCTGTGAGCCCCAGCTCCCGATTGCCTGTCCGGCCTCATGCCGCGGGCACTGGGGTCACCAACATACGCTCCCTTGGGAGGCCTTGAGGCTGCCCGGTCTGAGACTGCTCCATATCTCCTGTGCAAAAATACTTCCCCTTAAGGGGCTGATAATGAAGGGTTTATTAGCAGGGATAAGTTCATTGTCAAGGAGGTCCTTGATCACATTAAATGTTTAAGCCATTACAAAGACGGGGTAAAAAGGAAGCTAAAAGAAAAAAAAAAAAGGCATGGCATGTGTCTAGCACAAAGAAGAAATGCTGAGGTGTGAACAGTGAACTCCGTTTCCCTGCCCTCCCGCCTGGGCGTTCGGACAACGCAGGGATAATCGCAAGGAGGGCCAGCGAGCGGCCTCTTCCCAGCCCCTGTGATAGCGGAGACGCTGCCAGCCTCCCCCCAGGGAGGGGACATTTGTGCCCAGCATTTGTAATTCGTGCAGGAATGGGCATGCATAATGTTACAAGGTACCGAAAATCACCGTTTCCCAGGGGTAGCTCTTGAGTGATGTCACTTAGTGGTTAGCAAAATTTTAAGATCAGCAACATCAAGCTTTTGGTCTACTTAGTCGTGGATCACTATTCCCGTTTCTTTACAGTATGTATTTTTCAGATTTAGGTAATGGCCTTGATTTTTCAGTATCGACCTCTGTTTAGACACGTTTCACTTTGGGCTGCTTCTCGTCTGCGAAATTACAGTCATTTTCACATTATTATACAGTGAGTAGGAGATGGTTTGTATTTAGCGTTGGGTGGGGGAAGGGGTATTATGGGAAGCGATCTGCTACGGTCAGCACATAATTTCAGCCCAAAGAAAATTGCTTCTGAATAGATGGTCTGTTAACTAGCCAAGGAACAGTCACTGGGAGAGATTGCAAAAATGCCTCTGCTTTATCTGCCTTACACCGTCATTTTAATTTTTGAAAGCAAGGGTCACTGGAAGAGCCATTTCTCCAACCACAGAGGCCAACTGATGGGTAAAGCATCCTTAAAAAAGATCACAAAATTCGAAGGGGAGCCTTCTCTCTCGCCCCTTTCCCTTCTGGCTATTGTGCATGACTGTACAGGGAAGAAGCCTGCCCAGCATACCGCATGGTTACCGAAGCAGGGTTTTATTTATCCATTTCTGTGGCAGAAATTACAGCAAGACTGCTCGCAGGCCCGTGTGTGCATCTGCAGCAGCCGATTCTCATGAGTGGCTGCAAAAGGACCACTTAACTCACATTGTCGTGTCAGGTTCAGAACGTATTTCAAAAAGCAGCCAGGGCCCGCTGTGTGGGGGCTTTTGTGCCTTAATTTCTACCTGTTTGCCAAATTAAATTATAACTTTGTATTTCTGTGCATTTTACAAGACGACAGACGAAAGGCCAATAAATCAGTGATATTTGCTAAAATAGGAAATCCAGGTTTAATTGATGCAGCTGCAGACCGCTAATAATACCAAGAGATCACCACTCACCCTCTCTGGCCCCCGTCCGTTTGGTTTTTTTTTGTTTTGTTGGGGGTTAGTTTGTTTTGGTTTTTTGTTTGTTCAGGTTTTTTTTTTTTTACCTTGCCAGACATATGCATTGCATACGCTAAGGAAAATCACCGGCAAAGGTCTCTTTGTTTAGTGGAAGGACGCGAGGCCGGCATCCCTGNCGCGGCGCGCCCCGGCCCCGGCCCCGCACCACCAGCACGGAGAGCTGCTGACATCACTGGGGTTAAACTTGATGGGGTAAACTGCTGTAATGCCACGTAGTCCTACCGTCGCTTGCAGCAAAGCCTTAATTACCTCCCCTCGTTCAGCCTCTCTCTACTGCACCCTTTGTTCCCACGTTCCATGTTGCAGGCGCACGGGTACGCGTCCGTGCCTCCAGTCTCGGTGTTATAGACAGCATGTCTGCAAAGATTAAACCATCGTTCTCTTTGTCTTCAACTTTGCACCAAGGAGAGGACAAAGAATCCATTTCTCATCAGGACTTACTTGTGTAATTATGTAAACAATGACTAATTACGTAAACAATGAGTGGCGTTTCTCCTATACAAAGTTTTACACATAAAAGTTTTCTCATAACAAGATTTGCAAGCAATATATTGGAAATTGTATTGATCCGAAAATTTTGGATTAGCGCATCCTTAGAACCTTCGGAATATCCCACAGTATTATGGACAAACTTTCAATTGATGTGCACAAGCTACTGGCTCTGCAGATTAGTTGTGGGTAATTTATTATAGCATTGCTGACTGCCAGTGATCCATAGACCAGAGTGTGGGAACTGATGATACAAACTACAGAGGAGTCATTATACACTTGGCAGATACTTCTGCTAGATTTTTTTTTTTTCAGAGGCAATGCTGACAGTGTTTCCTTCTTCTTTAGAACAGTGCATAGACTCTTTTACATTTATCTGCATATTCACAAGGAGTCTCAGTTTGATACCTAATCTAGAGGTCAGTATCTCTGATGTTTCAGCATACAAATATAGATTCTATATGGAAACAAAGTGCTGCTGTGTTGTTTGTTGAGCAACAAAGATGACCTGACAACTAGATGGAATGATTTATGAAAGAGCCTCTGTGTGTGCATGTGTATTTATTTGGGGATACAGAGAGAGTGTAAAAGGTAAACAGGATAGAAACTATCCTTCTGAGAGCACAGGGGAAGAAGAGAAAACAAAAGAAAAGAAAACCAAAAGAAGGGAAAAGAAAATGGAGAAAAGAAAAAAAAAGGAAAAAGAAAAAGGCGGGAGAAGAGAAAAGCAACAGTTGAAAATAAACACATAAAAATCCTAACAGTGAAATGTACTAATCAGTGAAATAAGTATGGAAGGAATAAATAAGAAGGAAGTTCCTAAGTCCCATAGCATAGGACTTGAAAAGTAGGCTGGAAAAAGCACTGAAAATAAATACTGCGGGAATTACTCCATTTTGGCATTAGAGTGGACTGAATGACCTAGTAAGTCTTTTCTATTTTGTAAATTACTAGCTCTCTGAAGTTCAAGTGTAGAATTTGAATTACAAACCCTTTACCTAGACATGAATATAGACTTCAGTATAGACAGTCAATTTCTCAAGTAATTTAAACAGCATATTTGTTTATGTAGTGCTTTGTGTAAACATTCAGATAACATTAAAAACATTTATTTCTTTCATAATAGATAGTGTACTCTGAGAAACAGGCAATACATGCTAAAATCTGTTACAGTCTTGTCATAGCCTTGGCTTAATGTTTCACAGTCCATTATAATTTGTAATAGAAATGATGGATGCAGTTTCAGTATTTTAGTAGGACAGTGTGTCCACGTTGTAGTCGTGCTAAGGTGAAAAATGTACAAAAGGCCAGTGGCTCCGTACTGTACTTCAGATTTTCAGAGAGAACAAATGAGCATGGGGAAATGAAACTGAGGCTTAGTGAATAGGATTGAATTGCTTTATTAGAGGAAAGGCTAGGAGTCATAGGCCAGGGAGAGGGAAGATGAGTCTTGAAATGAAATTTGCAGGGTAGTAGTCAGTTAGGCATAAGGAGTCTGCAACAGAAGCAGGTTTGAGAGGGACTTTCCCAATGCGAAAGGACAGCAAGAACCATGATATTGGATAAGCAGAAGGAGTAGACCAGATACAAGATCAGATAGCATATACTACAAATAAGATAAAGGTGACTAACAGTCACCATGCGTACTGTCTGTAAAGTGAGGAATGACTGAAAGTTTTCAGAACCAAGGTTAGGTATATCATCCTCAGGGGAAGAATGAGGAAAACATGCTGCTACATTTTTGACAGAAAGAAGCTCGAAGAGGATTGACCCTTGAAAATCCACGAAAGAAATATCAGAGTCTATTTGGGTGTATGTTTAAACCCAGTAGGTTTAAAAACTGCAGAGGAGTGGAAGCAGAAAACCTATGCTCCAGGACAAGACAAATACCTAAGATTTTGATAATTCCTGTGAGAAGCATTTAAACAAACTAAATATGTTGACCACTAGAGCTGCCTCCAGTGAAGAGAGTAACCCTAAGGACTTCTCTATGTGTACCAGAGCAGGCAACTGTGCCCTCTTGCTTTCCTGATTGTCCTTGTTGCTCTTTTGTTGTTTCCTTTGCATGTATTGGGGCAGGAGAGAAACACAAAGAGAGCTTTGTACCCTCAACTACACAAGAAGGGACCTGCTCTAAAAGCAGCATGAGGAAACAGGGAGAAAGACAGTAGGAGAGAAGGAGAGAGGGGTTGAGACCAAGAGAGGGAGACAGTAAAGAGGACAGTGTAAATACAAAAAGGGAAGATTAGTACAGGAGATGGGGAATTGGGGCAGGTTTTTCTCAGCTGTCTCACAATCATTATGTGACAACTTCTGTGATTTGGCCATCTTGCCTTGAAATAGTAACTAAAGCAATAAGCGGATGTAAAAACATCATTGATTCCTTTAGGCAAAAGTATCGCAGATATGTTTTTTAGTGGATGATGAAATGCAATCAGGTGAGACATTACTCATTTCAAGGTTTACATTCTCCATGGAGCTACCTGAAACATTGCAGAATTGCATTCTTGAAGTTGGAGGAGAAAACCCATCGAGCTTTTAGATATTTTCTGCAGAGGTATGATTGCAAAAGTTTAATTTAAAAAGAAGCCTGGTAAATTAAAGAGAAAATGCAAAAAACCAAGAACAACCCCAAAGGACAAACCAACAACAAACCAAAACAAAAAAACTCCAAGGAATGCACTGAGACAGAAGTAAGGAATATCAAGTCAAAAAAACCCAGAAAACCAAAAAACTTTCAGTGAGAATTTCCTGCTAAGGGCAATAAAACACCTGGGAATCTACAGTATTTTATACAACATGCAAAATTATTTCAGTGACTTCTTACGTTGTTAATATGTGGTATGTTTATAACACTCCGATAGTCTTGTTATGCACCTTGTTATGTTCAACATCAAGGAGTTGTACCACAGCAGGGGCCATGAAACATAACTGGTGTTACACACCGCAGCTGTGGTACAAGAAAGTAACATCATCATATCTGCTTGCTCATTAATGGAAGCAAGTCGTGATTGTAGCTAGACTGAGCACCTCACATCTGTCTGTTTTAAAGCAGTGGTGTGTGCTCAAGCATAGCACTGTTCGGTCAGACAACAAGCCAGAGGTGGTCTGTTCAGCTGGTGAGCCTCTGCACAGTCTGGACTTTGAAACCTGCAGGTCTTCTCATCACAAAGCTTCTGCTTCCCCACTTGTAATTTTGTGTAACAGTGATTGCTTACCTTACAGGGTGCCCTGAGGACTGTATTTGTTAAGCATATTGAGATCAAGTGTAATGTGATTAAGAACATCTGCATTAGATTTAGACGTGTATTGCAAATAGCTACCATTAAAGCAGGCCTTCCAGTGACTGCAACTGCTCTCTTCTTTGGGACGAGAGAAAAGAATAACAAGTTCCAAGGGTCACACAGCGGTCTCAGTTTTATCTGCTTTATGTAAAGATGCTCTGTGCTTCTGAACCCTTTAAGCTAGGATGGAAGCAAGACTTTGTCTTGTCGTTGTCCCTGAACGGCCTGGAGATGTGGAAAAAAGGAAAACCTGGTGCACTTTTTGTAATTCTTGTGAAAGAGAGGTGTTCAGGAATTGTTCTGTCTGGAAGTTGTCTGTGGTGTCCTGGAGCCAGAAGTGCTGTTTCAGCCATCTTCCCACAGATGTACTATAAAAAAAACTGGAAGAAGTCCTGTGAGGATCACTGCTTCTACAGAATATATTCTAGCTTATATTCATCAAGAATGCCCTGAAGATTCCTTGTATTTAAAAGACAAGGATACTTAAAAATTACTCCATGCTATGGAATATAATTTTGCAGAGTAAATACCTCTCATTCCTTTTGTCTCCAGATTTGAAATTTCAAAATAAATTATATATTTTTTATTATAAAATTTTGCTTTTTCATTTTACACTTATATAATCATAAGGGCACCAAAATAATGCTCTCAGAATTAAAAAATTTGTGTCATTATTTTGCCCAAATTGAAGTTTTATATAATTTAAACAGTGTTGCTGGGGTTTAATTTTAATGGTAATATAAAAAGGTATCTGTAAGTACATCAGTATTAATCAGGTGTATTAAAATGCGGTGGTGTTTTATTCGGATAAATGAGTTTATGTGAACTGTTTCTGGCTGTAAATCTTTTTATCTAGCACTTTATATTTTGCTGGTTAAAAGCATTCCTCTGAGGTCAAATAAAAATTTGTAATCAAATGCAGGCCAACTCTCTCGTACTGCTGTTCAAAATGGTGAGCTAGTTCTGGAATATAATCCGTTAACATATTGTTAATGAAAACATTTAACACCAAGGTCAAGGCTTTTGGGGGGAGAAAAAAAAAAAGGAAAATGCACAATTTTTTTTCCAGAGAATATTTGCTGTCTAACCTTCTTGATTGTTCTTTGTAAAAATATGTGGATTATTATTTAGGGAAAACGTTGACAAGAATGCATTGCAAATGCACAAAGTAAGTGGATAATTGCTTTTACGTTATTACTTAGCAAGGATTGTATGAGAGCTGTCTCAGTGTTGATCACTATATTGCATCCTTAGGCTTTAAGATGAAGAAGAATGCCAGTGTGACCTTAAGCAGAAAATGTGAAGCCCTAAGTGATATCTGCCCAAAATTTGAATATGTTCACATACTTCATAATGATCAGAAACTTCCATGAATACTTTGCTATGTTCACAGAGTGTCACAACAACTCAGAATGCAGGTAATTGTTCCTAAGTTCAGTTGTCCAGAAGGGATTTATAGAAAGAGCTTTGAGGAAAATGCGATTGTGTTCCTTTTATTTCTCTCTATTTTAGCCTTATTAAAAGGAGAAATTATGCATCTGAAAAGAAAAACATGAAGAGGAGACCCCATTGCCATTACTTTGGAGAGCTGAGATGTGGAGAATGAAAAAGCCATTGGTCTCAGTTTTACTACCACAATGGCCTTTTATGAGAGGGATTAGATACGCCTAGAGCTGGTGCAGCATTCAGTGCTGCCCTGGACAACAATCTGGAAAGAAAGACGATAAAAATCAGTTTGTCATAAGGTTAAATCACTACAGACTAGCTAGATTGGCTTTTCAGATTGTTTCTCATTTGGGGAGACAAGGAAAAAAACAGAAAGAAAGAGAGAAATATGGCTTTAAAACTGCTTGGGTTTTTGTTTTTTTTTTTTCCTTCTCTCCTTTTTTTTTTTTCTTTCCTGCAAGATGTAGCATTCAGAAAACATGTTGAGCCAGTTGAGGCATTAAAAAGATCAGTCTTTCGTTGCTGAATGAAAGACTGTTGTGCATGTGACTCACATACTAAACAGAAATCTGCCTTCAAAGCCTATTTTACTGCCTAATTATATATACACAAAATGTAGCTGTCTGTTTCAATCAAATCCTAGGAAAAAGAATAAAACTCCTCTTAAGATGCAATTTTCATGGTTTTTCATAACGTTAGAACACACACTGCTAATGCAAAAGGGGGAAGTACAGCTGCAAGATCCAGATAAGGCACCAGTCATTGTTTTGTATTTTTTTTAATTATTACTTTATAAAGACATTATACCTCCTATGCAGAATGAGGAAAATTAGTGTCCTCTCATTTTTTTTTCTCTTTACGGGTTGGGTTTTTTTCCTTGAAATCTTGTTATGCATTTCAGGAGCAGCCAGCAGCCATGGAAAAGTTTTTAAAGCAGTCTCTGTTAATAGCAGCAAGCTTTCAGGAGAAATCTGAGAATTCCAAACCTATACCAATCTTTGTATTGTACTGAGCACTGCATACGAACAAAACCAAATATAGAGTGAAAGAATGCATCATAAAACATAAAATAATTGCTGGCAATCATCTCTCTTGGAAACTTTCAAGCTGGACAAACGTGTGAACCATTTTTTGTGAGAGATGAAAAAATAGTTGATTTTAGCACTTTCTGTAGTAATGTAAGTGTGTGAATATATGTATAAACATACGTGTGTATATATATATATTGTTATCACCTACTATTCAGAAGTCTTTTTAAGTAACTTTAACTGTAAAGTTTGATAAGCCATTACTAATTTATGTCCTCTTGCTGATAGAAATCATTAAAATGAAATAATGTTTTAATGGCTTTTACAGCATATATCTAATTGCACCTAAAAAGTTTCTTACGCTGAAGATATCCCTAGTTTGTCTCCCTGGGAGACTGCAGCAGTAGAGGTAAACAATGTACTCTGCAAATAGCTGTGCCAGTGAAGAGGTACAGCTCATCATCTGCCTGGGGACAGTACATCATATTCCCTCCACCTCAGCACTCTCTAGATCATTTCAACAAAAATGAGGTAAATTAGCAAAACTATTTTCCCCACTGCTTAAGTAGTTGAATCCATTTAGGCAGAAGTGATTTAGAAGGGGCTCTTCCTGGAAGAGATGATATTTAGTTACTTCTGGGAAGAGACATGGGAGTGCAGTGATAAACAAGTCACAAAAGATTTAGAAAATAACTCCATTTCATCTGCAGTGGTTGTTTACAGCCCAGTAGTCATATCCTGGAGCTGCCTCTATTGTTCTTAAGACATTGATTCTAGTAGAATATTCTTGCTAATTACTGAAGGGAATAGGTCAAAACTGGTCACTGAAAATTTAATTCAAACACATTTTCTGTCCCAGTCACTGGCATTACTTGTGCTCACAAAAAGGCTGATCTCTCCAACACAGGGCAATGTCTGTTAATTACAGAATTATTTAGATAAGGGGCCCGACATGTTCTGCTGTGCAATGTATGTGCATTCAGCCAGAAAAGTTTTCTGGCAAACCTTTCTCCCACCTAATCAATGTCTAGTAATTTGAACTCTGACATAATGCAGTGATGGGGTGAATGGGTAAGATTTAAGATTTCTGGTTGATGCGGTGAGCTTGCAGGTTTGCTGTATTTCTGAATGCCCTGGCAAATGGGTATCCAACTCACATGGATTGTGTCTTCTCTCTCCCAGACTTTACAATGGAGGCTTGTTGAACATAATGACTGTACTTTAGACAGACAGTAGGTATGCTAAGGGGATTAGCTGAAGCTACTTCCCTTACCTGCCTGCAGGGAGGGAATTTGGAGAACAAATACAGAACAAAAGAGTTATGGCTCAAGTGAAGTTACTGCAAAGTGTGCAGGGGTGTGACTTTACAGCACACTACTGCACTCTTTCTCGTATGGGCATCCTTTGTGCTCGGTGAGGGTGCAGTTCACACAGACACTTCAGCTGCTCTAACAGCTCACTGCTGCCAAAAGAGGAAGTCCCTTTCTCTAAGGCCCCGTTTTCCCACTTTTTCTCCAGCCCTTCAAGTTGTGTGGTCTCATCCTCTCCATTGCACAGATCTGGCACTCATTTGACCCCTAAGTGAGTCGGTGGAGTTTGTTAAGCCAACAAAAACTGTTGACTGTTTTGTGTGGGGTTAGTTTGCTGCTGGCTCAGTGAACTGAATGAGTGCACTCCGCAGTCAGAGCACCAGATGTGTCACCTCTTGAGGGGGTCAGTGGTAGCATAAAGTTTAGGTGGGAGTGAGGGAGAGGAAATTGAGGCCTGAACAGTGCAAGATGACCCCTCTTAATTGCAGTAAACCATGAAATTGGGTTATACCGTTTAATGCAAGTGTACCATAAGGACAGAGACCTACCATCACCAGATCTGTGGGTTGAATTGCAAAAAAAAGCCCCAAAACAACCACATTTTAGACATAACCCACTGCCATTCATTTTTCCAAGAGCAGGCTAAGACATGCTCATGAAAGCACCTCATTCAGAGGAACAGCTAAAAGCTTTTGGGACCCGGGGTTAGAAACCCCTTCCTCTGGCACAGCTGTGGTAAAAAGAAATGATCTGCCTTTGTCCTTAGAGCATCAGCATCGTGAGAGACTTAGTGCAGGAAAATAACTGCGCTATAAATTCAGAACAGTATACTTTGCATCAACTTTCTCAGTGAAAAGAACATATCCAAGAAATTAAGGTGGAGTTCACGGAGACACTTTGCAAATCCTAAGCAAATGAAGGGAAGATACAAACCTGCTTTCATAGCAGACTAAGGAGGTTTTGCTGTGAGATCAATATATGCAATAGATGATGAGCTGAGCTGAAGGCAATAAATGGTTTGGCAGACAAATTATTTGGAAAAGTCACAGAATATTCAGGCTATTGACTACAAAATAGTCTTCCAAATTTGTAAGAAATCTTAGAAATCCAAAGTAAATCTTGGTGTGATTTGTGTGACTCCTTTCAGATACATGGGCTCAATACAAAGTGACCTGATTTCTTGCTATGTTATACCCACTGGCTTTTTCCCTGTGTTTCAGACAGGCTATTTATCTGTTGATCAGACTCACCCATGAGGCATATTTTGTGTGGTATCTCCCTTGGAATTCACTGCACACACGTGAAGCCACAGATTCATATTTTTTTCACAGAAGATTTCAACAGTCTTATCTTCGCTGTGATGAATTCAACAAACCCAGAAACCATTTACTGACATTGTTGACACATTCATTTTGTCTCTTCAGCTCTAAAGTGAGCATGGATAAATATCTCTAAGAGGTATCCCTACTTTTAGGACTGGCATAGATTTACTATTCATTCCAAATCTGTAATGGGGTATCAGTACTTCAATCAATCAATCAATCAATCAATCAATCAATCAATCAATCAATCAATCAATCAACAAACAAAACCAACCAACCAACCAAACCACAAAAACCCCAACAACAAAAACAACAGCAGCAGCAAACAAAAACAAGCCAAAAACAACCACAAAAAATGAAACAATCTCCCTCCCACAAAATAGCAACCAAAAAGAAACCAGACCCAAAAATATGAAGCAAAACAAACCAAAAAAGACTCAGAAGAATATTGTCAAGTTGTCATGGTGATGAAACTTTACTATGTTAATACGTTTACCCCAGCGTAATACTATGACATCACCTAAAGCCAGTGGCACAGGTACTGGTACAAATGGGTGTCCTGGTCGATGGCAAGTTGAACACAAGTCAGCAGTGCCCTGGCAGCCAGGAGGGCCACCCGTGTCCTGGGAACCATCAGGCCCAGCATCGCCAGCCAGGCAAGGGAGGCGATTGTCCCGCTCTGCTCTGCACTGGGGCGGCCTCACCTCGGGTGCTGGGGCAGGTCTGGGTGCCACAATACAGAAAAGACCCTGAGCTGTTAGAGAGTGTCCAAAGGAGGGCACGAGGATGGTGAAGGGCCTTGGGGAGAGGCCGTGTGAGGAGTGGCTGAGGGCACTTGGTCTGTTCAGCCTGGAGAAGAGGAGACTGAGGGGAGATCTCATTGCAGTTACAGCTTCCTTGTGAGGGGAAAAGGAGGGGCAGGCACTGATATTTTGTATTTGGTGATCAGTGACAGGACCCGAGAGAATGGCCTGAAGTTGTGTCAGAGGACATTTAGGTTGGATATCAGGAAAATTTGTCACCCAGAGGGTAACTGGACACTGGAACAGGCTCCCCAGGGCAGTGATCACAGCACCAGCCTGACAGAGTTCAAGAACCGGTTGGACAGTGTTCTCAGGCACATGGTGTGACTCTTGGGGTGTCTTGCGTAAGACCAGGAGCTGAATTCAATGATCCTCATGGCTTCCTTCCAACTCAGCATATTGTGGTCTTGGATAAAGGCAGTGGTAAACTGATTTCCAGGGAAAATGTTGCATATGCAGTTTGATAAACTGTAGACGTGCAAGATCCTCTCAGTTGACTTTTAACTTGCAATAATGAAGTTTTGGGGAGCAAAAGACAAAAAAGAGAGGACCAGAACTTTTTTGTTGTCTTTTGGGTTTTTAAAACATTTTTCTTAGCTCTTATTTTCCACAAAGAGTTAAAAAAAACACCAAGAATTTTATTTCTCATAAATACCATTTTAGAATATGAAGCAGAAGCCAAAATACTATGGAGACACCCAGTAGACAAACTGCTAGATAGACAGGTAGTATGGACAAGAACAAGTTCAAATGTCATGCATGACATCTGTGGCAGAACAGTCAAAATCACTGAATCCCTAGAGTATGGGGTTGGAGAGGACACTGTGTAAGAAATCTAAATCCCTGCCATCGCAGAAAACCTTGCAGTAGGTATTTTAGGAGGTTCACAGAATATATTCTACATATTACTGAAACATCATAGGCCACAGAATTCGTTCCCAAGTCCTACAGCAAATGTGAGACCTATATACAAACATGAAAAGACACAGCTGTAATATGTCCAAGGAGGGCAGCAGACTTTTCATCCAGTGTTGGAAGCCTCTGCAGCAGAGAGGAACCTCACACAAAACCACTGGAAGAAAGATTAATTCTATAGAAGAACATCAAGAATACATGTCAATTAGATGTGAATAAGGATTGTTTCCAGACATCAGTTTAGCATGAAGTTGTGGCAAACACACATGACACAGATGTCTCATAAATGTCATTGCTACTGGAAGCATCTCCTGTCTTCGGCTGTGACTGGTGCCTCTGATGATCCACAAAAGGAATGTTCTCTAAGTGCAGGGAAGCATTAAACTTTCTCACTGCTTTCTGCTCTGGTCTACTACAAAAAGCCCACTCTTGCTGAGTGAAAGTTCATAAAGAAGGAGTTAAAAAAATGCTATAGTGTCTGAACCCTTGCAGAAACTGGTGCTAGGTGTCCTTTTCCAGATGAGAGTCTTTGACAAGATGAGATGCCACTTACCTTTCCTGTAGAACCTTTCTCTTGAGGACCCTGAGGTGGGGATATCCCTCCTGCTCAGCACAGAAGTCAGGCAGGCAGCAGAGAACTTTCCAAGCAGAGAAGGATTGCCTTCAACGTGCAGTCCATCCATCCCCAGCTAGGAGCATTTTGTGTGTTTATATGAGTCGTGGTGTGAGATCATGTTTTATATACTTCTGTGACCCTGTACAGCTGTATAAGGACATGGCCGTACATAGTTAGAGTTATGGCAAGCCCAGATTTTGGATGTTTGCTAGATGAAAAAACTTTCTGTTATCTTTGGGGAAAAAAAAGCATTTGGTTTTGAAGGTCATCGCTAAGCCATTGCAGAATGGTAAAATAATGTTAATCTGCTTCCTTTAATTTTATAGTTCAGCAGTTTAGTTCCCATTTGTGTTGCTGAATTGCCAAGTTTCCTAATTTTTTTAAAAAACATGAATCTAGTCTTTTTGACATGTCAGTATATTCTCAAGACAGAAAAAACTGACTGTAAATGTCATGTCACAACAAGGTTTTCTCCTTGGGGTTTTCAGTGGAAATTATTTGTCCTTCAATTATCCTTTTTTGATTGTGTGACATAAAAAACCAAGCAAATGTTTAATGGAAGTTTACAAGAATGGACAAAGGAATTCTATCTACCATGTAAAACATACAGGCATAGTGTAAAATGCATCTTTTACACTTTCAGGAACATCAGCACAAAATGTGAAGCTTTCTGGCACTAATGTATGTGCACATACAAAAAGACGTGAAAGTATGAAAGGATAATTGATATAAAATACTATTTGATTATTAACTTTTCTATCTGAAAAAATTCCTAGAAGCCAAATTTGAGTCACATAAGAATACAGTAATGCATTTTTTAAAATATATGAATGAGTATAAAAAGGGGGAAATCATTCCTACAATCTAGGAAGGATTTTAGTGGTTTTATTTAGAACTTCTTAAAAATGGGCTAAATGAAGGAGACAGCAACAAAGCCTTAAATATAGATGAGCTGACAAGAACATAGGAGGTAAAAATCTCAAATTGTTCTGAAAGCTCACTACAGCACTGCTAACATATTTTGTTACAGTGTTCTCTTAGTTCTTCACCAAATGTCTAATTTCAGATCCGCTGCACGTGCTTTCCTTGCAGGGTTTAATGTACGTGATTAATCTTGACTTGGCTTAATACTGCTAGGAATGTGGCAATGACCTCAGCTGAACGCTGGCAAAGTGATTAATGTTACATGAACTGGGATATTTTTTACTCACGATCCTGAATAAACACAGACATGCTGTATTCTGTTACAGACCTTTGCTCAATTGAAAATGTACTGTGGTTTCAAGGAGTAATGTTTCAGATGCAATAAACAACGTTAGAGGAAACATGGCTCTTGTTAAAGAAAATGCTGTTTCAGGCTAAAGTCCCAGTGATCATAAAAGATATATGATGCAATAAACAAAATGAACCACAGGCAAGACAGGTCCATTCGATGACTAACCTCTGATTGAATTTTCCAACACTCTTTGACATTCTGTGAGATAAACTATTCACAAAAGGTCCCTATTAAATATGAGGTTGTAATTTCTTTTTTTTTTATTTTTATAGTGAAGTCTAAGAACTGTGTGAATGTCTCCTATTGGTTGTTTGTGGTTTTGAATATTTTATGGTATGGGAAGACAGGCAAACAGTTGCTATGATTGTCAAATGTCTTAAATCAAGTAGAGAAAATGCAATAAAACACAGTTTCCATGGTAACACATTGTAACCTAGCACCTCTGGATTATGAACCAGCTCACATCTATGATCATTATTTGTTGACAAGCATAAATTGAGCCTAAAAGCGTAAATTTCAAAGATAAAACTGAAAGCTTGAGCTCAGTAATAATAATATTTAAATATTTCCAAGGTAGTGGCAGCAAATCAAGACTAGTAATGTTGTCATTTCCATAATGTTAATAAACTAAATGAAAAGGCTTTTATTTTCAAGCCTTTCAGGAAAGGTGTAATAAGTATATACATCCCCACACCTGCAAATAGTAACTGATGTGTGTTGTGCCCTGCTGAAGGAATACAATAGGATATCCACAGAATACAGAATGCTACACAAGACATTCCAATCAAATAATTCAATTCTGATTTGCAGTTGTTTGACAAAAACCTGGAGAAAGAAAGAACAAATATTTGAACACCTGATTGCTAACACGATCTCTTTTTCACAGTGTTTTCCGTGTTGCCCACTGGACGTTTTTATAGGTCACCATGACACGCTAAAGCAGAAAAAGGGAAATTAACTTTGTTGGCAGAATTTATGTATGTCTTTTATCACCACATACATTTCAAAAGCGTAAAGGTGATCACTTCTTTTGTTTTTCACAACTCGGTAAGAATTGACCAAAACAAAAGGGTAGTGAATCTTGTTTCTGTCTGCTTCTCACTCTTACGGACTCCTATGCAGGATCACCTGTGAGCATGGAGTTGCAAGTCTCCATTCTCAGAGGCTCCAGCGGACAGTGCACAAAGCTCAACCCCAGGACTGCTGGACCTCTTGTACAATCCCTACAGAGCTGCCCAGCAACCCTGCAGGTCCCTGAAGCTGTCTGGGCAACAACGATCAGATACAAAGCAACAGCGGATTGCCCATGTACTGGAAGTCGGATCCTTCCACCTTACTGTGCAGTTGCACAAACCATAGCCCTTGCCTTTCAATTATTTGAGATTATCCTGTTTCCACAGAGGATCCAGTTTGCTGGTGTGTGGCTTTTCTCCAAACAAGTTCACTGTTTTGGAAACCTTCTGGTAGCTTACAAATAGGCAGGAAGGAATGTTCATCTTCGTTGCTGAATCAAAATCCTTGTGGGTCAGAGCCTTTGGCATAACTTTCTTGAAGACTGTGTGTCTCATTGCCTTTATGTTGTTGACAGAGTTTAAGGAAGAGACTTGATAATATGGATCCTAAACAGAGATCTGTGCTCGCATGAACTTGGGACCCTAGCTTAGTGGTGTAAATGAAATTAATTGTTCTGCTTTGCGCTAAAAACCCAGACAGGTATTCAATAAGTACATTCAGCAGCTTTGGGACCAGTGGAAGCCTATAGCATGGCAGAGCCACTTACAGCTCTAAAGTCTAGTTGTGTGAATGAATAAATCCTTCTTAAAATGCAGATTTTTTTTTTTCTGGCTACCTGACAGCAACTTTGTAGACATTCCTACAGCATTTTGTAACAACCTCTTGCCAGTTGCAGAAACAAGTGACTCACAGAGGTTTTCCTGGCAGAACACACCTACTGGGTCTTCACAAGCATTGTCATGTAAATATCCACTTGAAGACCTTTAAAAATACAAGCTTCTTGGGCTTCTTTATGTAGGACAATTGCTGTGACACATCTTAATGTGTATAAATAATGCAGCAGGGACTCCAACTCTGTCATTATGCCTTACAGCTTTTGACATTTTCTATGGCTTAGGGAAAAATGCAGAATTGGCTTTCATACAAATAGAGTAGAGCTGAAATTTTATATTCTAAAGATCACAGACATTCCCAGACATTGTCTCAGTACCTGAAGGGCAACACCAGTCCCTTAGGGGATTGAGGGGAGGTTGAAGTATGAAACCTAGTTCCACCTATTCTTGGAAAATTTTGTGTGGACTTGAGGTTCTTATAAGTTTACTGATTCACTAAATGATGTATTGTGCTTGAAAAGAATCTTCAGTACAAAGGGAACAAAATGATATTTGAAAATCAGAGCCATGTAGTTCCTGTCACTTTATCAGTTGCCTACCATAAATAAACTCCATGAGGGAGTGAAGAATTAGCCATTAATCATTGTCATACTAGTGTGGGCACAGCCAGAATGTGTTTTTTTTTTTTTTTTTTTTTTTTTTTTTTTTTTTTTTTTTTATGGAGTTCAGTGGCACCAGTAGAAGCCAGTGTAAAAGTAAAAACTGTGCACAGCAGGTTGTACTTGAAGCAGAACCTTTTCCTCCTGGTGTCCCTGTGATCTGAAGACAATGTTCATGTCTTGAATCTCCCTGCTTTAGACTTTAGAATCAGCATTCTGCTTGGATTGTTCATCCTGTATGAGTATCTGCCTTAGATGCTAGATGTCCTTAGCTTGGCACTTCTTCATTAAATAATGTCTAAGATCAGCCCTCTTGCTCTGTGTTCTGTGTTGGATCTCAGATCTTCACCTGTTGCATATTACATCTTCTCTGTGGCTTGCTAATGATAAGGTGACTTTGAAGGTAATCAAACCTAGATTTTTTAAATTTAATCTGAATTCTGAGTGTGATTTCTGAAGCATATTTCTATATGAATGAGTAACCCCATAATTCTGTGTGCTGTATTTCTCAAGACAGTGCTAGATGTTCAAGCATTACAATGATGGACAAAGTGTGAAAAACCCATTCAGCTGAGATAGCTATAGGGGTTTTTTTCTTTTTTCAATTATGCTACTAAAAAAGGAAAAAACTTTCTACTTACTTTAGAAGAAAATCAACTAGAAACGTTGAACTTGGTAGCATCAAGTATAGGCTTTCTTCAGAAAAGACTGTAGTATTGTAATCTGTACGGTGATTCTTGGGATGTATTGCTTGAGGGAGATGCTTGTGATTTCAATGACAGGATCAAGCATTCTTCAATGCTCAACAGGCTTTGCAATCACCAAGTTTAGTTTTAGTGACAGTGGGTGAAACATCTCTCAGCAATCTGGTGCTCCTTTTGGGGAGGCTGTTTCAGCAGACGCCCAAATTACTTGCCTTATTTTACATCTGGTTCTGCTTGCTCCATGGTGGTGTAAATCCTGCTTGTTTTCAGCAGCAAAATTCTCATCGGCCTGTTGCTCTGACTTTTTTTTTTTAAATTGTGTTCTAACTGTAACTTCCTCAAAGTCAGTAGAGTTATCTGGAAGTAAACGCAGAAGAACATAATTGTGAATTGGAAAAGCACAGGAACATCTATTTCGCTCATTAAATTCCCAATTAAACACACCATTGGTCCAAATCATTTGCAAAGGCCAGTGCGAGGTCATGTAGTTTATGTCAGTTAGGCAGAATAGTTTATAGTTGGCATATCTGTCCTGCTGAGCAGATGATATTCAAATAGGAAGTGCCTAAGAAGATTTTTAAGGGGCCCAAGTAAAATCCACAGGAATGCTTTAGGCTTAAGGAACTGTTTAGGCTGAAGAAACTGGTTTGGCACATAATACATGTCCAGAGACTGTTTCCTTTGCCTTGCCTTGCCTTTCCCTTCCATTCCCTTCCCTTACCCCTGCACTTCTCTTCTTTTTTTTTAACATTTTCTTTTTCCTCCCCCTTCTTCACCCCTCCTTTTCTTTCAAACTGCTTATATACTACTATGGATATTCATAACACTTTTAATATATCGTGGTTTATATACTCACAGTTTTATGCTAAAATCATAATGAAATTTGTAAAGCATAAATAGTAAACATATTAAGTATTCACTTTCTACACTAACTATTGTGTTTAAATGGTGTAGCTCACTGAATTCACTGAGAATTTGCACAGACAAAACCAAATTAGGAGTAGAATAAATCCAAATGAAATTACATCATACACAAGTTTAAAATTGGGCCTCCTGCATCCTGACCAGTAACACCTGTCTCTTTGATTCAAAAGTACCTTCATCTACATGACAAAGTATTTCAGCTAAGAGGGATAATCTATGTCGACTTACAGAAGGTTAGAAGTAATAATGCAACATAAAACTGCAGGGTGTTTGTACTGCTGCTTTGTCCGACAGACACTAGAAGGGATGAATTTACTAGTGGTAAATTCCTGGGGTTTTGTGGGGTGTTTTAACATGCTGCAGCTTCATGTTGCAGCCTTTTGCTGGTCACTGTGCCCCTTTCCAAAGGCTACTGAAGGGCTCACAAGTGCATTGCTAAGCAGCCTGGAGGATTGTCCTTGGCTGCAACACAAACCCCTGCAGTGCAGCCGTGACCTCCCGGCTGAGGTCAAGGCACCACCTCTTGAACACCAACGAGTCTGGCAGGGCAGCTCACGCACTGCTGCTCACAGCATAGTTGCTGAGCCCCCGGGGCACAATAGCGGCTGACAAAGCTGTTTGGAAGCCCTCCTTCCTTCTCTGTGCAGGCTGCCCCATGAATGGCACATTACAACCCTAGAGGCTTATGACATTTGCATTTACTCTAATGCAAGTATGGCTGTTGACTTGCATACATTAAGATTATATTGCACTGGGACCAACGCTTTTCTGGGTTTTTTTGGTTTTTTGGTTTTTTTCCTTCATGCTTCACAGAGAATATTTTTTACTCTACTTTAATTAATTTGCTCTTTGATTTGGTTTAGGAGGTAGATGAGGTATTTTTCTAGCTGCAAGCATAAGTTCTGTGTTCTCCAGCTTCACAAAATGAAGTAGCAGCTGTCATAGCCAATCCATATCATTCAATTTCCTAAACTCAGCTTTGAGGAGGAAAAAAACCCCAAAACCAAACATCAAACAACAAACAACAAACCTTCCTACCTTGGGAAAAGAAATAAGACCAACCTAAACTTGAGGTAGTTGAAATTATGACCTACTCAGATTAAGTGGGTGAAGGAAAGGCTGTTCTACTGTCATACCCTTATTCCACCTCCTCTTATCATTAGTAATTCTATTCCATTCTTATCTGATTGTGCAGGGACATATTAACTCACTGGCAAATGAATACGCTATGGAAAAAACTCCCTCAAATGCAAATTAAACAGGAGTTGCTGATACTGAACACAAGGAAGCTTCTTGTACTCCTACCTGTCTGCTGACAAGGAGCTGCCAGCCACTCTTCCTACAAAACTAAAAGCCATAATCGAGCAAATATTGCAGAAATTATGTCTTTCTCATCTCTTTGGATGAAATCTGATATTCAGTAAACCCTTAGCATTCACACTTATTACTTATCTGACATTATGCTTTTGAAATGCCACATTTCAACCTTTAAAATAAAGCAAAGAGCAAGCCTTAGATTGCATGTTTGCATCAGGTCCAGTTGTTGAACCCATAAACACACTTAGGCCTCAGGGGTACATGATTTTTCCAGGGGTTTGTCATCTCTCCCAGGTCAGTTCAATGACAACAGTAAAATTCCAGAACCTTGCAGGGTTTGACAGATAGGAAAAGAACCAATAGTTTTATGTATTTTTCAGGGATTTCACTCTGGCCATCTTTATGAGGTTCACTAACACCTTTTCTCTTGAGCTTTAAGCGTAGGAAGTGTCATTTGTATAAGAAAAATTGCAGTCGAAATAAAGACGAAAAACCTCCCAAAATGCTTAAAGATAATTCCAAATAGACTATACACCAAGATACACACACATACACACTGGAAAATTGCTTGTATCTTTTTAATTTCCTATTATTCAGTTTTCATTTCTGGACCAAGACAAAATATTGCTTAAGTTGTTTT
>VYXC01008501.1:35065-65458 GCA_013397175.1 Platysteira castanea | reverse complement strand
TTTTTTTTTTAACCTACTAGTGGTTTCATGGTGAACATACCACTACACTTTAGAAAAATGACACTTATTATTATTTTTTCATAGGGTGAAGGTCTAGGCGGGCAGGAGAACGTGATGTAGCATGTATGCATTTCTAGGCTCTCTGAATACCTACCAGGCCTCATTTGAAGGCAAAACAAGGCCTGTGCATCAAGCCAATGTGTGCAAAGCACACTCAGTGTTCAGGAATATTTGGTTTTGAAAGTACATGCAGGTCTTTATGTTCGTAAGCCATTTGTGTTGAGCAGGTACTTGTATTGTGGAGAACTGCGCCCGTCAAGACTGCCAAAAAACACTGAGTGTGTTGTCAGGTTCATAGTCAAAACTCCTATTTTGTATCTACAATACAAGGCATTTAGGTGGCAAGCATGGAAGATACATAAAACACAGGGTACAAATGGCAGCTTGTGTTCTTTGAACTGCTTTCAGGAAAAATAAGCTGATTTGCTGAGGTTCTGTGTGAACTGACTGAGTGAAAACAATCATTTGCTATTTTATATATGTCATGTCACGTTACTCATACCTTTTTATTTTGTTATGTTTTTATCTAACACAGTTGTATTTTACTTCATCCTTCAAATTAAAGCAATGAAAACTAAGAACTGGCACAGTATGAACTTCAATTTATTTAATACTTTGACTTTCCAGAGCTCAAATACCTCTGATCCATTTGTTTCATGGTGTTAGTTGGCTTAACCTTTTTAGATTTCTCCAAACAAAATAACTTGAGCTGCAGCAAGCTGTTTGCCAGGGATTTGAACTCCGTAAAGAATGGAGAAAAAAGTCACTTAGCTCCTTAGTGTGTTGGAGAAAATATATTTACTCTCATTTGTGTGTTAGACTCCTGCTCACCTGTCTTCATTGCTGTTACTATGTCAATTCTGCCTGTACAATATGCTCCCATTTCCCACACTAATCCTGGCAACTGCTTCTTGAAATGTACAGGGTATTAATAAAAATAATAGCAAAAATAGTATTCAACATGAGTGCCCTTTTAATATAAGGTGAAGTGTTAATATAACAGTTCTTGTCTATAATCTGTATTTATTCCATGGAAAAACTATCAAATGTGTGATAACTTCATGAAAAGATCCCCTGAATTTGCTCACTCAGGTTCTTTACACAGACTATTTTAAAGCATGGCTTATTTCATTTTGACGCAACACTATGGCTTTTCTTTTTCCAACAAAAGGAAGGAGAAAAGAACCAGACATACCATATAGCAATTCAGCTTGGAGCAAATAATAGAAGCCGCTATTTCAGAGTAGAGGACTTCAGCAGCTCTGAAAATGAGTGGAGGCCTATGGGGAACAGTCAACTGAATAACAAGGCTGGGTGATTCTCACATAAGGTTCAAGATATTTTTAAGTAGGATAGTTTGTACAGGAGCACCATGTTCAAGTAAGCTGTTGCTACTCCAGAGAAAATGCAGAAAAGAATTAGAAGACAAATTTGAATGTGGAGGTCTCCCCCCCGCCCCCGGCGGGTGGGCATGGAAGCTGAAGCATGGTCTGCAGGGTTTCCAAGCTCCCTGATGTTATCCTGTTCGTTGTTGGTTATAGGTGTTTTCCCCGCCCCAAAAACTGTGGTTGTCCCATAATTCCTGGGTCTTTGGGGTAGAGTTGGGGCAGAGTTGGTGCCAGACCTGGCTGCCATGTGCTGGTCTGTGTCTCTCCTGGCTGCCATGCGGTCAGAGAAATAAAACATCCATGAATATCTACCAAAAAAATATTGTTCCTGATTCTTTCTACGGGCCAAAGCTGTCTTCAGAGAGGGTGCAGGCCAAAACCGGACTGCAACATTTGAAGACTAGAAAACAAGCCTCATTGTGAAAGGTTTGGGGTGTGCAGTCAGTTTTATTTATCACAGAGAAGTTAAATGAGAGCACTGGTCATAGTCACAAGTTCCTATAATCAGAAATTTGATGATGTGGAGCTCCATTAGAGACATAGCTGCATGGAAGGTATTGGTGATAGATAAACTCAGATCACCTCAGTGCCATCTTGATGGGCAGGCAGCATTTCTTCTAAAAATAGGCATCATTAACTATTTTTACTATGTGGAAGGAATTTTGATAGATTCTCCTGTGCTGATCCAAACACCCTGCCCCAAGCAATGAGGGGAATATATTCCCAGTTCTGGTCATGACTTAAAACCAGTTTATTTGGCTTTCTTCCTCCAGGCTTCTTGATCAGCAGCACAGCATCAGTGTGGTGCAGGGCTTCTCTTTCTGAGCAGCAGTGACCTGATTAAACCGTCTTCTCAAGGCAGAAAGTGCCTGCGAAGACACAGCACATGCTTTGCTTTCTGTAATAGAGAAGGGAAATGGCAAGCGGCAGGGATTGCCAGCATATTCTGGCCCTGCTGCCTTAAGGAGCAGCCATCACCCCTGTCCACTGGATCCATGGTATGTGCTATGTTTGTCATCCTAGGGCAGCGGCTCTCCCATCCTAAAGCAAGCAGCATTAGCTTCCGTGAGAGTGGTCTAGCAATCACCCAGTCCTTGCGTCAGCCTGGAGGAACAACATGTGTGTTTCTTGCCCGTATTTTAGTTGAATTTTTCTGTGATAGGGATAAATGACTGAGAGAAAAAAAGCAAAAACCACCAAACAAAAGAGCACCAATTCATTTTGTATGAGTCACTAGGCAGTCTTTAAGTCATGATGACATTGAAATACTAATGACCCTGCTGGGATAAACTTGTCTTCTAAATTAAATGTCCATGTTATCTGACCATCTTTTTTTGAACAACTTCATTTAAAATGAGTTGTCTTCAAACTATCAGTGCCCTTCAAGAGCTCCACCTGAGTCTTCATATTATCTTCAAGTCAAATTACAAACCTCATTCAGTCAGTCATTATGGCTGGCTTAGAGCAATGAAAGTTACAGTCAGAGTAATAATTTCAAATAATGTCTTATTACTTCTGTGAATTCTGAGGTTTTGGTTGCCTGAAATATGTGTAAATATAAAAACAGTCACACGAAAAGAGAGAGAATGTTTGCCAGTTGGTATGTTTTCCAGCCTTTTACAGCTCCAGAAATATTCTACAGAAGATTTTATAGTGAAAGTTTTCCAATCTAACATAGTTATAGTAACCGAATATTTGACCTGTTTTCCTTGGAGCAGTATTTTCAATGGATCCTTATACAGCAACAACCTCTCTATTCCTGTGAAAATTGTGGGTTTGGGCTCAGGTTTTTTTGTTTGGTTGGTTGACCTTTTAAATTTTTTCTTTTTTTAAAAATTTAATGACTGCCTCATTCCATTGCAAAAATATTATCACTGTATTCTTCTTTCTCCCTTACGTCTCTGCTCCCCTTCATTTCAGGTGGATGATGTAAAGTCTTATTAATGAAGAAGCAATCTGTGATCAGCATCTGAGAGCTCTTTATACCCTGTGCTAACAATGTTTTGATATAGTCTCCCCCCTCTCCCTCCCCCAGCTGGCTTCCCGTGTGTGCTGGAGCCCTTGCTGGCAGCCTGCCCGGCGAGCAGCGCTCCTGTAGATTTCAGCCTCTCTCCAGGAGTTGCCTGCCTTCAGCATAATGGGCAACATTGAAAGCAGCAAGGCGTTCGGTGGGCAAGGTCAGAGTGCCTTTCATTCCTGCAATAATCAACCAGTGTAGCTCTTCCTCAGACCTGGGGAGAGAGAAGATAGAGGTCAAAAGAGCAATTACATTTCACGTTGACTCCAGGAAAGGCTTGGAACACAAAACTGAAAAGAAAACGGCACAGAGCCACTCTCTCCCACATTCCTTTTCCTGGTTATTATTATTAGAACAGGGCAGCAACCATGTCCATTATAAGCACTATAACATGAAGAACCATTTTCCTCCGGTGCATGAGATCTTTCTTCTCAGATGCTTAGCGCTGTCAGCATCTTACAAAGGAATGTAAATGAGAAACACCATGTATAACCAGATACAGTGAGTAAAGGCTATTAATTACATTTAAATTTTAACACTAGACAACTCTGGAGCAAGTAGTTACACTAATTTCCATCTTTAATCTGTCTTTGAATTATCATAGCTTTATTTATTTAGTATTAAGATGATAATTTAGGGAATATAATTTGGATGAAAATGTCAGTAATTTTCATTTGCCATATTGTCATTTACAAAGCTGTCTTTATTTGACCCTACAGCTGCTGGGCCTAATTATTTTAATGCCATTAATTGTAGTGACCATTGAGGTATTTTAGCTTTTAATTGCTATTACTGCACAGCTGAGATAATTGCAAAATGCATGTTTGTTTCACAGACATCTTCTGTTGCTTCCTTATATTCTTAAAGCATAATCTGCCAAAGATTTAGCCAAAAAATCCCTGTGAAACATAAATTTTAGACAGCCCTTTCAGCAGAGCAACCTGTAAACTCTAATGTTAATGTAGTGCGATAGTAGAAGAATGTAACTGATCCATTTACTCATTGCCCTACCCTGTCTTTATGAAAGCTGAATTAGCTCGGTGTTGACAAAGGATTAAGAAACTTGGTAGTGACATTCCTCACAGTAAACAAAGCCTCTCTCATTCCACATTTCACACTGAAGGCAGCCACTTCAAGAGTATACACTTCTTTGTTTCCAGCTATAGAGTGCAAACATGGCTTTATTCCACGGTTTCCTATGAAACGAAATGTGAGTACAATGTCTCTATCCCACAGAACACCTGGTATTATTCACTCCTCTGTTGAAAGCACTATATCACTAACGGATTGAAAAACATATTTATTTTATCAACCATGACAAGTAACAGGATTATTTTTTCTTTCTTTTTGCTGTGTTACTGTTGCATGGCAAGACAAAAAGAGACATAAAATTTTGTTCGAGATCTTTTGAGTTCAGGTCTCTTCAACTACAATACAATTAGTAGCCAACACTTAAAAATCACATGTAAACAGAGCATTGCTCTAGGCAAGGTCCTAAAACTTAGACCTCACCAAGGCAAAACAAACTGAGGATTCAAGAGCAGCTGAATCAACATGAAATAGGGATTTGTTTAGATGGTGGAAGCTGTTCACATCCCAATGGACTGCACTGCTGTAGCCCTAACAACTCTGACATCTCCCTGGCCATGTCAACGTTTGACCCATTGGGAACAATGGTTAAAATCAGTTGTATGAGTTGGCACCATTTTTTCCTTCATTGCAGTGATATTTGCTAGAGACAAATGCTATTCAAATGGTTCACATAAGCTTTTGCAACTGTGGGTGGTGTTGTTTTCTGTTTGTTTAGTTTGGTTGGTGTGTTTGTTTGTTTGTTTTCCAGTGGCTACCATTTGCTAGAAGAATAATTATGAAGTAGGAGTTCTGTGGTATGTATCATCATGGTGTATCACAGTGAAAGACATGGCCTTAAAATGAGGGTTTAGGATGGTATTGTAAGGGAAAATTCTGTTCTTAAGTACAAATGAACTTTACTGGGCTTCCTGGACAGGTCACGGGAAATAAGGCATTTGTAAAAATGTTCCACTGGTAACAATCCTCCAATTAAAATCAGCTGGATAGTCTGCGTGGAGAAAGATACAGGAATATAAATGTTAACTTTCTCATTACTGTTCTATTAATTGCACACAATCCTTTCAGAATATGACAAGATGCATCAGTTTTCCCTTTTTGAAGATGTTTCCCTACCGTGATGACTTTGTTTTTGTATTAGTAGAAATATACCTGATGCAAATATTCTCTGTGGAATGGATATATTGATTGCTCACCTCTGCATTACCTGGGATAATCTTGACAAAGGAGAGCCTGCATCCATATATGATTTTTATTCTGTATTGTTTCTGTTGTTAAGACAGGTCATTAAGAAAGGCCATCCTGTGGAACTAAGAAGAGATTACTTTAGTAAAGAGAGGGCTTAACTGAATGACTTAATGCTATGAACAGAGACAGAAAGGAGAAAAATGCAACTCTGGTAAATTATTGCTAAGTCTGCATTGCCTGTGTGTTTCCATTCCTAGTTTATTTATAAGTACTGTACCAGTAGAATACAGAATTTTTCAGTCATGTCTAATTTATAAGACAAAAGAATCCATGGAGCCCCGGTGTCATGAAGCTTCATCATTTATTGACAATCTTAGGCTGCAGGATTAGGCACCTGCAAACTGGCAGTGCTGCCAAAATCACAGCCATTCCCATGCACGCCTTGTGTTGCCCGTTCTCTCCACTGTGCTGACCAGCAGCCTGCCAGAAGCAGCATTTGTGAACCAGAGACTAAAAGCAGCTGAGGGAACTGATCCATCTGAAATGCATGGAGACAGTTCACGCTGGGCTGTCTTTCAGTGGTATCAGTTTCCTGATCCCAGCTCACGGCACAAGCACACAAGCACTTGTGCTGGCTCCAGCTGCAAGGTGACACCAGTCTGGAGAGGATCAGCCAGCAGCTAAGAGGGCAGAGACCTCTCCAGCAGCAGGAGTGGCATATGGACCTCATAGTACGGCTTTAACCTTCTGACATACTTCTGTAATCTCTTTCCTAAACTCTTCTCTATTTAAGGGAAGCTGACACTATAGCAAACAAAATCCAATTGTTAATTGGCTAAGTGTATCTGACAACAGCATTAGAACTGCTCAGCGATACATTCATGACTGTGATTCACCTTGTTTAACTGCATACCTTACAAGATGTAGTTTTCAGAAAAGTGTATCCTACTTTATATGTCTCATGGTGAAAGTGGAAGCATTCAAACTGGTGGTCTCAGTGCATGAAGAGATGATGAGCAAGGCCTTGATGTGGACTAGGCACAGAAAGGTGAGATGTCCCAGCTGATCTTGCTTACTGACTGTAACAGAGCTCTAGGTAGAGCTCATTTACTGAAATAAGCATTTGGGATAGCTGGCTGACAGAAATTCTTCTTCCAAACTTCTATTAGACTCTACGTAATCACTATAAGGGGAATAGCTTAGAGAAGTACCAACCTCCGCAACAGCACATGAAATAATTCAGTCTTTAAAACAAACCCCAAAAAACAGCAAACAAAAAAAAAACTACCCAAAAACTTTCCCATAAAAGTCAGGGGAAAAACTCTCATTGGCATTGTTCAGAACAGGAAAAAGATCAATAGTGTGTAAAATGTGTGTATGTGCTCTGCTTATGGAAAACTAAGCAATATAAAACATACGGCAATGCCACATGGAAAGAAATATTTCAAAAAATATTTGCTATAGGAATAAGCCTGTCAAGGGAAGAGTTAGTGATGGAGCTCTTTAAACAATGTTAAACATTTCAAAACAGGCTTGACCTCATTTTTTACCTTCATCTCTTACTGATTGGAATTATTTATTTAATTCAGTTTTATTTTATTTTCTGGTAAGTCTCCAGCCTTCTTGGAATCCTCTAAAATTTAATACTTAATCAGAAAATGTAGTATTTCCCAGTAAAATGCCTTATTCATTAAACTGCCTATTATGAATTTTCCTGTTAACAGATTCTCACAGACTCCTGAAGGAGGTCTGGCAATAGCACATCATAAAAAATCAGCAAAGTCTCCTGTAATCTTCAACTCGTTCTCTTACAAACTTGCAGACTTGCTAAATACCTACAAAAGATAAGAAGGACTTTGTGGAATGCCCCAAAGAGTAATGAATGTACAGTATGGGATGTGGAAGAAACTACTAGGCTAAACTTCTGCCAAGTCAAGTCTTTTATTGTCAGAAACTGCTCTTGAAACTGAACTTACTTCCTTTCAGACTGATTGTTACCTGACTATGACAACCTATAGAAAACTAGGATGTGAAATTCTCCTTGTGGATGATTCCAAAACATCTCTCTGTGAGCAATCCCTAAATCTCCAGTGATATCTTTCCAGTGGTATCTCAATCTCCATAAATTCCATCAAGACTTGCTTTAATAGTGCCAGTTGCCAGCACTGGTTCCCACTGCTGTTGTTTGAAGGGATTCCTGACCTGTGATCACATGGAAGAAAATGCAGCTTCTAAGAACACACATCTGGAAGCACTACAGTAAACAGCATATGCTCATGCTGATCCTGCTCTGCCGTTTCACCTGCATATTGTCAGCAGACAAAGTGCCACCTTTACTGTACAGATTAAAATAGAAAACAGTCCAGCTTCTGCTGTCACAATACTTATTTCAGTGCTTCCAATCACAACTTGATGTCATCGCATTTGCCTCACTGAAGTTAAGAGACAGGGTAACCTGCATGTACTACAGCTTGTACTTACATTGCATGTTTGATGGTGAAACAAGCTGAGAGCTCTTCCCTCTGTCTGTCCTTGGCTGCTTGTTTGTACTTTCACACCAGCAGGAAATTACATCATAATAATAATAATTTAGGAAAACAACCAACCAACCAAACAAACAAACAAAAAGCTGGGAATTGCTGTTTGGAAGACATCTCCAATATTTAGATGAAAAAATTGCCTTCAGATTCATTGCTGTAATAGAAGCAGAGGTTACCATTGGGATGAAGAACCTGGAGAACTGCTAAGGAAAATTGCCATGTAAACCTAGAAGAAAATGTATATAGGGAAAATCTGCATATTGTGTCCCAGCATACTTTGTAAGATTTCTATTAATTAAAGGCTGTTTGATGAAAAGCAATATACATTTTAAATAAATTAATTCACAAGTGGTGTATCAAGGAAAGTTGTGATTAATTTGCTCTGGTGGTGTTGTCCAGCTTAATAGACAGTTATGACCTTTCAAAAATAGATTTCCATATATTATTGTTTTCCCCAAAATGTAGAATAAAAGATTGTTATGAATTCTGCAGGAGATATTATGGATACTAGGAAGTCCAAAGAAATAAGTGACAGCCCAGTTCTTACACCATGAAGTGCAGTCAGGACAGAAGATGTTAATTTATTAGAAATAAAAGCAGTGAATCAGCAAAGTCTTGGGGAAAATGAAAAAGCTATGAAAGAGTAGAGTTTGCAGATGAAACCATATTTGCATGGGAACAAACACTATTTTTTTACTCCAATAAATATAGGCATGCAAATGCTTCAGATGGAGTGAGCAAGGATGCTAAAATCTTTTCAGTGACTCTTTGTATGGTTGCTGAAACTTCTGCGGCTTCTTCTTTGTCCTGATTTCTCTCAGTCAGCATTCTTTAGTCCCAAATGAAATTCCTCTGAAGACTTTATAAAATCCAGGAATAATATAATTCACTTTTTGTGTGCAAAGGCCAGAGGTTTCTCTCAGCACAGCTTCCTAAAAGTATGACTTGGATGTCAGGCAAGTATATCCTGCTAGGCATTGAATCCTGAGCTTTCCAGAATGTGAGGGGGAGATTTCCTCAGACTCAATGGACATTCATCTTATCCCTAAGCCAATGAATGAATAACACAAAGGTAAGATTGATAGAAATACTAATACATTTTATTTTACTGTTTATTTGTAGATCTTATTTTGATATAACTATATTTAATTTATTATTTATTAGTTAAGTATTTTCATTATTAGCTTATGTATTTTAATATAAATGTAAATAATTAACAAGAAAACATTAAATACGATTTGGGAGATTTTTCTTTTTGGAAAACAAATCTATGCTGGAGATCTCACATCGAGAAAGTCTCAGTCATTCTTTAAAGCATTTGTCAAGATTAAAAATTCTGCAGTAGAATTTACTGTGTTGATTTGCTCCATTTTTTTCCAATAAAATGTCCAGAACTGAGTTTTTGTTCCACATTGCTGTTGACAAGACTATTATTGAAATATCTTGAACAAGAAGCAATTGAAACAGCAATTAATGGCTGAGTGTATCTGCCATCTTAAAATTTTCTGTGCTTTGCTCATGAGGAAAAGTAGAATTGAAAATACACCAAAAAATGTTCAATGAAGTTTGGTCTGCTCATTTAGAAACTCAAGCTTGTGGCATGATTTCCTCACCTCCTGGATTCAGTGGCATCATAGTCTGACTTGGATGTCTGTGATGGATGCTATTCAGTCTAAAAACCTGGAACAGTGATTTTCCTCCCCTTCCAGTATATACGAAACAGAAAGACAAGAAAAGAAACGTCAGGATAATTTCTTCAGGTGAGTTTTAGCAATCACTGAATGAAAAGGTATTTCTTTAATTTCCTTCAACAATTTTCTTGTAACTTTTGAAAAAAATGGAATCATTATCCACAGAGTAGGTGGTGTAATTTTCGTTATGATCCACATTTGCTCTTTTGCTTAATAAGTGGATATAAGCCTCATTTTATCAGACAAAGCCAATCCTGCTTTCAACAGTGAAATCACTAATAGCCTGATAATTTTTTGTAAATGTTTTAATTGCTCTCTTGTTCTCTTCAACTCCTTTCTTGCTGTTTACAGCTTTTAGCCTCTATAGCTTTGCTTTTCCGTATTCTTTTCAGTTTTCTACTTTTTCTTTGTCCTTCTTTCTTTCTGACTAAATGTCTTCTGATTCTTCCTAGTACTCTCATCAGCTTGCAATTAGCTTTGCCTGTTTATATTTCTCCTTTTTAACATTAGTATTTCATGCACTTACGTATTCCCACAGTCTTCTAACTCTACTTTTGTGGACTAATATAACAAAATTGTCAGTTTAATAAGATGCATCCTGTCTATCTTTGGCCCTTTCCATGCCTATGTGCACAGCACCTGAAGCAAGAATCAGAAAAAATTCTTGACAGTCTGCTCCCACTTTGTGGTCCTGATAATCTTATATTATTTTCTTTTAAATGAAATAACTGCAGCAAGAACGCTTATGAGTGCCAGAGACCATAAATGCCATATCGTTTGGTGATTTGGGTGGTGAAAAAGAAGAGGGAGGTGATGGTTTAACTTCCCTGTGGCTGGAGAGACACCTGATGAAATTACTTTATGTGCAAGTTTTATACTTCCTGTTTAAAGGAGAGAGAAATGATCCTCAAAGGAAAGCTTTCAGATAGACTTCCACAGGAGGGTGTTCCAGTCGGGACATTGAGAACAAGGCTGCAGGGCCAGTTGTCCGGCTAGGATGGTAACTCCAGTGCTCTGTGTGCTGGCTGTGCTGCGCCCTTTTGGGATGTGCCTAGCTCCCACCAAGCCCTCCAAAGGCACACCATGCAGCCCACTCAAGGACCCTTCTCTAGGACCCCAGGCAATTCAAAGCTGTCTGCTGTGGCTAGAGCTGTTAGGAAAATCTGGCCCTAAGTAACCTGGGGAAGAGGTGTCCTGACAAAATTGGGAAAAAAACCTGAATTAAAGCACTTAGTTTTAGAAGGCTATTTTCTCTGCATTTCTTACCAAATTAGCAGGGAAAATTAGATTCTGCCTCACAAAACAGGTACTTAAACAGGCTGACTTACCTACCGAAGTCCCATATTCCAGTTTAGGCACCTTTGGTAGAAATACAGCATGATATACAAAGAATACTGCCCTTAAAATCTTCCACCTTGGGGGATTAGATTCCACTGATATTCCATCATCACTTTGTTGATAAAATGCTTGACCTGTTGATCTTAGAGTGGTAGTCATTGTTATGAAAAATGCATATTTTGTTTAGGAAGTGTGTTAAAACAGTATGATACTGCAGTAGCACAGAAGTAGGAAACTACTTCTCTTTGGTATTAGAACCGTGTTTTCTTCTGCAACATTTAAAATAGTTGCGTATGAGCAAATGCAGGTAGGGGTGAGCTCTGCTGACACTGGTGGAAGAAAGGAAACCTTAATGTTAATATTTTCCCAGGAAAAACGTATTGGGTGAATCACTGTGTTCAGTAGATGGAGATTTTATATAATTATGACCAGGCTATCTGAAATGCAATTTATGCATTTGCTATAAAGTGTCTATGCTGAAAATCATACAGGAATTCTTGTGTTAAAGATATAAATTGAGGTTTTTGTCATTTTATTGGCTAATTTGGTAAATGGTTTATCATTTGCATTTGCAAGAATTCAGGGAATGTTGAAGGTGTGTCTTCATGTAAAATTGTGTCTAGCTAGATATGTTAATAGCAGATGAGGATCTGTACTTGAGGGTCATGATATGGTAATTTTATTTTTTCGGTATTGTTCAAGAAGAAACCCATGAACAATAATCTAATTTTGCCACATGTGTAGTGAGAGAATTTTATTTTGCTTTGCACACTTTCGGAAGGACTGGGAAAGGCCTAAAATAGGTTGTGACAATAGACCATTGTAATAAATGTTATCCAAGATCTGGGGGCAATCTTTAACACGTATACATAACTTTTCTCAAGTTCCAGCTCCTTTTTAATTTAACCACTTGAATGCTACACAAAAGCTAGCATGGTCCAGATGTCCCGGTTTGAAAAGTTCCGTGGAGGAAAGGGGTTTTTCTCCCATTCTCCCAACTGGAAGGGGCGATGTTTCCTGCACAGGTAGCAGAAGACACAGTGTAAGGAAAGAGATGAACAGATGAAGGCAGCAACAAAGAAGGAAGCAAAACCAACAAACAAACAGGCAGGCAAACAAGCATTCTCCGTGAGACAGATTACAGTCCAGGTTTCAAGAATGCTTCTGTAAAAGAATGCTTTCTTTTCAAAGAAAAAGCTCTGCAAACCAATTTTGCCCTGGCTGTCCTTTGAAAAAACAACTCTGTGCAGCCATAGGCTCTTTCTTAACTGTGGCTACTCACCACAGATTCACTGTGCCTTATTTTTGAGTCATGCAAAAGGAAAAATGTGCATGATAAGCAAAATTAACATGTGTAATACAACAAGCAAGGGCTCCTCTAGAATCCTGGGGTTAACCACGTATAATAATAAAAACAAAGAATAGTAGTAAAAACAATTACACCGCTAGAGTTGTATAACAAACAAAAATATTTATCACTGACATTTCAGGTTAGAATTTGAAAGCTCAAATGTGCAATCATGCAGAAAATCCTTTCATATGGTAGCTTGTCTAACCTATTGTGAGTTGCCATAGCTGAGAGTGGATCAGTCCTGCTGCACGCAGTTGTCTCCTGACAATTATGTAACTCCCCACCTGCAAATATCAAATTCACATGCTCAGTCTTTTTTTAGACAGCATATGTGCTTACATGTGCAATGTATTTGTGACTCTTTAAAACAATCAGAGTACTCAGCCTGTGTTTTATGATGGAAGTTCTTGTCCAGAAAGTGGCAGGACCTTGAAGACTGGGCCATGACCTGCTCCCTTGGGATTACAGGTGACAGCAAAACACTGAGTTCTACCCTCCATGTGTATGACCTGCCCCAAAATACTTTGCTGCAGCAAGGTAGCAAGCCTTTCATACAGAATAACAATGGGAGAATAAATTACAGGAAAAGAGTAGAGGAGATCAAAGACAATTCTAGTCTCCATTTCAATTTCTTATATGGGAGTGCAAAGAAATAGCACTATTATGGTTACTGATTAAGAGAATGTACTGGTTGGAAACCTGCAGAAACTCAGGTGTCACAAGCAATAGATGTGCGGCATAATAAAAGCCTCACCACTACACAAGATTTCATAATTTCTTTTGGCTCCCTCTGCTAGTTTATCCACTAGTATTCAATAGCGTGCTATCATAGTACCCAGATGCACTCTGATGAAGTCCTCAGAGTTATCTCTGAAAAGAAAACAAAGCTTTCTTCTCTAGCACCTCCTTGTTAACGTGAGGTCTTTCTTCAAACTAAAGGTTTCAGTTGAAAATTGAAAACACTCAGCTTTTTTACTCTGTAAAATTAATTGACCCAATTTCTCAAGATATTTGTGAGTAAATTTAAAAGAACGGTCACCATTGCTGATTTGGATGCATATCTAAAGTATGTATGTGCCTGCAGATACCTGCAGAATTTGTGTTTGCAAGCATAGCTAGGGTCTGCAAGTTCCTGTTTGCACAGACTTATGTCAGTGTTAATGTGCCTCACCAGGCTAAATCTGCTAGCTGAAATCTACAACAAAGATGCCCTAAGAAGCCCTGTGTTAAGACAGCTTTGTAGTCCTCAAGTAGCACATCAGATGTTTGTCACTGGCCTGAAAGGGTCAGCAAAGGCTAGCTGTGGATGGACTGCTTGACACCACTGCAATTCCTGAGCCAGAGTGTTGCAGGTGAGTGATTTTTACCCCTGGGAAAGGGGCTATGAGCTCACAAAGGCAGCTGAACAAGGGGCCTGTGACTGATGCCATGGCCCTGTGTACCTTGATGGCATGAAGCTGTTGTGCCTGCATGTGTGCCATGCAATCCAGTCTAATCCTCAGACCCAGAGAGCTTAGCAGGGTTTGCTTGTAATTACAAACCAAAACAAGTCAAGTAACGGTGACCTCTGTAAGTACAGCAGTCCTGCCAAGGGCCCTGGGCTGTTTTACAGATCAAGTAAGGGAAGG
This sequence comes from Platysteira castanea, assembly GCA_013397175.1. Classification (NCBI taxonomy): domain Eukaryota; kingdom Metazoa; phylum Chordata; class Aves; order Passeriformes; genus Platysteira; species Platysteira castanea. Next base: position 51,168 of record VYXC01008501.1, on the reverse strand, counting down.
AGGATGCAGAGATTATTCACAACTATCTCTTCATAAAGCAGAACCTAGCTGACCCAAAGACATAGCTAAAAAAAGGTAAATACTAGAATCTGCTTAGCTTTGTCATATTTGTGCCTTGTAAGCATAATTTTGAGGTTATGCAAAATAATTTTGTGTCAAACCCACAAAAAACCCACCCTGTGGATCTAAGGTTTTACTGTTGTTTTTGTGAAGGAAGTCTCATGTGCTGTTTTCTTAGAAAATGGAGCTCAGTTCATAGCCATATGATTAAAACAGACTCTTTCCTCTCCCCTAAAAAAACAAAATCACATGAGCTCACTTACAAAAGCAACAGTCAAACCCTGGGGTTTGCTGTGGTGTATAAAAACACTTAACACCATTAACCATTTCCTGGGATAATCAACTCATGCAGCAGCAGGGTGAGTAAATGAGTGAAAGGCCTCAGTGGATTTTTTATTTCTTTTATCTAAAGCCTGCTGTGGAACTGTATAAGGAAAAGTTGCAAGGACAGTTTAATAATCACAAAAGCAGAAGAAATCATGAGAAGGGGGAGACCAATTAAATATGAAAGAAGGCACAGGAATGTCAAACAGCAAAAATACGATTTTAGTTTTTTGTGAAGGTTCATCATCAGGTTATGTGACAATAGTTAATTTTTATTATTGTTATTGTCCTTGAAACATTTTTCAAATTCTAAAGTGAGAGCAAAATATTATTATTTCATTGACTGCAGCTTTAAGAAATGTTCAAAAAGGATTTGTTTTTTGGAGGGTGGGGTTGGGTTTTGGGGTTTTTCTTAGTTTTTGAGGATGCCTGCTAGTGTGTGGTGCTGGGTGGCCTCCACTGTCACTGGGACATTGAAGCACTCAGCAGCATTCACAATGGGCCTTCTTCCCCACCCCCAAACATATGAAAAAAATACTCAGTAAACCCAATGGCTATTAAACTAAAAAGAGGAGAAGAAAGCAGAGAGTCTCATAGCTCCAATGTATCTAGTGGCTGTAATGCCAAATGCTTTATCTTACAGTGGCCTTGGCTTAACTTTCATGTCAGGACTGACTGAACTGTGCTCAGACAGCTCTGCCCACTAATGCACAGGCTGCTTCAGAGAAGACAGAGCTGTTCCTTCACCCCAGCTTCATCTTTTACCATGCTGTGCCATTGTGCAACATCAAGAGGCGCTGATTCCAATAAAGGTCATGTTACTATTAGGGGAAAAAAAAGAAAAGTGCTCTCTCTGCAAAAACTGCATATTAAACCTATGAGGTTTAATTCGATTCTGCTGAATATGGCCTGGTATGAACAGTCCCAAATTCATACAGTGAAAGATTAATGCCATTAGGAGATAATGAAAATCTAATCTCCATCCCAACATCTCTGCAAACAAAGGGAGCCAGGGCATAACTGGCTTGAGTGCCAACTCCCTGCAGTGCAGTTCCTGTCGAGCCAAAGTGTTATAATATGAAAAATGGGTACTGAAATGTTTATGTCAAATAAGGAATTGTAGGAGTACTCTTGGCTGAAATAAAACAAAACCAAAAAGAGGTCTTTGAAAAGGCACATAGCTACACATGTAATATCCCTCACTATCTGTTCAGAGCTCCTTTCTTGCTGAACGAAAGGGCAGCCAGCTCCCTGGGCAGCCTCCCAGCTGAAGTGAGAGTAGGTCTGGTATGGCACCCTGGAGATCTCCAGTGCCACGCTGATTTACCTCTGCTGAGCATTCAGCATTTCTGTAGAACAGTTGATCTGTATGCACAAACTCCATTAGAAATTTAGCAAAGTCTCATGGATTACGTTATTTAAATAATTGAAGGATTACTTAAAAGTCCTTCAACCAGCTGAATTTCCTAACTTATGCGCAGAAGTTAGAACCATAACAAACCTGTGGAGCTACTCTCAGCAGCCTGGTTGGAGTAAACTGCTCCCTGTAAGTGTAAAGCAGCAGGTATGTTTATTGTGTGAGTAACAAGGTCACTGACCGTTCAGCTGTAGGAGCAAACTTGATTAAGACTGGTGATAATCTTTTGAAAGACTGTAATTTATCTCCATTTGAAGAGTATTATCTTTGTTTTACAGCTATCACAGAGAACAAGGTTAACAAATATTCCATGATGAATTTTTGAAGGCTTTAGTCAGATCTTGTATATTTAAGCCTTTCTAAACGGCTGTCAAATGCAAGGAAACAAAGTGTCAAATTTGTACACAGACCTACCTAATGGCCTTTCATATCTGAGAGTGTGGTTTATGATTTATACAGTCTCTACCTTTACTTAAACAATTTCTCTTTTGCTCCGTAGTGAAGGCAATTTTATAGCATTACTCATGTGGGAGAGATTAGCCCCAAAGACTGATCTTACTGAAGGAAGTAGGAGATTTAAAACACACAGAGACATGACGCAAACTATATGATAATCAGCTTTTATTACTAATTGCTTCTGAATTGTCAGTTGACTGTGTTTGGATATAAAAGTTATAATTATAAGTGCATTCTATTTTGAAAGGGATTGATCTCATAAAAATTTTCAATTGTCCATCACCTTCAATAACATTGCATAAATATGAAAAAAAAATTCACATTTTTATCCTTGAAATAACATTAGCAACAGAGGTAAATAAGAGAAAAAGCTCCACATCATTTACAAAATCATAAAGCTCCTACTCTCAGGAAAAAAGGGAAGAAATTAGTCCTGGATATGCATCCTGGATATTTTTTCTTAGCAAATTATTCTTATATTGTCTTTCTGGGAGTCTTGCTGCATACAGGACTGGTACCTGGATAACAGAAAGAAGCCACATATGTAGTTAAGCATAAATATAAATTAAGTATATGTGTGTGGATATGCATGTGCTTATGCATATATATATAGGTATACATACATACACATAATAGATAGGCATTTATTCATCCATATCCACAGACATTATGTCTATTTAACCACAAGGTCTTTAATTTCAGGAATATATAAGAAAATTGAAAAGTAGAAAAAATGCATTAGGACTGTATGTTTCTTTGAACATATTCATTCTGGTGAGAATCTTGTGCAATTCCTCTGGGATCAAATGTTCTTCAACTGATTTTGTCACAGTGTAGATTTTGCTGACTGTAAGGAAAAGATTTTGAGATGAATTACACATGAAGATACGTTAGCGCCACTCGATCCAAGAAGTTGTAACTTCCCTGTTTTCCTCAGGACCTAGCAAGGAGATTGCAGCTAAGGTGTTTTTAACAATGCCAACTGACTTCCTGGTGAACCCTGTTGCTAGTTCCAGCAGCTTTATGGTTGCCATTTGGTCTGAGAATTAGCACTTGTTGAAAGTGCGTTTAGGCTATCTTGCACTTTAAGGCAGTGCTTTTCTCTGGATCTTTTTTGATTGACTGTTCTATTACAGATACCTGGTGGAATTGCTAGAAAGGATTATGGACATGGATAAAAATATACTTCCTGTGGTACAGGTGCACCAATGTATCAAGGATCAAGCTTGTAGTATGAAAGAAAAATTTTTAGACTGACATTTTCCGTTTCCATACTGTCTAATTTCTTTTTTCTTTTATTTTTGTGGCTATTACTGCTGTAGAATTTGGTAGTGAGAATGCAATTCTTTCCAGGTACTTTGGTCCATTCCATAGTAATTATTAATGAATGAGAGCAGAAGAACAAAGAAACACTATGCTAACATTGGGCTTGACCTCATCCTCAGCCCTTTGGCCTTCCAAAATCTTATTGACTTGTTAACTTTCAATGCAAGAGAAGTCTGGAAATTACAAAAGTCTTAATTATCTTAGGCACTATACCTTTCATGCCTAGGAGCCAATTTTTTTCTTTAAAAGTACGTAAACAAAGCTGTAGTGTCATAAGCACAGAGAAGGGAACAGACAACCAATGAGAAGTGTGTGTTTCTCTACAAGGGCAGATCTCTGGTTCACATCCTCTACGAGTTCAGATGTTTGTGTTCTTGATTCTGTAATGTAGGAGGCTGAAACAGAAAAAGTCACCTCTTGTGTATATTTATATAATATAACATTTTGTAACTTACCCTGGAGTTACATAGCCACTGGAACTTGGTTATAGTCCAATAAATAAGAACTCTCAAACTCTGTTTGAGAGGCTATACCTTTTTAGCTTAACTAAAACATTTAGAAATAATGGAAAATGAAAGTAATTTGTCAGTATTGACAAGAAATATTATCAGTCCTGACTAAAATCAATGCTTCCTTCACGAATTTTATTCTATCTTATTTATAGACCTTTCTGTTGCTCTCATCTCCGAATTACCTATGGCTTTCATAGAAACCAATGAGGTTAGCATCAGACATCACCTGGGAGATCAGAAAGATTAGTGTCTTCATTTTTCAGATGAGAAAATGGAGTCACACCTTGCAGAACTGGCTTCTTTCAGACCACAGAGAACACAGGAAGCTGAACAAAAATTGGTCACCATGACATTATGAGTTCAATTTCAGTTGTTCTACTTTTCAATCTAACTTCTTCTTTTTAACAGTTTTTTTTTAGACATAGTTGACACATACAGCTAATATAAATTGATTTCACTCAACACACCTACAGCCATTAACAGAAAAATAAAAATCTGCTAATTGAGAGGGGGAAAAGGGTAAAAGAAAGAAATATAAGCCATATTTTAATATTTTAAAGAATGTAGTGTAAATGTGAATATTCATATTCTTCTGTTCCAAGCTATAATTAGGAGTTCCACATTCCACAACTATGAACTTCGTAGACTCATAATGTCTATTTACCTGTTTTCAATCATTCATTATGTTACATTTATTGTGACACTTGCATGCTCTTTCCCTCTTTTTGTGCTAAATTTAAATCATAATCATTCACTGCATCTGTGAACTTATTTTACTGTGGACTATGTTTTCTCCACACAATAAAAGGAAAATAATGACCTGAAATCTGAAGTATGTGTATGTAGGACCTAATCAATAGCTCTAGTCAGACACATTCCTCTGGCCCTATAAATGCTATGGGTTCAGATGCAGCCCATGAAAAAAAGAGAATTAAAAATGACTCAAGATTATTTAGATGAGGAGGAAGGCAATTAAATGATAACTTAGTGTTAACAATTTTGCTTATGACATACAAGCTTCATTCCATCTCATCCAGCAAATACAGTAATCCAGACAAATTATTCATTAGGAATGAATTGGTACCATTGTTGGGAGGAAAGATTTTAATGGCCAGTTGGTTTAAAGAAGTATTATCTGAAAGGAGTTGGTCAACTGCCAGAAGCTGTTTGCAATGACAAATTGCTCACAATGAATTGTTTAGAGAGAAAACACTACTTTTTGTTTATGAAACAAATCTGCATGCCGGTCAGTCGAGCTCAGTATGAAGGATGTTTGGTAAAAGGTCATGAATGCAACAATGGTTTGCTTTTCTTTGTATGTGCTGTTTATTTCTCTTGAAGCTGTAACTGCTAAATAGCAGTAAAACATAGTTAGCAACTCCAGAATGATGTCTATTATTGTAACAGAGAAAGGCTACCTAGCAGTCTTTTCATATCCATCGCTTTTTTTCATTGTCAGTCCTCCTGTATTCAAGGGCTAATCTGAAAATACCTGTGTGCAATGACTTGTGGACATTTTCAGGAATTCTAATGATTGTACTGGATCATTTAAATTCAGTAACCTATCTTCCACTGCTGCAAAGCCTCTCTGAGTGATTCAAGCCATCTAGCTCCTGTGAAGAAGCAATATGATTGCCAGTGCTCCCTCAGAGCTGCTAAGAAATAACCATTAAAATTTGCTTTTAACAGTATTTCTTACAGCACAGTAATTTAATGATATGTGTTGTTCACAGATGTTGAAGAGGTAGGTGTTGCACAATAGTCAGTACAGTCAGATTAATGGTTTTACCAGCAAATGTTATTGTAAATGTACTCAGAAAACTGCAATCAATTTTCTGCACAGCACAAAACACAGCCTATGTCCAGTTGCACAACGCTGCATGACATTCTCCTCTAGCCTACACAGAAACAATTTCCAAAGGCCGCGCTGCCTCTCTGGTGCATTTATCTTTGTCCTAGTCTAAATATAATGTAAGCCTCCATATTCTTTAAAGACAATACTTTCACACATGGAATAGCCTTTGTGCAAGAAAGTTGCTATGGAAATCCATTATAACATTTTTTCTGGCTAAAAACCTCTTCCAGATAGCTCTGTACAATGTCAAACATTGTATGTCATGCAGTGACTGCTTACAAGTGTGTTAATATCTGGTGGGAAAGGGGGATCTTGTGCAGTAAAACCATCTACGTACTTTTCAGCAGAAAGGAAAGCTACTTTCTGTGGTCAGTGATCAGCCTTTCAACAAACAGAATCTTGAAAAAGAGTGCAAGACAGACAAGGGAGATGCAACTCCTGTGGTATTCAAATGCATTAAGATATACAGAAAATTAAAAAACCATCCACTGCAGCTTTAGTGGTTGTAATATGAAACTGTGAGGGTTCTGTCTTCAATTTACTTTACTGAGCATGTAGCATTCTAAGTTGTCCCTATCCCCACAGTTTGGACAGCGATATAAGCCTGTATTTTCCAGGCAGTGGATCTGCCTGAAATCATCTCAAAAAGATGGAAGAAGCAGGCAATAAGTATAATTAATTGAGCACAAAGTCAGGCCAAAACAGTATGATATTAATCTGCTGTTATCAGTAAGCTAGCTGCAAAGGCAACTATTCATCAGGCATTGAACACTAGCAAAGAATCTACTGACATTCAAGTTGAAAATTGTTCAGTCTGATGCACTTCAGGACAAAAATTATTCCAATTATTTTAGACATTTATCCCTCAAATGTTTTCTTGAAATCTTTTTTCTTTATATTTGAAGTTATAAATACCAGTCTACAGAAAATGGGATGAGAGTGGGACACAAATCTATGAAGCTCACAAGCTGTCATGTACCTTCAAGTGTGCAGTTTCTAAATGCAGAGATTTCTGCATCAGTGAAAGCACCAGGACAATGACCAGGTTTATTTTTACATTTTTCAGTTTTTATGCTTCCAAACCAGTCATGTACATCACTTACAAGTACAGATGTGATTTGATATTTGCAAAAAGAACAGTGATGTAAAGACAGATCCAGTTCAAGAGGGTGTCTTATCTCAGGGTTCATCTGTACTCTGCTCCTTTCTTCTGCTGGAGATCACTACTCAAATATGTCAGCTCAATTGTTCGCCCAACATGTTTTAAAATATATCTGTCCAGTAAATATATTTTGGATAAGTGTGGTAATTTCTTAGAACCAGCAGAGGCCATAGTCAACAGATCTGTTCCTCAATATATTTTGGTGATCATACAGGATCAGGCGTGCACTGATCTGGTCTAAAGATTAATAAGGAAAAAAAGAAACCCTAAATGTTCATCCATACATTTACCATGAAACTCTCCACTGATTGCTTTACACTGCTACCCTACAGGCAGTGATGGAGGATTTAGACAATTCCCCACACAGAGGCTGTTTCTGGGTCCCTTGCGTCACAGGAAAACACTCATAATTGAAGATAACCCTACAAAAATTCAAGGCAACTGTTGGGCTTTGACCACAAATAATAATCAGTTTTATTGTATTCTGAAAACAAGACAGATCTCAAAGGTGATATCATATCATCTATATATACTAGGGAGTATATATTTTATTTTTTTGTCTATTATCTTATTCCCGATAAAATATACCTTTTGTGATGAGTTTGGACTGAAAACTACTTATTTGGTAGTGAGCTCTGACTTTTCTGAAATTTTCACTTAGTTAGAAAGCTCAGAGATCATATAAAAATAGTTGCAATGTGAACAAAAGACATGGGAAAGCTCCTTTGGTTTCTGAACTGATATATTTCCTGACAGCGTTATTTGTCCCTAATTATTCTGAACATTTTAAAAAAACACAAAATGAATAATTGAGAAGAAAAAACATGAACTTGTTTACACAGGCAAAAGAACTCTACTGAAGTCAAGAGGTCTTTAGTATCATTGTATACCTAACTTTTTTTAGTGTTGGGACTGTGTTGCAAACACATCTGGCACGGAAAGTTTGAAACATCACGCAGCTTTCCTGTGACACATTAACAGTGTTTATGTGTATAAGAGCAAGTTCATGTAGAACCCAATTGTGGTCAAAAATACTGTACTGCGAAAAGTCATTGTTGATTATAATCATAATCATTACATCTGAAGCAGACTGCAGACAGGAATGCCTCTCTTTCTATTTTGTTTCTGTTTCCTTTCCAGCTTTCACAGGCTTGTCAGCTTGGGAAAAAAAATAAAAAAACAAAACAAAAAGGGAAAAAAAAAAAAAAAGGATTAATTTGCCAGGCAAAAGGATCTCTGTGTCCTGCAAGAAGGAGCTTTGCTCATAATTATGGACAGGCATTTGGTAAAGACCATGAATATCCTGAAACTTAGTGCATTGCCTTATCACGGTGAAGCACTGAGCTGCAGAGAATGGCATCCATTCCCAAGTCTGGGCATTACAAAGTGAGCTGCTTTTTTTCCCCTTCCTAGCACCACACTTCTTTCCAACAGTTGAGTAATGGCAGGAATGTAAGGTAGTGGTCCCTGATCTATGTAAATATTAATTTTGTGCCGTTTTTAATACTGATTTTGACATACTCAGCTATAAACAATTTTCACAGGCTTTCTAATTTGGTCCCTCACAATTTCCCAGCAAGTCAAATAGGTCTCTGACTAGGGTAGATAAGCACAACAGAGAAAGGGTGGCTATAAACAGAGGCAGAAAAAAACCGAAGTTCACATCTGGGTCAGTGAACAATCACTGGTGTTTGGGAAACAATGTCAGCAAACAGCAGCACTTAACATTGCTTTAAAAAATTAAGTGCTCCTGGTCTGATATAACTGTCTGTGAAATCAAAGGGAAATTTTTCCTGATTATAATGGAAACTGGACAGAAATGTAATGTGAATACCAACATAATTACATCCTTAATACATTCCACAAATCTAGATATTTATTAGAAATGTGGAATATTATATAAAGTCATTATCTGGATAAATCGTTATCTGGAAATCAGAATTATTTAAACAAAAAACCACAAGAACAAGAAAAAAGGAAAATTAGGAAAACCAGTTTGTAATTGGCAAAAGAGCTGAGTGTACTTACTAGTTCTGTTTATGACCACTTGCATAAATGTTCTAGGGGTGCATATGTTCCTACTTTGCATTTAAAAAAAACGGTATGCAAATTCAAAATAAAAACTTGAATATACCCCAGCACTTTTGAGCTCTGCATAAAGGGTGGTTTTGCACTGGCATGAAGGTAAAAATACTGAACTGACAAGTATCGGTAAACATTTGCAGCCTTCTCACATGAGTCCATGTTTGCATCTGGCAGGTGCATACAAGTGCAGGGCTTTGCAGATGCACTGCAAATTTTGAATATAAGCCCTTGTTTCCAAATTCTTCCCACCTTTCAAGATAAAAGCACATGAGAGTGCTAATTTCATAGGGCAAGGTATGTAGTAGATTGACACTACTTTTGGCTGCCAGGAGCTTTTCAAATTTTTTTTTGCCTAAAAGCTCCAACTACATTTAATATTGAAGAAATGGCTTGCAAGTGCCTGGAAATAACAGTTGAACCTACCTGCAAGTCCAGTGACTCAGTAGAGGAATGAGACATGCTGGTGACAAGGGAAGTGGAGCGGCCATTTCCAGATATGGGCTGCTGACATCTTTCTGGGCACACACAGCACACTGAGAACTCCAGAGTGACACTCCTTCATCTGTAACAAGGAGAATTTTTACATCAGTAACAGAGCAAGGAGTACTAGTCTCCACTCAAAAGCAACTTCCTTGTTCCCTGTACACATTCCTTCCTTTTCACATTTAAAACATCAGGCAGAGGTCAGGCCTTCTCTCGGAGGGCACAGCTTATCCCATGGCAAGAACTGTCCTGTTGAGCCTCCCACAAACTATTTGGACACTCAGCCTGTCCATTTGCTCCCAGACTGATTAAAGGCACCTCCTTCAGCTGACTGAACTGACCTGATCATGCCACCTTTGATTTTGGTTACTTGATGGATCCCAAAATCACTCCATTAATGAGTGAGCTGCATAAACCATAGTGATGAGCCATGTATCTCCGGCAGATGAAACTTTTAAACAGTCATCTTCTTGAAACATTTGATATTTTTTCCCATATTAGTCTATTTTTTTCCTGTCACTAGTTCATTAATTAAAAAAACGACTGATCTTTCTGAATTTTGATTACTTTAGGTAGAAACTGAGCTATGCTTACCTCAAAGAATGTGGCCAGGGACAAATATATTGAAACTGGAGAAACTGTGATAGAAGCAAACAGAAAGGAAGGAAAACACAAAACCTTCAGGAAAGTAACAGACAAAAAACAAGAATAGATATTGCTTTGTACACAGACTAACAGGTGACGAAATAAAAATATGTAGTAGTTTACTAGGTGTTCAGAGGTTTTACATATTGGATTCCTTTCTGATATTTATTCTAACACTGTAATGTTGTTAAGTGATATTGTGCTCTCAGCTGTGCTGTCCAGGACTTTTGAAAACTTAAAAATATGTGTTGCTACAGAGAATTTTAAGGTGATAATTTCTATGGTTACTTTTTAGAACCTGAAAGCAAAGTCAGATAATACTTGAATATTTCACATTATTTCAGCTATTTAAGTTACTTACTGCCTAGTAGGTTTTCCTTTTCTCTCTGCATTAGGTAATATTGATAGCATAATTAAGATGCTTAAATCTTTTCATTACGGCTTCTTGGTGCATTTAGAATGTAATTAAATCATTGTGAATTTGCAGCCTTCATTAGTTCTTTTCAAAGAAGTAGAAGAATATTGCCCTATAAACAACATACATTCCATGACAGTTGGTCTGTTCTGCTGCCTCATGAGAAGATAAAGCCTCATGGAGACATTTTAATACCTCACATTCAAGTCTGTTTCAGAAATTTGTCAAAAATAAAAGATCCATCATTTCATTCCACATTGCTAATTATATTACAGCCAAGAACATCAGAGTACTTATACTAATAATTTTTAAAGATAAATTGCAAGGCTAAAAAGGAATCCTGTACATTCCCCCAAATCAGGTACCACATTAACAGATAGCTCTGTAGGTACATTTGTTCTTTCAAAAGTTATTCTCAATATAGTTATCTTTTAGCTCACTATATTTTACTGTTGATTCCCCCTTTCTGTTAATCAATTGAGTCTGATTTTAGGCTTGTAGATTGCCCAGGAATCTCTCATTTATTAATGTTATTAGAACAGATATGAAATCCTGGTGTATTTAACAAAAGTGGGACTCTCCTAGTACTTTCAGAGTAAAAGCTTATTACAACTCAGATACTTCTGGTGGAAAATGCATCCTGCCCTGTGCTGAGATCAATCAACTGACTAATCTTGAGAACGAGTTTCCTGGTGACAGCTTCACCAGGAAAATTTGAAAAAGATGGAAACAAGAAAGGAAAACGTTGTAAATGTGGAGCTACATCAGGACAAATTTTATTTTTTAAATTAGGTCTCAGATTGTTTACACAAATAAAGAATAATGAATTTACTCTTGCCTTCTTTCAGTTTTTTAGAATAAAAACTTCCAAAGTAAGGTCTCATTATGTCCGTCCTAAAGAGCTTCCATTTTAATTAACAGAAATTTAGAATGAAATAGATGGATTAATTTTTTTTTTTTTTTTTGCAGTAAAGATTTGTAATTTTCATTGCTCTTTGCAGTTGCAAATTGAATGATCTAAGTGTCTAGCAGTGGATGCTGAGGTACACCTGAGCTGGTTTTTTGTCTGTCTACAAGAGTAGGCATTGATATTTACATCTAACCCAATAATATCACAGTGGGAGATTGAACATCTTGCCACAGGTCAAAGCAGGGCCAGAAGCAAAACCCAGATTTCCATGTCCTATGCATGTGCTAGTTGTAACACTACCACTTTTTAATAGGTCTAAAATTAATTACCTTAACTCCAGTTTCTAACACAAACAGAGCCATCAGCACTCGTTCCTATGGCTTTGTTGTAAGTTATTGTAGCTGACTCTTCAAGAATTTACCCTATGATACAAAAATAAAATAAGTGGGCAGAAATAGAGTGATCACCAAATGCTCAGTGCAATTTTTTCTTTCCCTATTCATTTAGAAGCAACATCCATCTTGCAAGGTAAGTGAAAGAGTACTCCTATGATCTCTCACTTTTTCCTTTTCAGATTACTATTCTGACTTCCAAATTAAAAGGCCATTTTTCAAACAGGAAATAATATCAGCAGGCTAAATACTTCACATTGGGGTGCCTGTTCTACTAATTCTATACTGTGCCAGTATCATCTCCTCCATGGCTGACTGTTATTTTGCAGCAATACAAAAAAAAAACAAACCCAAAACCAAACCCAAACATTCAAAGAGACATCTCTGTGGTACATATCCACGTTCAGTTTCTATTATTGTTTGAAACATGCAATTCAAGTTCAAGTGGGGTTTTGCAACCAGACGGAAATCTTAGAGCTAGCCATGAACTCTCTATAACCCAGGACCTTTCTGCCTCTCGTTTTCTCACTCTTTCTTTTTCTCTCCAGCAAGCCCAAAGCCAGATAACACTTTCCTGCTGTGAATTTTTTAAAGTCTCCCAACAGCTCTGGCAAATGAGAGCTGTCATAGTTTTTGGATGAAAAAATCATCTGCAGCTCACACAGATCTATGAGCTGATAGGAGTTAATTGACAGCTTGCAGGATTTCGTCTCCAGGCAGAGTTAGAGAGAATGAGAGCCCTGTGGGTTTCATTTGGGCAGAGATAAAGCAGGTTTTTATTCAGTGCTCATGGAGAGAGCGTAATTAACCTTTTAGAAGTTTTGAGAATGATCAAATTGTTATTCATTTTTGCAAATGAGAAGAGTGAGCTTCTTTCTCTGCCAGGAAAATACCGGTGCAGATTTCAAGGTCACTTGATGATTTCCTTTGACTGAAAAGATAGAAGTTGGAGGAAAAAAAAAAGGAAATGCAAAGACTGAGAAATGGCATCATAAAATCATGCATCATTCAGGATGTGAAATGAACAAATGTCTTTTTCTAACATAATATACTTTAGCTAACATTTACTGCATGCATATTAGCCTACTGGATTCTACATGTGATGAAGGTTTCCCCTTGTTACTGTAAATAAGAAACTTGGTGCTAGCAACTGTCTTTTATGTTGCTCTGTAATTTTTGATATATCTTTTCTTACAGGAGAAAATGTGCCATTTTACAAGGTCAGTTGCTTGGTTTTCAGGATGTGTAATATAATATTTTCATGTGATGTAAATTCATAGAATGATAGTATGAGCACAGAATAGGAGAATTAGAAATCTGCAAATTATAAATGAATATATCTCAAATCCCTTTTAATATAACAATGCTTCAGTTTCTGTCTGAGTTTCACTTTTCTAGAGCAGCTGGGCACAAAATACCTTGCAAAATTATAACATCTTTTCTCCTTGTATTATTTCTTGCTAATTTGTAAGACAGTGAGAAGAGTACAAAAATGGATCCAGACCCTTGTGTTGCATAGAAGCAACATGGCAGTCACCAGTAAGAAACCATGAACAAGAATATCAGAAAACCTATAAAACCTATTCTTCTAAACTGTAGGTCTTATGATGCTATACTAATTCCAGTCTTGTAGAACATCATTTTTGGTCCAACCCTTCATGGTGACATTCTCTACATGCAGGTTGACACACCCTCTCTTCTTCTGCTCCCTGTCACCCACTCCCAGATTTCTCCCTGCCTCCCCCTCCGTTCCCAGAATTTTTAGACCTGAGATCCACACATTATGATAAAAATCATTGCAACATCCTTTTTCTGATCTGGAAGTACTTAACAACCTCCAGCAACTCAAGTTACAGAGGTTTTTCTGCTATGATAAATCTATAAACTACCAGTTGTGAGAGTCTCTCCTGATAGATGCTCCTGTCCCCTACTCTGTAGCTGTATTCGGTGGAATGTGCTCTCTGTTCCTGTTATGTTTCATTCCTGGATTAAGTGCCAAAATTGTGGGGACACTTGATGCACTCTTTTGATAAAAACTTTGTAAGTAAGTTTACTTAAAGGAATCAGCTTGGGGAATGAGGAATCGCATGCTTTGCAATGAGACTTTAAAGAGTTTTTTCTTTTAACTCACAAAGATTATCTTATCTTGTTTTGCTTAGAGTAAATCCATACTATTACAGGACATTAGGAAAAGATTGTTTTGGCTTCCTAAAATCCACATGAGAGGACAAGGTGTTCCTAGTGTGATTTCTGTTTAGCTTATCTGCCTTTTATAATGTGTTGGGTTTCTTTCTTTCTTTCCTAAATGCTACTGTCCTTTTGATTTAGGCAGGCTGGAAGATAAACTGATACCTTTGGTAACACTTAAAAGGTGCTGAGACTGTGATTGTCTTGAGCCACCTCTTTATTGTTAAAATATATTGAAATATGGTAGGATAAATAAGTCGTAAATAGTTGTTTCTTCTTTTTTTTGTGACATGTTAATTACTGCACTATTGGCTTTATTAGCAAAGAATGTAGAGGCTTATGTTATGAAAACCAGTTTTTCAAGTTTTAGTACTCCAAAATTCATGGCACCATGCTTCACCTAAGGGAGTGCAAAAGCTCGCCCATTTTACTTTAAAACACCTGTGTTTTCCATCCCCATCCTACTGATGTACCAGAGCACCCTGTTAGTAGTACAAACCATAATGCTCAGCCAAGACAAATATGAATAGCTTTTCAATCTGAGTGCCAGTGGGTCCGTATGAGGAGAATACTTCTGGTGACACTCTAGGAGGCTTCCCAGATAAGTACTTTTATTGCCACACTTAGATCATGGATAGTAAATAGGAAGACTTAGCAGAAGTAACAGTTCCAGACCATGAAATGTTCAACTATACTTTTTTAGATTAAATGCACAGTTTTACAAAACGTGTCTGTCATATCAGTTTCAAAAAACTAATAATGAGCTAGCTTATATCTTCAAACTTGCAGCAGGCCTTTAGGTTTTTCATATTGTAAAAGCTTATTTAGTTTTTACAATATGAAAATTATAGACATGGTGACATTTAAACCTTTGCTTTTCATAGCATTTCAGACTTACACCATTTTAAAAGACAGCTATTAACATTTACAAAAATCTTTCAGAAACCAAATGTTCTAACATGCAGAATTCCAATTATACTGTGTAAGAGAGTTATCGACTATTCTTCTACAAGAATACTTTGAAGTACTTGGTATTAAACCCAAAGCTAAAATGTCAGTTGCACGTAGACAATAAATTAAGGTTTATAAAAACATGTAAGATTTATTTAATATTGCAATTTTGACCTTTAGACTGCCTTAACCATGGCTTACTTAAGTATTCCTCCCTCTTGCCTTCCTTCTTTATCTGTATAATCTTGCTTGAATATTAAACAAAGGTTATGATGCCAGTTATGCAAGGTAATATAAAGCCTTCATAGTATTAGTACTTTCCTCCAACTGCCGTAACACAGCCACATAAGCCATGTTTTGTTTTTCAGCTGAGATGTCTTCTGAATTGCTCAGGGAGTTCAGTGAGCAGCATTTCCAAAGCTGTCAAGACACAGCTGTTTGATTTTCAGTTTCTCATTGCAAACATCCAAAACTTTCAATTAAATGCAAGCTATAAATACAAATGCAGGCTTAGCTCTTATGTTCTACCAGAAGACACAGATAAGAAGACAGGCAAAATCAAAAGAGAGGTGGCAACAGCAGGACAAGAGGAGCTCAGTGTTGAAAGGAAAAACAATGCTAGCAGAAGACAGGTCTAAGTGAATGCTGCTTTGAAACATGTTTGAGCTCACAGCAAACAAAGGACTACCCTGCAAAGGTAGTAATTTTTTTTTTTCCTGGTTTCACACTAAGGAGCCTCCCTCTACACAGACAAAGGAGCTCCTTTGTCAGAAGCCAAGTATTCAAACTATTTTTGGCATGTCTCAGATCAGCAGTATTATTGATTAGTTATGACCAGAAAAGTCAGGAAAGCAATCAGGGAAGAAAATAAATGCTGAACAATCTACAAATAATCTTCTCCCCAACTTACTGATGAAGTGTGT
>VYXC01008501.1:20113-34976 GCA_013397175.1 Platysteira castanea | reverse complement strand
TTTTTTTTTTTTTTTTTTTTTTGCAGAGCAGCAAAGACAGTGCAGAGGAGAGTTATTCATACAAAATACATGCCAGGCTTTCTGATGAAGGAAATGGAGGAAGCAAATGTGGAAAACTGCATTGAAGCTCTAGTCTAGATAATATTCTGCTATAAGCTGAGCTGTGAGACCTAAATGACTGAAAGGGCACACAAAGTGCCAGCACAGAGTCACCACCTGGGAGCTTTCCCTAGACACTTTTCTTCAGATGTCTTAACTACAAAGATAAGGTTAAAATGTTGAGATTGGCTGGACAAAGATCAGAAATTAAATTCAACTCCATGTTCATTTCATTTTATCCAGACTGTAGTTTAAAGATCCAAAGAGGTCATGGTTATTTTCTGAAATTTGAAGAAAGTTCTCAGAGATCAAAATGTTCACTATGTCACAGCATGCTTCTTTCTCTGAAGTTGAGAGGTAAATGGGAACACTACATTTTACAACTCCTCCTGACAGCAGCTTAACATTTCAGCTTGACCAAAGTCACAACATTGTTTCCTCTAGCTCACCTTGAAAGCAGGGATTTCAAAACAACTTGTTTGGGTTTCTGTCATGGTTTAACCCCAGCCAACACCAACCCCCAGGCAGCTGCTCACTCACTCCCCCACCAGTGGGATTGGGGAGAGAATGAGAAGGGTGAAAGCCAGAAAAACCAATGGGTTGAGATAAAGATAGTTGAATAGAGAAAACAAAAACCATGCACACAAGAAAAGCAAAACATGGAATTATTTCACTGCTTCCCATGGCAGGCAGGTGTTCAGCCATCTCCAGCAGAGCAGGGCCCCATCATGTGTAGTGCTTGCTTGGATAGACAAACACCACGGCTCCAAATGTTCTCCTCTTTCTCTTCCTTTCCCCCATCTTTATGTATTGAGTACAATGCCATATAATCTGGAGCATCCCTTTGGTCAGTTGGGGTCACCTGTCCCAGCTGTGTCTCCTCCCAACCTCCCAGGCACCCCCAACTTCCTCACCAGTGTGGCAGCACAAACAGCAGAAAAGGCCTTGGCTCTGTGTAAACTCTGCTCATCACTAACAAAAACCTCTCTGTGTTATCAAGCCTGTGTTCAGCACAAATCCAAAACACAGCCCAGTACCAGCCACTGTGAAGGAAACTAGCTACACCCCAGCTAAACCCAGAACAATTCTTTTCATTTTCCTTACAGCTAAGTATTGGAATAACTAAGCAGAACAAGATAATGCTGTTATAAGATAAAGTATTTTTCCTTCAATATGGATGGCAGACTTGAAATTTGGTTTTCTTTTTTCTGATAGCAAGACTTGTTGAGGGCATGTGTGACTGATGACATGGCCGATTTCCTTCCTCAACACCAACACAAAACAAAAGTCAAATTCCCAGCTATAACCTACGTATGTGAGGACATGCAGCTCAAATAGAATGATTTTGCATCCCTGAAAATCACATACCAAATCCTCCTTTCCCAACATTTACCATCTTCTCAAAATGTATCTTTTTTTCACCTTCTTTCTCCCCTTTTGAGTGTTTCCTTTTCCTATAATCTTTTCTCAGCCCACACAAGCCTTTCTTTTAATTTTCCTGCTGATGTTCATTCTATCTTTCAGCAGGCTGCATTCTCCAGAAGGGCCCCATTTGTTTCCTCTCTGCAATCCACAATAATGTCGTTTGGCTATCAGATGAACAAATAGCCACTATAGCAAGACAAGTGTCAAGTCACTGCAGAGGTTTAGGCAAAACTGAAGATTTTTGTATGATGTTGTATTCAGGCATCTGTCCCTTATTGTTCTTACCCGTCTCAATGCCTTAACAGAAAACCTAGAATCCCTGCTATGCAAATTTTTTTGTAATTTAAGGTGCAGCATTCCTAATGCTATGTTAAGGAAAATTAATAGATCATGAAAATAAATTGAACAAAATGGTTTTCTTAAATTCCATGAAGAATAATTTCATTCAGTCTGGCACTAAGATTGGTAGCAATTATTTGCAGAATCAAGGTCCCAGAGGAAACTAATTTCAGAACAATATATTTGGCAACTTTTCCCACAACAGTGTAGCACCCAGCAGAGAGGCAATATTAGGGAGCTGCAGGAGAGACAAGAAAGTGAAAAGGTTTATGTTATTGATTGCAAAAAAGACAAGCCTTCAGTCATATATCAAATCAATCAACCACTCTATTTCGGTTTAATACATTATTCATTCACTACATTTAGT
This sequence comes from Platysteira castanea, assembly GCA_013397175.1. Lineage (NCBI taxonomy): Eukaryota > Metazoa > Chordata > Aves > Passeriformes > Platysteira > Platysteira castanea. Next base: position 32,746 of record VYXC01008501.1, on the reverse strand, counting down.
GCTGCCTCTAATTGTTTGCAGTATGATGAGATTTGCAGACTTTTTGGTAATTTCCAGGAGATCAAATCTGGAGACCTAACAGTTAAATCTTTTTTATCCCTAGGGTGGTTTGTTTTGTTTTGTTTTTTATTTCCTCTTTATCTCTCCTTCCCTCCCGCGCCCCCCCCCACCTCCAACCAGTACTATATGAAGGGGTGAGGGCACTCAGTCAACTTTATTGAGCTACAGCAGTTTCCATGCCTCTCAAGTGTCTGGATTTTATTGGAAAGTCCTCCACTTACAGAAATGTGAATTATGGGCAATGCAGTGTTTTCATGTTCTGTTCCAGTTTTTGCTCCGTGGCCACTTATATTGTAAGGAGATATCACTGAAGGCCTATGCAGTCAAAAGAAATGCAGTCAAATTCCTATGAGTTAAATTTATTGTGTTGACTCAAGTACTGTACAATTTTTTTCTGTCACCTAGAACAGATATTGATTTAATGAAGAAGAGAAAAACACCCAAAGAAAACAATTAACTAATCCATCTCAACTTATGTCTCCAGCATCACCTTCCATGCCGAGGATTTCTTTATTTATATTGGGCTGGTAATGACTTCATAATGCATTCTGGAATAGTAGAAATATAAGGCTAAATAATTTAGAACTGGGATTTAAACACACTTCAACACTGAGTTAGGGAATAATTAATGCTACTGAGCATTATGCGATTAAAGAACTTGAAGATCTTGGTGTCATTTGACATGTGTGGTTATTTACATGCATTTTTAGTTTTTCTCTCATTTATCCTGGTATGCTTAACTGCATACTGAGCAAAAAAATAAGTGAAAGAAATTATTTTCATCTGGGACATAATAACTTTCCCTTCACTATGTGCTGTATTGTTGAACATTAAAGGACGGCTCTGTTTCCTGGATGCTAATGAGGATATTGTTTGATTTAAATGCACTACAGTCAGAGATCCTTACTGTTACCATATGCTTAAGACTTTCTTTGTATAATTCCTAAGACTGTAAATCACCAGAACAAGCCACTAGAGCACCTGTACACTACTGATTGGAAATACAGGTTGATAATTGAGCTGTAGTTCAGAAAGACCTTTTTGGCAAAATTTGAGAGGATTTTCTTGCAGTGTTATAAAGCAGAAGAAGTTAAGTAGATAGAATGAAGGCAGAATGGAGAAAGTTGCTTCTTCTACCAAAGGCAGTTTATGTAAAGGGAAGTTTCCCTTCATTAATGCAGTACATAGTAAGCAGGTCATGCCAGGTAGCTGGTGGTTTTTCAGTCCTTAGAGTCTTATTTTCTTATCCTGCACGTGTAAATTGCACCTGCTGTGCAGGTGCAATTGAGGTGGTCGTATATATGAATAATAAAACCACTTGAGCAATTGTGCTCACATTTTTCATACAGACTTTGGCTTTGTGTCTTTGAATCTCTAAACCACCTGCGGTCTGTGCGAACTGCTCCTTCCATCATCTGCTTTGATCAGATAAAAGTGAAACTGTGGCAAAACCATATGTAGCAATTTTTAGCAAATATTTGGAACATTAATGAATACTCTCTGTCTGCAATGTCGGGTTCAGCACACTAAAATGAAGAATGTTGCATTTGAAGGAACAGCAGAGTAAATACAGTCAGAGCAAACGTAGCGGCCCTCCAGCCTGTCCCTGGGGCCTTCTGTGAGCCACAACGTGAGTGAACTTCATGTGCAGGCTTGTGTCACCAGTCTGGGACTGCATTTAGGAGAGATGGCTACCCAATACACCGTGAGGCAAGTAATCCCTCCAGGAGAATCTGAAGAGAACCTGGTGTGGAGGACGTGCAAAGCCAGGTGCTGACTTGTGCTTCCGGTGTCAAAAGGACATGGACGTGAACCTGAACATGAAATATGAAGAGGAGGAGCTGCACAAGGTGTAGGAACAAGGAGAGTGTGATGGAGACCTGAGGGCAGTAAGGAATCAAGGTCATGCTGGAGAAGAAATGGTGGTGCTTCCAGGAAGATGGTGAGATGTTAAGATTAAAGGGATGAGGCAAATATAGAGGATAAGAAACCATGTGGCTGAGCAAGAGGCTTTGAGAGAATTAATACAGAGAAGCATAATAGTAAATAGAGAGGACAAAAAACCAGTCACATAATAAAAAAGCAAAAGAGGAAGAAATTTTCCTACAGGATGTGGGACAGGAGTAGAATAATGCTCTTCCCAATAGCCGCTGCATGGAACCACCCTCTTGTGTAGCTTTCAAATATAAAGACTTCCATATACAGCCTGTTAGTTAAATGGTGGTGTGGTGTGTATGTGTGAAATTAAAAAAAAAGGACAGTGAAACTTTCACTGAGTGGACACCTGCCGTAGCAGCTGAACTAGGACTAGGCTGGCTTATGGTTGTTACAAGGGTTTTCACTGTGCTTAACTTGGAATTATGCCAGGCACTGACCATGGAGCCCCACATTCTTAGAATAAACAAAGGGATTTTAATGATTATGAATGACTGGAAGATCAGGTTTCTATCCAACAAAAATGATACTACAATAACAGATATGAGAAAAGCTGAACTTTTTTTTTTCCGAAGAAGCTGTATGGTTTGTTTAGCTCTTGTCTCCTGAATTTAGATACTTTTAAGGAGAAGTAAAAAAGTAGATCAAAAGTTAACTTGCAGTAATGAAAATAAAATCACAACACGCAATCTCCTGCTTGTCTGTCTTCATTTTAACGTTGTTTATCTAAAAACACATTACACTGTATGTTTAGGAAACTGGAATAGGTTCATCTAAGTGCTTTTTAAGTGCAATGTAATTGTATGTTTCTCTGCTGTAAAAGGCCAACAGAGAATTGGACACAGTACATAAACAAGATTTTAATTTTTTTTTCATTCTGCATAACCACCCACTTTCAGAACTGGAAACTGCACAAACAAGATAGAGTGGAGTGAAAATCACTTAACTTCAGATTTGTGCATTCTGCTTTAGGAGCAGCTTTTTCAGCTTATGTTTGTATTTATAGATCCACCACTGGGCCAGATCATTTAGTAAGCTGTAACTGAGAGCAGATTCAAGAGTAACATCAAGTACTTTTAAAAACTTCAACCCAGCAACCAAGATTGTTTGATCTTTTATTGGCAGAGTGTGGCTGTTGTAAAAATAAATGAAATACAGTAACCAGTCAATGCCAAGTAACTGTAGATGAATCCAACTTAAACTGGGTTCAGATAATTTTTGGAGTATGCTCTGCATTACCATCAGCTTTGCTTCAGACAAACACATGTGCATATGCATGCATTCATTAGTTCATTATATTTTTCGGGTTTTGTCTTTTTTTTTTTTCAAAAGGATCCTTTTCATTTTTAACAGGCACACTGATATTCTTGTTCTGGCAGTCTTTTTCACAATGAGGTTATTTCTGGAAGAGTCTTCCATTTTATGTGCAAGCAAATACATAATATGTAGTAATATGCACATATGCCTCCTTTCTAACTGGAAGAATATATTTCCTTCTAAGACTGATCTAGTTAGATAAATGTGAGAATATACTGCAACAAGATACTTTAGGCTATGCAAAATACTGGACTGGAGCTACGTTTAGTCAAGGCATAGCAAATCCACTTAAGAGTCCCCTGAGACAGCCTGGTGGGCTAGAATAACAGCTCCATTATTCGGAGCTTCATGTCTATCACCCTACTTATTAGCATAGTTTTGAGGTTAAACAATGGTGTTAGTTTTCTCTGTGCATCCTCCTACTTATTCATTATCAAATTACTTTACATTGTTTGTTTAGACTGATATCATCTAGTTCAAGTGTACCAGGTCCTAAAAATTCAATTTCCCCAGTAACAAGATAATTTTCAGTGAACCGATTTAGCTTCTACCTTCAGCATGGAACTAGAGTCACCTTAGAAATAGGTTTTGAAAGTGTTTTTTCAAGAATGAAGTACCAAGCTTGATGAACTGGGAACAATGTGGAAAGTCTTTCAATTGTTTCAATGAGTTTTATATCAAAACTAAGCTCTCATTCTTGGAAAGTACTTAAATATGTGCGTATATCTGGCCCTTTACAACAAAACCATTTAAGAGCATAGGCAAGCAGATTTTATTTCATGATTAGAGGCCAAGTAGACTAATAAGTGCTTTCCTAACCAAATATTCAACACCAACTAAAATATCCATGACTAAGTACAGAAAAAAACAACAAACAATGAGTTCTATATCTAGGCTTTTGTCTATGGTACATTAAAACAAAAGAAGACTTCCCCAAGTTTAAGAGAACACTTCTCCCAAGATACAGTTTACTTTCATCACATTTATTCGCTTGAACACTTGATAAAAAGTATTCCAGTGTACTGCTTGCCCCCCCTTTAGCTCACAAGTGATATATGACACTCTTCACCAACTTAAGGAAATCGGGACATTTCTGTAGAACCTTCAAGTGTTGCTCTATCTATCCACTCACATGATCCTGTCTAAATAAGTTTAAAAACCCTATCCACTTGCTCAACCAAGAATTGTTACAGATTCACCAGCTCCAATTTTTGTTCAGCAGTAACTTCAAACATCCTGGTAGCCACCTACTAAATTTGCGTGATGTGAGACCTGATGTAGGTGTGTATGCATGCCTAGCTGGTGGTAGCACTGGATAAACACAGACAGAAGGAAATGACTGTGATATTAAATTACGAAATATAGGCAGTGCTCATTTTCCAGGTAAACATCTATAAAGTATACACATGCCTCTCTAGGACATGCATTATTTTGACCCATTTCCAGAAGCACCTTACAGCTTCTGGGAGTGGTGTTTGCTTCTCCAAAGACTGGAATCGCAGAAGCTGAGGACAGAAAATTTTCATGTTAGAATCATCACTGCTTTTTCTTGCTCCTCTGTTTCCTTTCTTGTCTGTGTCCATCAACAAATAGGTTAGGAAAAGCCTGGGCTGAGCTAATTCAATTCATCCCTGTGTTCAAACTGATGTAAAGCCGAGCAGTATTTGATACTGTTCCCATGGCTCCTCTGAGAAGCTACAAACAAGGGGAAATTGCAGGTCAGAACAAAGCTCCTGTCAGCTGTCATTTCCCACTGATATATTTTACTGTAATTATTACTTCTTGAAAACTGGCATACATTGTAAATTACAAGGTTATTTAAGTTCTGAAGATGTACTACATTCCTGCTATGAAGTTTTTGAAGAAATTATTTCTTTTTATGTGTTTACAATAAAGCTGAAGTATACCAGAGAAAAACTATACCACATTTTAAAGAGATGTGTATGAAATGCATTTCAATTTCTCTCTTTGGCATCTCTGCACAATCTTTTGGAATATATATATATGTATATGAACTCAATAGCACCAATCTAATATATTTATAGAATAGATTGCGTGACACCCAAGATATATTATGATGAATCTATTTAACATGCAGGCTTGCCAGAAGTACAAATTTGATATGTTACACTTCTCTAACCTTATGTTTTCAGGACAACACTATGCCTTTTTAGCACTGCCTAGGAAATCAGATTGAATATGTCTGGGGATACAGTTTCACATCGTGCATAATCCTGGTTCTGCCACTGAAGAAAATCAATGAGGGTGAAGCATTGATCTCCTTGCAGAGTACAAATGCAGTTTGCACTGAAACACACTGCTGGGGATTTTGTTATTCAAGTCATTCGACCGCTCAGTGTGTTTGCTAACCAAGTTCTTATCATGCAGTACCTCACTAGCCTAAGCTTTGCTTCAGTTATGAATATAGCAAAACCAGGTCCCTTTTGGAAGAAGAAAAAGCCTTTACATATGCACAGTTCTTCTAGTACGTGTATGTTTGCTCAAGGCTAAACTGAAATGCCTTTTCTTCAATGACATTTCACAATGTCATCAAATGTATGAAAGCCTCACAGAAGGATGTGTGAATATGAATCATTCCAAGAAAATATTCTTTTCTGTTGTGACGGATTTTATTTTAGTATGTGCTGGTTAATCAATTTGTTTTCCTTTTACTTTAGAGAGGCAATTTCTATTGAGAATTTCTTGATGTTGCCAAAGCACGCATGTGTTCTTGCACATAGTACCTACATATTTACAGGTATGACAAATGCATGCACACACACATACACACTCTCTCTAGATAGAGACATATATTTATTTTTTTATTTATGTATGTACTATATTTCATTCTTGACAGCAAAAATATTTTCCTAACTTACAGGCTTCCAACTGCAGACGATAAATCAACTATTTTAAAAGTGATTGAAGATGATTCATTTAGTGCTGTCATAATATAGTGTTTTCTTTAATGGAAATTTATATTATTTCCCCTGGAATAAAGCTCAGTTAAATAAATTTGTACAGAAAGATGCAAGAGAACTGTTACATTCTGTGGTAAACATTGGCTGGTGCTTGACAACAGGCGGGACCCTGACCTGCTGAAGTACTCTGATCTTATTTAATGCATTTACTCTGAACTGGGATTTTCCATGGTATTGCCATTATACAAATATATGTAGCTGAACCAGATGGCATTTGTATTAAGACATAACGCTTGCAGATCAACATTAAACTGCAGCTATATAAAGAAGTTCCTCAGAACACTAACAAGATTAAGATAATGAATTCTGCTTTAAAGCATTCGAAGATCAGACAGCAGTTCTAGTATTAGAAAGGGGAAAAAAACCCAAATCACTCTGGGTCTATTGTTGTTTGAGTACTCAATATTTGGAAAGATGAAATACTACTTGAAATATTACAGGTAGTACAATAGATAAAATGGATGCACTGCAAATAAGTATTATCTAATAGACTAATATATATTATTCTTTGTTTATTATGGTGACATATTTGGCATAATTACAATGAAAAAATAAACAAAATAAGAGTGTTTCAAATGCAGCATTTCCTCTGGCTATTCAGTGTTACACCAAGAGCAGTTGAAGTTTACAGGACAGCAAAGCCTTCTGTGTTTGAGCAAAGAGCTGCTTTATATCTGAAGCAAATGAAATAAATCGCTGAAAGAATCACATAGAACTCAATTGGTGGTGGAACATTCAATGTCAATCAAGCAGCAGAATGCAATTAATAGCTGAACTTTTCATCTGTCTGTTATATCAGTGGGTTAAATCCACTCACTTTAAAATGTAAACACTTTAAGAAATTTTGATATTTCATAATTACATACTTTATCACAATGTGGGGGGGGTGTATAATAAATATAATTCCTGTCATGCATATAGGAGTACCTGCAAAGCACATACCATAAAATATAAAGAGTTACAGAAAGAAAAGAGAATGGAATAAAGTACAAACTTAGTAAAAAAGAAACTCTTAAAAATTTTTGCAAGCAGTCAGATTAAATAAAAGTTTTCTTTTATGCTCAGTGATGAAATTGTGTGCATCCAGTTATTGAAAACTTGACCTCACAAAATGCATACTGATGGGACCTTCATAAATAGAAGAGTGACAAAGAGACTAAGGCCAAACCCAGTCCAACTTCTTTCAGCTGGGTGTCGTCCATGCCCACACCGCTTTGTGTGCTCTTGAACCTCCTCCTGTGACTTCGAGTAACAGGGAAGCTATAAACTAGGACAACCTTCACATGGCAAAATAAAACATATCAGCACTTTTCATCCTTCCTTGTCTGTTACTGCCGGTGACTCAATTATTCATTTTGCTTCTTTCCTTTAGGACTTCTAAATTGTAAATTTAATTTCTGCACTTCCACACCTCATCCCCTGTATTCATGAGTATGATTTCAAAAACCTGCTAGGTATCCTTTCACAGTATCTCTGATATCCATTAATTTTTTTTTCTACAATCACAACATGCATTCAGATACCTACTACCTTTTTCTGTGAAAGTTGCAATGAATGCTTCCTCATTATTTACATTTCCCCGAAAATTAAATATAGATACATATATACATGCATTAAAAAAACTTTAGATCAGTGTTTCAACTACCAGGATCAAACCTACACAGAAATACAACCCTAAATCAAAGTTCTTGATACTTTTCCTTGAGGACACCTTGTCTTTTATTTACATTTCTCTTACTACCTTTTTCCTCCTTCTCATAAATTTTTTTTCTCTTCTGTCTACTGTTCTTGTTTAAACACCAAAAGAAAGAAATTACTCCCCGAACTTTGAAAAACAGTCCACAGCCATGCTTTTATTTTCCTTTTCTTTTCCCACACAGGTTCCTAGATAAAGCATATTTCTCCCACAGACATGGGAAAGATAGTTTGCTTCTCTGAGAAATGGGTGTCACACTGACAACAAAGACACATCAAATGAGATGAAAACAGATCTATCCCTTCCCTCACTTTCTCTCAATAAATCCCTAAAAAATTATCTCAAGCCAACAAACAATTTCCTTAGAAATTCTGGCAAGACCAGAATGCACCTTTTTGTTTCACCCTTAACAGCTCTGAAACTGATGTTGAAGTCCAAATGTGTTCATCAGAATTGCTATGCTTTTCTGTGTTTTACCCATAACACTATTGACTCATGTCACAATTAAACAAGGTAACTTAATTTTCTGGAGTTTTTTCCCTCCTTGTTTTTAATTATTTAAAAAAACCCAAACCAAACCGAAAAAAAAAACAAAAAAACACCCAAACAAAAAAACCCAAACCACAAACACTGGAAAAGTATAGCATCTTGATATTCTCAGCATCCTTACAAGAGCTGGTTTAGTTATTAATTGTGCATTAAATATATGGTAATTCCAGCTTTTTTCCCTGCATGGGAATAATTTGCAAACTAATCCTGATTTTTACAAAATATCTATTATGCCTCTGTGCTGAATGCTTTACACAAACAAATATTAACCCATGGTTTGTTTGCAAACTGCTGACTGAAAATGTTTGTTATTCATGGCATAAGACTTATCAGAGAGTTAACATTTTATTGATTTATAGTCCTCATGGTTTTTAAATTTTAAACAAACAACAATAGACTCAGAAATGTATGGGGAGTGGTTTCAGTGGGTGGGAGGACAGGAAGCATAGATAACCCTGACAAAAATGAAACAAAGATAAAATTAAATATATGAAACTAGACTATAGGATCATAGGATATTTGACCTTGAGAATGAAGGTAAATAAACAAAGACATTTTAAATGTAATAACTTTTAAAAAAACCAACATTGTTAATCCACAACCCAGTGTGCCAGAATATATTATCAGTGCTGCTTCCAGATTTTCAAGATAATGTCTTATATGAACTGAAATATTAAATTCTCTGATTTTGGGATCAGAAGTTTTCATTACAGAACTTATGTTTATTTAATTATTCACAAGTAGTGATTAAAAAAATTATTTTGTATCAGTGAGATGAATATACACTATATAAATAAGAGAACAAAATTATCCCATAACATTTTGTAATAGTTTTCAATTTTCAATAATTTAAAAAAAATCTTTCAATAGTTTTCAATTAAGAAACCAATCTGCTTTCATTGCTACTTCATGTTATGTTACAGAAGAATCCGCACAAAAGTTTATTTTCTGGACATGTTAATGAAACAGATGTAAATTTTAACTTGCACAGCATTGTATTAGGCAACAGAGAGTGTAATAAGATTTTCAAATTAAGAAAATAAAACCAAAAATAAATCCAAGGTTTTCTGATTAATCATAACATAGAATATATTTTCACAAAAAAGTGGAGAATTGCAAAGGGAATGGTGCTCAAACCCAAAGACCTGACATTCACTCTCTACCACCTTAGGAAGCAACCTGCCTCTCCAGGTTCAACGTCTTGCTGTATTGCATCTAAAAGCCTCAAGACAAAATGATCAGAGTCAAAGTGTCATAATCTAGACTTTTCCAGTAAATATATATTAATCTTCAGCTCTTTCCTTTAGTGAGGCACCATCGCCTAGTACCTTGATGAAATACTGTTGTGTAAAACTGTGATTGTGCAAGTTTTTGAAGAGGAATTTTAACATAATGCAGGTTCTGAGTGCTCTGAATGTCTATGGCTNACGAAGCCAAGATGTTTAGTCTCTTGGCTTAACAGAACTTTGGGTTTAAGCTAGTTATCAAACTTAGGGAATTACAATTATGTGGGCTAAAAGTGTTTGGGATACATAAAAGCTGCATAAGTGTGTATATAAAGGGGGATATGAGAGGAATAAAAAAAGCAAAAAAATCATTATGGCATCAGGGGGAGCAGGAACTGGGAAAGAATAGGTTTCCTAGCATTAAAACTACAGATCAGCACTAGATGAGTGTTAACTCCATACTGAGTGCGTCTGAAACCATGTCAAAGCATGTCAACTTTTTGCAGGGTGGTGAATTACTAATGAATCTTGACAAAAGTAAGTAATTGTTTTGTACACAACACAGCAAATGATTGCTTACATTCCTAATGCTGAAAGAAATACAGTATTTCTGTCTTCCAGATAAAACAAGAACATTGTGGTGAAGTACACAGTGCCCTTTCTGGAAATCAGTCAATGTCAAATACTTAATCTAGACTTGAACTTCATGACTGTGCAGTCACCTGTAGGAGATGCTTAGAGACTTAACAGGATTACAGGTCTAAATCTTATATACTGGTGGTTTTTGAACCTTCAAGGTGTTATCGAAACATAAATATTCATCTCTGGGTGAACTCTCTGCCACAGCAGCCTTCCTCAGCACACAAGGATCCCATCCTAGTCCATGATTCTTGATGAGATATGCATTGCATCATTGTCTATTTTCAGCTTGTTGCATTAATCAAAACCTATCCCGTTTATTAAACTGCTTCCTGCAGCTCAGGCATTTGAAATTCAGAGTGCCAGCAAGCAGCTGCCAGGAACCGTGAAGGAAGGAGGTGGAGCAGATTTGAGTAATGTACAAATTGAATTTCAAGTGACCGAGCAGCCTCTTTATCTCTTAGTGACACAACCAGTGATTGTAACAGTATTCTTAAAGGAAATGAAACCTGGAGCTGTGATTCAATCACTGAGTACTTACTATAGCCCTTCCCAGCAGTCCTCCCAGAACTACTGATGAGTGTGACCTTTGCAAAAATGCACAAAGCCTTGATTTCTGCACAGTTAACCTTTATAAGCTGGAACCCTCCTGTGGAACCTAACCACAACAGAGGAACGCTTTGGAATGAAAACACACAGACATATATTTCATGAAAGGGCAAATTTCCAAAAAAGAAGGAGAAAAGAAATAAAGGGAGAAAGATAAATTATTTTGGAGAGAGGCAGTTAAGAGTTTTCCAAATAGACAATTACCTATTGTTGTGATTGATACTTGTCACACTTCTCGTATTCCACAGATATGAAGAAGTCTACCCCCATAGCTGCTTTTATCATTATGATATTAACATCACGTGTTCCACCAGAATCACAGGGGATACAGGTGCCATGCTCAGACAGTCAGCGGGTTGTCACCTCTCCATCAGCGTTCCTCCCCTGCACACCTGAAACCTGTGGTTTGTGTGGGAGAATATCTGTCATAAGAGATTTTAGGAGAGGGGGGAATTGACGTTCTCCCATCCTTACACTTCAAGCCTTGAACTCAGCCATGGGCATTACTTTCTTGAGCACTCAAGAGCCCATGTCATCTCAGCCACGGGTGTGTGCTTCTAGCATTCCTTTGATGCTGTTTGAGAAAGGAAAAACCAGTCATTTTCCTTATGAAAATTTTGATGAATGCAAAACAAACTGTTGGTAAACATTTCAGCTGATGCCACAGCAGGTAAAAGAGGATGAAGGATAAAGGCTGTTGGAATGTTTTGTAAAGATCTCTTGAGAAATTTTGATGGTAGCTGATTCCTCTTCTAGGCTTTTTTTCTCATTATCTCTGATGACACTGATAGCTTTTTGGGAAATTTAATTATATCATTAAACCATGTGAAAGGCAAAGTACTATTCTTTTGTTTTGTTGATTTAGTTTCCTAAGTATATGTCCTTGTGGACATGATCTTTTGGGTAAGACCTTTGGAAAAATGACATTTTTGAAAACAAATCCTTACAATGTAAACAGTGCCTTCTGTAATTTATCTGAATACGTTTTAGTTTGGTGTATAGAAGTCTTCTCTCTCACATGTGCTGTCCCACTGTCTTTACTTGTCATGCTGGTAGCACAAAATCTGGGGTGATTCCATTCAGGCAGAGTTATGAACTAAAGCATTGAACATAGAAAAATTATGAATAATGCTAAATATAAGAAGTATTAATTGTCAGAAGGGTGTCACTAAAAGAGCACAAAATAACTAACTTGTAAAAGTATTTTACCTTTAATTGCAAATTAGAAGATTCATCTTGGGAGGCAATATATCAATTATCAGAATTTTTGTTTCCCTGGACAGACTGAAAACTTATGGCAGCTTTTTCTAATGCACTTTTTAAAACTGCATCTGCAAGATACATGGGTAAGAACAACTTCATTCTAACCTTCGAAGTGAAGCCACATGCTTGGACCACAGCAGGAAAATGACTTTAATTCATTCTAGATGACCTTTTCATTGAAAAGCAAACCTCTGCCCTTAGGCTGTTTAGAAAGGTTAGGTGTACCTTTTTCCTTTTAGTATTACAAGGCATATATTTATTAGTTCTCTTTGGTGTTTTTTTCCAACCAACTCCAGTTAGCTTTTAGAAAAGTCAAACAAATCCCACCTTCATTCCTATCCTTTTCACTTTTGTAGAT
>VYXC01008501.1:6692-20055 GCA_013397175.1 Platysteira castanea | reverse complement strand
CAAAAAAAAAAAAAAAAAAAAAGGAGTGCAGTTCAACAGTATAATTTATATAATTCTGCAAACAATAAGCCATTAAATAACCAGACCTTCTATTCTTTAAAACTTGTTTTGGTTGCTACAAGTGGCCAATTTAAAAGAAAAAAAACATAAATCTCCAGTGAAATGGTGGTAAATTTACTGCTTTTCATCTCTGACAAAAAGGATTTTGGTATGGATATATGGACTTAGCACCCTGGGGACAATGTTAATTACCAACAGAGGAAATCATGTTCTCTATGCAGATTGGTGAAAAGTCTTTATTAAATACTAAGAAATGGTTAATTTGTCATTACTCAGAATTTGAAACCAGGGGCTGCTGCTTATGAACCACTGATTAAACTTTATGGTAGCAATAACCTCACTGAAAAACATTTGTTACCATACTTAATTTTCAGGTTTTAAACCATTCATCTTCTTCTGTAGGTTAACCAACCAAATGGGCGTAAGCTATTTGTAACAACCAATACTACCAATATTAATATTCAGGTGTTTGAAATGTCAAACAAGCTTCTTAGTATAGTCTATAACAACTTGTGCATTATTAGTAATAGCACCAAATATGAAAGGGCTTCCATTCCAGACACAGCATGATACTGCAAATAAAAAGGTATAATCTGGCTTTTAACTGGCATGGTCCCTCAGTCCCTCATGTAGTGCATATGCCCTACAGCCCTAGCCCTTTCCGCTGAAGTCCTGAGAGCTGGTGGAACACATAAAGAACATAAGGGGTCCTTATGATGGGGATGGGCATGGGTTCCACTGTGACTGTAACAGCTGGTTGTACATCTTCATGGTGATGAGAGGAGGAACTTGCCCTTCATCTGTCGTACCTATGATACAAGACAGACTGGCTTCACCTGAAAGGCTAATCTTTGTTTCTGTTGGGAGTAGCAGGAAACTGGTGTATCAGCCAGTACAAACATAGAGGATATAAAACTAAATTGTAGTTTAGTCTGGTGGTAATTTCCTAATCAAGCCAAGATAACCTCCACCATGTGTAAATGAATATGTTCATCCTTTAGTCTTCTGCACTCGTCGTTTTTCCCTCACTGAAGATTTTCTGGAGTCCACTAGTACATCAAGTCTAAGAGAGAGAGCAAAATGCCTGTATGAGTAATTCCTTTGGCTGGGGTTTGTACTCAATTCTTTTCAGTCTCGGAGAAATCAAACAAGAGAATGTACTTACTCTGAAACCAGTTCAGCAACTGAACTGGCTTCATTTCTCTCAGGAGTATTTCTGGAATATGAGAGTGTCCCAGATTACTGCCTATACCCTCTAGAAATGTTTTGATTAGATTAGTGTATAGCTTCATTCTGGATGTCTGTAGTCACTGGGACGGTGCCCAGAGTGAGAAACAACGCTATTATTAGAAATCCTGTTTGAAGGTTACAAACCATTGCAGGATGCTATTTCAGGACAAGCTACACCGTGCTATGACCTATTGCAAACAAAGCTGAAGAACCTGCGGTGGCCCACTGACCTTTTTCACAAACCCATTTTAGCTTGGCTGAACATGCACAGTGGCGTGTACCTAAAAGTGCATCAGTGGCAGCACTGTTAGTCTTGAGGTAAAGGACAGATAGCCTCAGCCATGAATAAGCCCCTGCCAGCTTCCACTGAACTTAACTAATGCAGCTCTGCTACACACAGCACCTCTGGGATCTCAGTAATGAAGTGACCCATCTTTAATAATTCTCCAAATCACAGTAATATGATAACATTTGTGACCCAGTCACTTAAGGTAGTTACTCTTGAGTAGCAAAATAATAAAGCAGGAGCACGTGGGGTGGTTAAATCAATAGAGGTGGTAATGACGCAAACGGTAGCAAACTGTGGGGCTCTATTATCAGTGCTGCAAATACTTACAACCAAAGACAGCAGCTCTGAGGGATTCAATTGCACTCAGTCATTTCCTTTTGTAATGGCTATTTCATAGTTGTGGGAAATTTCACGTGCATATTAATTCTTCAGATGTTCTTGGCCAGCCTCCATCCAGTAAACAAGGTTGCTATTATCTGAGTATTTAAGTCAGCTGAGCTCTCAATAATAATTTAATGACTGGATTTCATATTGCTTTGGGAATACTTGTTAACTGAATGGCTGCACTGAGAGGTTGAAATAAAATATTCTTGTAGCCATCTTGGATTGTGGGGCTTTTTCCCATTTTGAGGACTGCATTTTTTGTTTTCCACCATTGATTACAATATTGCAAAAAAGAGGGAAAAAAAAGGCATGGTTCTTTATAGACAGTTTCAAATTTCAGCAGATAAATTACAGGAGTTAAATGTCACCTAAAAAAGATAGTTTTCCTGAGACCAGATACTTAGAAAATCATACCTTCATTTAAAGTGCATGCTCATGCAATCTGGTGAATTTGTCCTATGGCCGTTTGTGAAACACTATTTAAAAATATTAGACTTGTGGTGAGAAGCTTACACCTGAAAACAGTGAAGTGTTCTAACCCCAAATAATATATGAATGATAAGCATGGAAATTTCCTATGTAAAACTCAGGCATTTTCCATGTCACAGTTGATGCTGATACCCATAACATGACTTCACAACATGCACATGCTGTGCAATCAATGGCTTAAAATGTACGATTTCCTTAATGTGGGCACTGTTATGCATGGGAGAGAATGACTGTATGGGTACATCATTCCCCCGCACTTGGTAGGGCATTAACTGCACAAGCAGACACGATGCCTTTTGACTGACATCAGCAGAGTCAGACGCAAAGGCTGACACCAGTGCACTCAGACGGGGAAATTGTTACCCCACCGGTGTGCAGGAGCGCGGTGACTTGGTGAGGCCTTACTGCTTACCTCTTAATAGGCTTTGATGCACTCCTCCCTGAAAACCCTTTTATGCTTTCTGTTGACTCCATATGGCATTCTGATGAGCTCACGCTTCTTAAGTACTTCTGTATCAGAAAACAAGAGCAAAGCTGAAACAAAATGAGTCATCTGTTTTACTCTTTGCTTTCACTGCATGAGATAATGTGGAGGTGTTAATTACACGACTTCACTGAGTCTTGACTAATAACAGTGTGCAAACAAATGTATGTCAAATTCAGCTACAGAAAGCTTCTACTAATAAGGTAAAACTAGCAATTAGAGCTGACATTGAAGTCATACTTTTCCTTGAATATTCATTTATGAAACAGTTGTTTGTAGGCTTGCTTCTATTTTCTTCAAGAAAACTAATAGGAACACCTAGTCATTCACTAGAAATGACTCAAATATAATTTGGTGATCCAGCACACTGGATTAATGCTCCTTTGTACTAATCCGCTGACCCTTTGCATCAAAGTGAGAGAACTAATGTTGTCTGAGATTTCCCAATCTGTGACCTTGGCATAATAGGAACAAATTGAATTCCCAGAAGAAGAAAAATGACACTGACCATATAAAATCACTAACCGCGTGTCTGAAACACCATTCATTTCATTTAAGTTCTACAGTGGAGCTCCTTTGGTTACAAGAAGAATGAATATGATTAGCACACTAAACTTAGGCCTGTCACTTGGACTGGGGCTTTTTACCTCCTTCTCTACAAAGCAGTTTTGACATGCTTCTTTAAACACACAAGCTTTGCATTCCCATGCTGGATGAATGCATGCCAGGAGGAAGCAGACTGCACATTCAAGTCTCTTTATGTGTCTGAATCCCCAAATAAAAACAATTGCAAGCTAAAACTCAGCCATGCTGTCTAATTCCATATCCATGAATTAATTATTGCCCTAAAACCATTTCATAATTATTCAAAAAATCTATCAAATTTACCACAGAACATTTCAGCTTTTTCTTAAAGTAACATTTCTAGTGGCCATATGTAGCTGACAAATTCAATGTTATTTAAAAAAATATTAAAGAAAATAAAATTATTCTGCTTGAAAAGATCCTTCCTTTGATCAGCAATCTCCATTTTTTCCCTATTCTATAATCTAAGCCATTCCCAGTGTTGACCTATGGTGGCTATGCACCGCTGCCCAAGCATTGCTGAGAGTGTGCTGAGGACACTGCTGCTCCAGGGCATCTTTCCGCATGATGATATCTGTCTGAGTAATAGTTGGGCTTCATATTGTTTGATCTATTCAAACAATATTCTATCTATTGATATCTATTCTATTTATTCTATCTATTGATATACTTCACTCTTTTATATCTGTTGAGGCATCTGTGGAGATCTATAGGGAAATCTCTGTCAATACCTACATGCACACACTGACACACATTATCAGGACCCTTTGATTCAGATGTCATTTTCCAGCCAAGCTCAGGAAGGTTCTTGTTGTCCTACCGCTCTGGGTAGGAGAAGATTATAGGACTAAATTTGCAGGTTGGCACCAGTGATAACAAAGGACGGGACTGACAAGCATAAATCTGCAAACCTAGCGCAGAGAACTGGACGTTGTTCTACTTCTGAGTGGCTGAAGAGTGGAGATATTAAAATTTTGGTAATTCAAACTGCACCTACAGAAAAGGAGATATTGTAGCTCTGTTACTTTCACAGCCAAATCCACACTGATAATAAATTTGAAAAATGCATTTTTCTAACTGGTAATATAAGAAAATATATTTGAAAGTAAAAAGGGGAAAAATTAGTAACTTCAAGATGAGATTTGCAGACAGAGGTAATAGAATTTATAAGGCAAATATAGTTGGAAAATCAGCAAATTATTAATTTTAATTATTTGGCTGTGACTTTAACCAAAGCTTTGAAAAAGTTATCACATTCTTCAAATACTGTTCAAAGTGCATATCATGCAATTGCACCTTTAAAAGAGAGTTGGTGAAAATAGTTTTATGCATTCATACTTTATTTGCAAGTTTATGAATACTTACAGGCACTTCAAACACAAAAATTTCCTCCTCTTTAGCAGTGCAAAATCCACAACAGATCACTACTGCAAAATAGTTAAATACAAATAGTTGAAAGAAAGAAACTTTTGCCTTCAGTGAAAGAGAATTTCCTAAGAAAGTCTTTCTGTTAATTATTTCTTGCAGCAGGTATTGGCTGCCAAGCTAATGCATTACTATGCCATTTGGAAAAAACTACAGTTCTAATTAGATGAGCAAATAAGTGTTCATTTCAATTTATTAATATAGCTGCAGGCCTTGTTGCAATTTATCTCTCATTTCTGAGACCAGTGCATCGAAGGCTGGAAATGATTGTGGTGAAGTAACTGGCTTTAATAAAGGATACAGGCGGTGAATTATTCATGCAGAGGGGGGCAAGGCTTGGTGCTTTCCACTCACTCCTTTAATTAACTGTGAGATGCTGATGGGTCTTATAGTATGCCTGAGCTTTCTAAGTTTATCTCCCTGTAAAAGTGAATTCTCTTGTAGCTACAAAAATGTTGTGTTTATGAACAGCTTAATCCAGCAAATACCAACTTGACAAAGTAACTGCTCCACAGCTCTTCATTTTTTTGCTTTGCTTTCATGTCAGTACCATCACTAGGACCCAAGCCTTCAATTTCAGCCCCTAAATAAGCTCAGCTGTCCCCTGCAAAAGTTATACAGTTTATAAATGCTACAAAAGATTGCCTTATGGCTTCGATATTTAATGTTCTTTCTCCCCGAATAGGAAATTCACTGATGAGAAATGTGCTGTTCCCAAGGCACGTCCTCAGATACCCCAGAAGCATGGGGTAACTTTGCAGTATTTGAGGTTTTTTATGCTAAAGGTTGCACCAAGGTAGTGTGCTACCAGAGACAATGGTGAGGAGAAAATTCCTACCCTCACTGAGGCCCAAGTGATGAGTCCAAGCAAGATTTTTTGAACTTCTGGGAATAAAACTGTGTAGTTTTGATTGTGCTTCATTCAACAGAGCTGTTTCTGTGAGACAGTGTATATATGCACTTATTAGATCTGGCTTCAACCAGGAAAGATTTGAAAGAGTATAATTCAGGAAAACTTTACTAAGAAGTACAATCATAAAATTACAGAATCATAGAATACCACGTTGGAAGGGGACCTCAAGGACCATCTGCTTCAACCTTACTTGGCAAAAACATGCTCTAGACAAGAACCCTGTCCAGCTGAATCTTTAAAAGTATCCAGCATTGGAGAATTCACCATTTCCCTGAGGAGATAATTCTGATGCTGATTGTTCTCATTGTGAAAACATACAAATAAGAATACATACGAAGTAATTGAGATCTTCCTTTCAGTTTATTGGACTAAACTTTTGTTTATTACTATCAATTTGTAACTGCTTGAAGTTAATTATCTACAGAAGACATTTTTAAGCCTGTGTTTGGTGTAACATCAAACAAACATTGCAAACTCATACCAAATGTAAGCATTCCAATTTTTTGTATGGCGGTATTTTTGCTATTTATGTGGGTTTACCAATGTCCTTTAAAGGTTTCCTGTATGGGATCAATGACTATACTTTCTTAATGAAAAAACAATATTAAAAAAAGAGAAAAAGTATTAAAAAAATGTTTCCCCCTTATAACATATACAGAGTACAGCAGGCGAAATGCACTTCAGAGACACTTTCTGATGAGAAATAATCCAACAGTTTCACTTAGTCACATTAGCAACATGCTTAGATAATTGATTGTCCCTTATCTGACACATCTACATTGCTATTAGCTGTTGCCAAGCAAGTAAAATATGTAGTGCAGACGAGCATTTATAGAGCAATTTTTGTGTAGCAATAGTAGTCTTCCTTTGACTTCCTCCATTTCTGAGGTGAAGAAAGAATCTGAGGGACATCTTACCCTACCATTTCTTTTTAGAAATTGAATCTCTCTTTCTATAAATCAAGTACCATGTTAAAAGCTCCGTGAAGTATACAATGATGTATGTGAATTAGCATCGCAACTTTAGTCAATAAAAATCAAAGTGGCTTTATGAAGGTATTGATGTTTTCAGCTTTGCCAAGGTTGAATACGTTTAAGCATTTACCCCTGGAGGGACTGTTGATCCAAGTGAATCTGTTCACTTTGAAACCAGATCATGGTCATGGTGGCAAAAAACTTACATAGACCAAAATAAATGTGGAATTTATACTGACCATAGCAACTGTCAAATCCATTGCAATGAAAGCATTATTTTTAATGCAACAAAATGGGGTTGAAAATAAACTCCCGATTGCAGTATAAAGGCTGTATTTTAGTGCCATTTTCCATTTATTTTTGTAATTTCAGTTAAAGGTAGTGGCAGTAGAATACAATTATAATAACATTTTCACATATTCCATCTGAAAAGAAAAGAGATGATTGTGATAACAGATCTGTTATTTTCTCCTTTTCCTTACTAAATAAAGCCTGGTTTAAAAGAGAAATTGTTTTTGTTTGCTTTTTTTTTTTTTTAATGCAAATGTTACTCAACATGTGCCAGATCCTCTCCTGATGGCATCTGTGTAAACCTAGTGAAATTCCAGCAAAGCTTTCCCTGAGCAACAGCATTGGTTTGAACAGAATTACTTGACATTGATGTTGATGTGCCAGGTCTAGCTGGCCCTATGTGTCGGTCGTTGTTAGCATGAAAGCAGTGCATGCTGTAGGTGCTGTTTGTTTCTACAGAAATAACAACTATGTGAAAAATAGTACCTTATTTCTGTTTCAATAATATAATAAAAATGGTCAGTATACAGGATTAGCTGCAGGACAGACAACCTCATGTGCACAGTCATAAGACAAGCTGGAAATACTGCAAAATCGCCTCAAATACAAGGTTCAAATACATGCTGTACGCATTAACCCGGGAATTTAAAACCTTCTTCTCTCTCTACACTGCTCTGAAGAAGTTGACTGTACCCATGGGGTTAAAAGGTAACGTATTGCCTGTATTTCAGCATACAAAAGGGTAAACCTCCTTTGAACCCCTTTGCCTTTTTCTCCAAGAAAATAAAAACTTATAAATATCTCTTCAAACCCATCATGTTTAATAAATGTCATCTTGCCTCAGGGTGCTTGCAAGAGACAAACGTGTATTAGAGGAACCTCGCAAAACTATAAAGCAAAATCCCTGTGTAGTTGGAAGTAACAGATCTTTTTAAGCACATATGAAAAAAAGAATTGTAAATTAAAATGTCCTCCACAATGGTTTTTTTGTAGGTCTCTCCTTCTCTAAAGAATAGTGCGGCATTCAAGTGTGGGAATGTTTCTCTTAAACATGTGTAAATCACACATTTCGCCTCGCAGGTTGCGGCAGAACCGTAGCGGCGGTGGGGGCGGGGAGGACCAAACACTGGTCAAGCACTGTGTTAATGAAACATTTACACAAGCGGTTTATGTGGTAGTAATGAAAAAGGCCTCTTTCATCCCATCCTTTCATTACTTAGCACAATCTTTAAGAGGATTAGTTAAAAAAAAAAAAAAAAGGCGGGGGAGGAGGAGGGGGAGAATGTGCTTATCAGTTGATTCTCAGGGTCGGTGATGCTGAGTTCTTAATAGATTGCCCCTGGATTTGGGATTACTGCAGCGCAAGCTCTTTCAGGGGTCGCTACAGAACAGAAAGCAGTTTGTTTTTGCAGCATTCTCACCCTCGGATGAAGAGAGCTATTGACTTTGTGATGAAATGACACGGGACTCTAAGTTGCTGCGGACTGATCCCTTCTGTTGCTCCATCTTTCCCTTAAAGAATAAACTACACATTCATAATGATTTCTTTACGGTGGATGATTCAGATTGCATTGAGACATGCACTAATTCCTCAGCTAATATGATTAAAAGCTGCTGACACTGTGAGTTTAGGCACAGCGAGCTGCAGACTCTCACGAAATCCCTTAGCTGGGATTCACCTCTACAGGCAATTTATCCTGAAGCTAACTGGCTACAGCGCCTTGTGCAAATGTGGACATTTTAGTTCTGTTTGGATCAGGAATAATTTTGTACTGGAGCAGATTATGTTGGATGATGTGTCTGCACACGTCTCCCTCTTCCTAAATCGCTGCTCTGTGCACAGCACTGCTCTGCCATGTGGCTCCGAGCTCCCGGCCCCTGCTCTCGCCACCGCTTCGGCCTCTTGCGTGAGAATACTGTAGCATCAGTTGGAGGCCCCAGCAAAAGTCTCACCTGCCTTGCAAATAGACCTGTGAAGACGTTTTCAATTCAAATGAGAGAAAAGAAGAAGCGTCCCTAAGGCCCGTATATCCTCTTTCAATCACGCAAGGCATCTCTGCAGCTGACAAGGATGGAGTCCTCCAGACTGCCCCAGAGCACCGTGAGCGGAAGCTGACCCTGCTCCTGGCCAGGGCAACACCTGGCAGGGCTGAGAGGGACGGTGGTTCAGGAGAGGGCTCCTAACACTGCCCAGACAGCAGGAGTCCCTGGACTGTCCTGACAGAGGCTACTGCTCACCTAGTCCCTGTGTCTGACGGCTGGCAGTTGATAAATGCGCACATATATTTGATGGTCTTGGTTAGATAGCGGTGTCTACTGATGCTGTCTTGCCAACATTATCATCTGGTTACAAATCTCCGCTTTCCCACTGGCTCAAGGAAATAAACTAATGAGAGCAAAATGGACAAAAGCAGCTTACTGACGGTTCATGAAATTAATTTCTATTCGTGCTATAATTATGCACCATCACAAAGAGATTTTCTTTTCCATCAGGGAAACGACAGAAGAAGATCATCAGATATTCATTTTCAGTTGATTAATATCTCTCACTTGGTACCTTTAAATATGGGAAAAGAATGTTGGATGACAAGAGAAATAAAGATTTCTGTTGATATTTCCATTTTTGATTGGAAATGGACCAAAGTTTAAAAAAAAAATGAGAATCTTTAAACATACTTTCCTACTGTCAGTTAGAAAATCAAACATTTTATTGTCTCTCTAACTCTTAATGATATTGTATGAGAACAATTTTCAACAACAGTGAAACAAATTGCAATTAATGATCTAGTTAAAAACATGATTAAGTAGGTGTCTCACTGAACTTAAAAAATCACAATGGACTCCCTGCATCTGAAACCAACAAATGAGATAGAACTGCTTCATAATTCATTAATTATCTGCAATTGTTGATAGTTTTGGAATTGAATTGGATGTACCAGCTGAAGCAGACCTCAAGTATTTCAGTATTAAAATATGCTCTCTTGCCTTTAAATCCTCAGTTATTTTAGAGATTTTGAGCTTTTGGTTCTTGACAGAGAGGTAAAAAAGTTAGTTGATTTTGTGAGGAAAACGAAGAGAGTTAAAAATCACACAGTAAACAAAACATTTCCAGCTGACATTTTTTTCTGTTCTGTTTCTGATTTTGATGTGAAGATCTCTCCTTATTTGGCTTTTCAATCTGAATGGAGTTTCTAACTAAGGGTGTGCATATCCCTATTGATAACTATTTGAGATAACTATTTTGCAACATTGAGGATTTTCTTTTTATTCTGCTCAAAATCTATACTTAGGCTAATATTTTGGTGCCATATTTAAGTATTCAATAGTCAGAATGCACAATCTCAGCTCTGTGTCATGAACATTTTTAATCATACTAGTCCTTAATTATGGAATTAATCTTCAGAATTACTGAACAATTTTTCCTTCAGTTTGTGTACAACATATGCTAAATTTCACTCCCTGCCCAATATTTTACAGTCCATTTATTTTAATATGATAATTCTGTGTATTTTACTGAGTTGAGTTCCAGAGCACAAGGTCTACCATCCAATGGTATTTCAAGAAGTTTATACGGTTTCTAAGACATACACCACAGCGGTTGCTACATACACTCTGTACAGGTGGATCAGGGCATAACCACAATGTCAAAGTGTTTGGAAAATTCCACAGACTATTCATGCATGTATGGTTCTGTATACGTGTATGATGCACACAAAGGTGTGCACATGTGCGCACTTACATACCAGTGACATTTTTAAAACATAGCAAAAACAAAACCTGAGTTTTAGTGGAAATCACACTGCCAATGGGGCTTGATTCAAAATGAATATTTGTAGACATTATTCCATTCCATGTAATTTAAATAGTATTTTTAATTATATTAAAAAGTTTTACTAAAAACTTACTTTAAAAATAAAAATAAAGGATTATAGAGGTGCAGATCACCACCAGATGAACAATCTAGTATCACAGTGTTGTGGAAATAAGCAGCCTCATCCTAGCTATACCTCATTTTTCCTTTTGCTTTCCATGTGCATGAGTAAGTTCAGCTCACTAAATCTGCAGAAAACTGACTTGGTGGGGGTGAGAGAGTATATCATTAACTAAATTAACTTTCTGAAATGTCCTGGAGTGGGTATGTGAGAGTGTTGGGATTACACAGCCAGATGAAGAAAAGTGAAAGGAAATGAAACAAGAGTGGGAGGATGAGACCTACTCATTGCAATGGTGGTGAGGTGTTAGAACAACTTAGCTGCCTCAGAGACAGAGAAGTATTGAAAAAAATGGATGTTTTAAGTGCATGTGTTGTCAAAAAGCTGTTTTTATATGAAACCTTCCTGTTAAAGATAATCTGCAAGCATAATTAGCCTTTACTCATTCATACATTTCATTGAGCATTTCCAACACACAACTTCCAAGTGTGATTTTGTTTAGTAGTGTTTATGACATGACATCCCAAAGCACAATGCACTTCTGTCTTGCAAAATGTACACTTCTGATTTGCTTTATATGCTGTCAAGTTTTGAAGTTGTACTGTCTCAGTCCCTGGTGAGTTTCAAACCTAATTGAATGAAGCCTTGAGCATCCTGCTCTGACCTCAGAGCTGATCCTGCTGTGAAGATCACACTGGACCAGAGACCTCCTGAGGTCCCTCACAACCTGAATTATCCTATAATCCTAAATTTTCTCACATCATTTAAACTTAAGTACAAAAGGCTTTTTAAGGTCTAGGTTGTGAAAGCTCAGAGACTGTGGCATAATATCCTAAAAAGGAAGTGGTAAGTGACGACATAATCGAGCACCATGTGTATGTATTAAAAGACAACAGTAACACTGGAAATATTATTGTTAGAAACACAAAGAAAGTCAGAAATGGTCAAAACGAACACAATCTGAAAAGACAAAACCCATGCTAGGTCAGAAAGTAATAAATATGACTGCTAGGATCTCCTGATTTTGTCTCGTAAACTGGCCCTATTTCTGCACACAAGAGCAGAAAGGATCACTGAGAAATTCTTGACAGACCATGGAAAAAAGAAGAAGGCATCCACTCTGCTCCTTCAAATGCAGATCATATGAAAGAAACAAATAGCAGAGAGTTTATTTTATGTGGCTGGATCTATGCCCAAAGAAAGATACAAATGTAAATAGTCTAAGAAGCTGAAGTTTTCAGTTTAAAGTCTAATTGTTCAATTTGGAAAGGAATTGAGGAAATTACTGGCAAAATATTTGGAAAATATATGCCAACCAGGCACTGTCTCAAGAAGAGCTTAAATTAATAGAGAAACTTGGATTTGGATTTAATTTTCTAAAGAACTCCAAGTCCGTGGCAGAGAAAACTCACACCTTTCTCTGTTCCTCTCATATGCTTGAAAAAATCTCTCCCACAAGGCTCACCAAGGATTCATATAATCCCCTGGTTCCTCCCACTCTTTCACAGATCAGAAAATTATAGAGCAGTTCCATTTAGCTCAGGAAAAAGAAATGGCAAAATAAATTTCCCAGTGTCATCGCAGCACAAAAAATGAGCACATTAACCTGGGAGTGGGACTGCTGGCAGCTAGACTGGATTGAACTGACTGGCCCTTCTGGCAGACATAAACTTTGATGTGTTCTACATATGCCTTTCAAGGGAGCACGTCCAGTACACATCTTATTTCTAATCCAGTCTCATTCATCTACCCTACACTTGAGTAGCAGAAAGTATAACATGGTTAAACCCTTTACTACAGGATGGAGCTGCACAACAGTCCTCTGCCCAGAATTCCCTCCATGCAAAGGTACAAACAAGGCCAGACAAATATGTGCCTTAAACATAAATGCACATTGCTTTGTATAAAAATGGTGTTCTGGAACCCTTACACAAACACAGCTTCAGAAAATAAAAGGCTGTGATGTTCTTTTATGATTGAAATTAATATTTCAAGGCCTAATAATTCCCAGCTTTGGATCCAGCTCACCCTTAGCATGATAGATGCTTCACTTTTGTACTAAGACTTGACATAGAAAAGCAGGTGAACTGCAAAAACACCATTTTTTTGCATATTATTTGTCCTGATAACTTTGGATGCATATGTCAAACAGTTAATCCACTATGACATTAAAAAACTGTGACTAGGTCAGAAGAAAGTAAGGATACAGTAACCCTGTTGAATGTGAAGAATTTTTTCCACCATATTTTCTTTCTTGTATTTTTCTTTCTTCCTCTCCTTTTTCTTTCTTTTTTTTTTTTTTTTTCC
>VYXC01008499.1:23361-38702 GCA_013397175.1 Platysteira castanea | reverse complement strand
CCCAGCACTCCCTGACCCCAACGCCCAGCACCCACCGACCCCAATGCCCAGCACTCCCCCACCCCAATGCCCAGCACCCACTGACCCCAATGCCCAGCACCCACTGACCCCAATGCCCAGCACTCCCTGACCCCAATGCCCAGCACCCACTGACCCCAATGCCCAGCACCCACTGACCCCAGTGCCCAGCACCCACTGACCCCAATGCCCAGCATGAGTTCCTGGGGTGAAAGGCTCCTTGCCCTGCCTTTTTGGGGGTAAATTATGGGTTTTGGTGTATTTCAGAGTGACCGTGAGCTGCTGGGGCTCACTGTGGTGTGTGAGAGGCCTGGCAATCCTCTTATTAAGAGGAATGTCCATAATTGGAATAAAAAGCTGTGAAAAGCCCCCGGGCTGGACTCAGAGTCTCTAAGCTGTTATTACAACTTCTGCACGAAGCCCAGAAATCATTTAAAAAGATTAAACTGGGCATCCGGAGGTCTCTTTGGCAAAAACTTCCCAGGGTTTGAGTTTTAAACCCCACATTTCCAGCAGTGTCAAATCCTCCTGGGGGAACAGTGTCTCGGATTAGGATCTATTCCCGGGCAACTCCACCCTCAGCAGCAAGGAGAGCTCCACGGGGAGAGAAAGAAACATCCTGGCTGGCTTTGGTGGCTCTCCCCACCCCCAACACGGGATAAAAATGCTCTTCACAAAGATATTCCAGGTTAGCATAAAATCCCAGGATGACAAACATCCTCCAGATATAAATCACCAAAAAATTTAAATCACCACGGGCAGCTCTGGGTTAATATTTTGCATTTTCAGCCATCCAGAAAGAGCAGAGGTGAGTGAGGTGAGGCTGCCCAAGGGCCAGGAGCTGCACAGAGAGCTGCAATCTGCCAGCACCGAGCACGAATGCTTAAAAAAATCCCAAAAAAGGGGGAAACCAGGTGCATTACTGCAGAGGCTGCAGCACGGGGGAGGCTGGGAAGGGAGGGAAGGGAATTCCGTGCTGCCCCAGCACGGAGCGGGTGACACTGGGCAGATTCCTGCTCTGTAAGAGCTGCCAGAGTCCAGCCTTGCCTTTCTTGGGCTTCTCCTGCACAGCTCCAGAGAGCAGCAACAAATAAACACCCAAAACCAGAGCCAGACCCGGCCCCCAGCTCAGTGCTGGCTCAAGGGACTGTGCTTGGTTTAACCCCAAAGACTGGGACTGTGCTCTGCCTAAACCCAAACACCCGCCCTGGTCTGGGATTCCCAGCCCATTCCCTGCAGGAATCACAGCATGAACTGCAGGAATCATCTCCAGCTCCCTGAAGGGACTGTGCTCTGTTTAACCCTAAAGATTTGGGACTGTGCTCAGTTTAACCCCAAAGATTTGGGACTGTGCTCCATTTAACCCCAAAGATTTGGGACTGTGCTCAGTTTAACCCCAAAGATTTGGGACTGTGCTCTGTTTAACCCCAAAGATTTGGGACTGTGCTCAGTTTAACCTCAAAGATTTGGGACTGTGCTCTGTTTAACCCCAAAGATTTGGGACTGTGCTCTGTTCAACCCTAAAGATTTGGGACTGTGCTCTGCCTAAAACCCAAACACCTGCCCTGGTCTGGGATTCCCAGCCCATTCCCTGCTGGAATCCCAGCACCAACTGCAGGAATCATCTCCAGCCCACAGCCCCGTGAGGGGGGAGAAGGAATAATCCAGAGCTGATCAATAAAGATCAATAAATCCTCCGGAATGAGCAGCACAGCTGGGATCTGGAGCGCACCCTTTGTGTCCAGCAGGAAGGGAATACAATAAACTCCTCTGGGAATACAATAAACTCCTCTGGGAATACAATAAACTCCTCTGGGGACAGGATAAACACCTCTGGGAAGTCTGGATGTTGTGAATGGTCACCGTTTCCTTAATTCCAGCCACAAATGAGTCGTTCTGTCACACTTGGCAGAAAAGGGTGTTTGAGGGGGAGGCTGCCTCAGGTTCAGGGATATTTTTAAAGCTCACTGCCTCAGGCTTAGAAGAAGAGAAAACCTCTCTCAGTATGCACCACAGTGCCAGAAAAATCATTAGGAACCTGTAGCTGTTCCATCGTGCTTCTGTTTCCAGACAATTTGTTGATTTTTTAATTTGTTGGTGGTTTTCTGCCTGAAGAACGAGTGGCACCAACGTGAAATCCCTTCTGGAAGCAGTTTATTTATCCAAGATTTGATCTCATCCACCAGTTGTGTGGATGAGGACAAGGAAAGATGAATGCTCTAAAGCCAGGGAAACACTTCATTCTGCACATGGAATTCCACCGGAATTCCAGGGGCTCTTCACGCCTGCAAACTTCGTGTTGTGGAAGGAAAACAAAACCCCCACTGAGAAAAAAACTAGAATTTTAAGAGCTCAGAAATGACTGTAAAATCTGCCAGGGTAAGAACGCACAAGGCAGTGCCCGGCAGTCATCCCTGAACTGCAGAAATTGTTGTGCCATTGATTAAAATGTCCCTTTGGAACCCGAATTTAATCAAAGTGCAAAAGGATTAAGAATAATGGCCATGGAGGAGCAGGGCAGGGAGAATTCTCATCAAGTCTGATGCAAAAAAGGGGTTTAGAAATTAAAGCTGTGCTTTGCCTCAAAACCCAAGATGAGGAAAAGAGATGTTAAGCCAGGTTTAAAGACAGCAAAATCCAGGTTTAACACACACACACACACAAAAGAATGGACAAATTAGAAACTGAAATGAAGGGAAAACCAAGTATTTCCAAGGAAGTTTTCAACCTCAAGGAACACAGCTGTAACCAAGGAACCCCAAAAAGCAGGATAATGCTCCCATCCCATGCTGAGGCTGCTGCTCGAGGTGAATCCCACCTAAACCAAAGCACAAAGCACAGCTCAAAGCTCAGAACTGAGAGTTTACAAGGCTAAAGTGCACAAATAACCTGATTTTCAGTCTGGAGCCACCATAAATAAAGTGTAACTGCTGCGGGACTGAACGATTTGGAGCTTGGCTGTATTTACAGTGAAAACCCTCCTGGAGAACCTCTCAGCACACCAAAAATTTGTATTTCACTGCTCTCGGGCCTTTGGGAGAGTTCTGGAGGCTTTTTTCTCCTCAATTATGCAGCTTGTTGTTTTAAATTCTTCAAGGAAACAAGAAAATGCAGATTGAAAAGGAGAGGCCCTCCCAGAGCTGCTCTGCTTTGCTGTGCCCTCACCTGAGCCAATTTTCTCTTTATTCCACAGCAACATTTACAACTGGATGGGAATATCCAGGAAAACCTCAGGCAGGAGCTGCCCCTCAGCTGGGCTGTGTTAATCAGGCGCTCTGGCTAATTAACACCATTCTCTCCTCTCGATTAAGTGGCAGGAGTTCTGAGGGTGGGAAAATCTCGCTTTGTGGAGCGTTGCGTTTTTCCTGCATTTAGGCTGGAAAAAGCACCCTGATTAACGTTCTGCACCTTCCCAGTGCTCCCATCCACTGAAAGTTTTGGTTAAATGCACAAAAAGTGACAGCTGGAAGAGGGTGAAGCTCCTCCACTCCAGGAAGGCACTGAAGCATCCTGCCTGTTCCCACTCGTATTCCACAGGGTTGATGCTTTCCCACTCTTTTATCACCAGGCAGCAATTAGAAAATTGGCATTAATTGCATTAATTTTTGCCCGCTCCAGCGCAGCTTTAAGCCAGGCCTGAGACGCCCAGGTGAGCCCAGAAGTGGAGCAATCCCTGGATTTAATTCCTGCTGTCTCATCCCACAGCTCTGTGGAGCCGGGGAGAGGCAAACATTACCCGGAGAGCATCATCTAAAATGCATGAGCCAGTGCCAGGGCAGGAGCTCGTTCCACAGGCAGGGAAACCTGAGGATTGCTCCCTCCAAGGGATCCAACACTCCCTGCATCCCTCGTTTCTCCAGGCATCACAAAGCCTCGGCAGGCAGGAGATTTATGGGCAAGGAAATTCCGTGTCCCTGCCGTGGGAAAACTCGGAGCACCCTGGGAATGGTTCTGGTGAGGCCATGCTGGGAATGTGCCCAAGGGACAACTCCCTGCACAGATGGACACAGGGATCAGTTCTTGGGTACAAATCACAGAATTCAGCCTGGAAAGGCCACAGGGATCAGTTCCTGGTCAAAAATCAGGGAATTCAGGCTGCAAAGGACACAGGGATCAGTTTCTGGTCAAAAATCCTGCCTGGGTTCAGAGCACACAATTCCAGGGATTGTGGGTTACAACCCTACTGCTGCCACCCCCTGAAAGGTGCAGGTGGAAATGGGTTACAGGCTGGAATATCCCACAGGGAATTTGGGATAACTTCATTATTTACAGTAATTTTACAATCATCAGGGCAGGGTTTATAAACTGTGGCTCCATAGCTGGTGGCTGCAGTCGCCTTCGGAGGTGCAGGAATGGAGTTTTTTCCTGGTTTTTAGTGGGAAGCACAAAGCTCCCGCAGTTCCCTGATTCCATGGAGCAGCACAGCCCGGGGAGGGGGCTCTGACAGACCCCGGGACATCGGGAATGTCACTGTGGGCACGTGCCTGTCCCTAGGGCAGCTCCTGGTCCCTGTCACAGCTCCTGCTCCACCCAGTGCAAGCTCCAGCTCCCATTTACAGCTCCTTCCTTCCCCAGCTCTGCTGCTCGGAGCCCATCTGCTCCCAGGCCTTCATGAACTAGAAAATTCCAGGGCTCAGACCTCAGGAATTTAAAGGGATGGAGTTTATTGAAGTGGTTCTGCTTTTTTGGGACATCCTGGCTGCAGAATCGTTTTTATCTCACTGCAGACTTGGTACCAAAGCGTCCACTCCTACAGGAAGCATGGAAAATCTCTTATTTACCTAAACCACTTGGGTCAGCACTCCGGAATAAATAATGGATGGATAAAGATGGAACAGAGCCAGCTCTGACCAACCTGAGGCACTGCCTGTGAACCCAGATCCACAGCAACTCCAGTGCCTTAAAATGCACATTTTTTCCCCAAATTTCAATGGAATATTAAGGAATATCAGTGCCGAGGTACAGCAGAAGCTCTCACACAGCATCCCAGCACAATTGTATTTATTCATTTAAATGGGGGGCATTTCCCTGTAAAAAAGCCAAGTCCGGGGAACTTCCTGAGGCAATTCCACAATTTACAGAATTCCCCTGAAACCAAAGGCGTTCCAGGGAAATGCCAGCTTGTTCCTCACCGAGTCATATCCCCTGTAATTCCATGGAAAAGGCAGCTTTGGCACGCGCCACCGGGAAGCTGGGCTGAATCCTTCACCGGGAGGTTTCCTGCCGTGGGGAATTTGTCCCTCCTGTCTCAGAGGATTTTCCAAGGATTAAACCCACCTCATCCCCAGGAATTGTTCTCTGCTCCTCCCCGGCACGTCTGGGGGACACAATGCCTTACAACCAGCAACCGAGCCAGCAGCTGCTGCTTTAATCCCTCTTTTTTTAAGTGAATACAGCAATATTAGTGCTGCAGCTAAGGAATACGCAAGAATCCCTCCACAGCAGCAAGAGCCAGGAGCAGGAAGGCTCCCGGAAACTGCCCAAAAAATCCACGTGGACAACTAAAATCCCATTCCCTGGAAAGCAGTGGGAAGGGATTCAGCTGCAGCACAGGAAGCACAGTTGGAGCAGGCAGCGATTTCCACTTGTCTGCTGTCCCCACGTCACAGCAGCTGAAGCTGAAGAGCTCAAAAAATTTTAAAGACCATTCAATTTCTGTCTTGAAGATACTGAAAACACTGAAAACGTTGGTAATAACAACCATCTTGTGTCAGAGCAGCTCTTTAAAACCCTCCGACTGGTTCTGAGAGCGAGGATTTAAAAAACTGAAGGTTTTCAGTGCTCCCCAGCTCTCCTCTGACCTTTCCTGATCCAACAAATGTGCGTTTGCCAGGAGACCGATTCCATTTCTCTCCAGCAAAGCAGCTCCTGAATGGCAAAGCTGCTTTTTTCCTCCCTTTTATTCATTCTGCACAAGCAGGAGCTGCTCCATCTCCTCGCCAGGGAAGGAAAGGACATTTTCATTCGGCGACCTTTCAAAAGAAATGCCCTTTGCTGAATTGTGGGATTATGTAACAGAGGCTGAGGAGAAGCCATCCAGCCACAAAAATAATTCCTCTGTGTGCACAAGGAATGGCATTAGCAGAGGGGAGAACACATTTGAAAGCCTAAATCAGAGTTTGAACTGCCTGGCGCGTGAAATCCTGGCCCTGCTGCAGGAGACAGGGTGAGAGATGCTTTAATTATTGCAAGTTTAGGCTCTCCAGAGCGGGAGAGAATTCCTGCCTGCTCAGTGCTGCATCCAGAGGGACACAGCCCCAGCAGCTCAGTGCACCCAAGCAGCACGAGAATGCCAGAACTCTGGGCACAGGGAAGAGGAAAGCAGCAAGGAAATGGATTCAAAAGCAGCAGAGACGCCACACTCAGGACCAGATTTCCTCTGCTTGGCACGCTGAGCTCCTTGCTCCAAGCTGCATTTCCAGCAGTGTTTTTCCCCGAGCAGTCTGGCTGTTCGCATTTCCCCCACATGCCCATCCCTGGCAGCTGGGATGAGGGCCATGCCCCTGGAATCCGGGTTTCCAGCAGGGCCCAGCTCCTCCCTGCCTGGGCAGGCTTTGATCTCCGTGGCCTACTGACACTGCAGAGATTATGGGGCCAGAAATAACCCGTGCAGGGCAGCTCCCCCCCGCAGCATCCAATACTCCATTTCTGAGCTGAAATTCAACTTCAGCACCAGATTAGTGCATCCTAATCCCTGCAGAAATCACCTCCCTGTGCTGGGCACTCACAGCCCCTCATTCTGCCTCACACCTCACACAGCTGCTGTGCTGAAGAGCAAAAAAAAAACCCAAAACCCCAAGTTTGTGGTCATTTTTGAGCTTGAGGGTTTTCCAGCTGAGGGGGAGCCCTGCAGCTTCACCCAGAGCAGTTCCCCTGCTCCCAGTGCTTTCCCAGCAAAAGCAAAATCCAATTAAAGGCCAAGCAGATTTGGACCCTTGGAGCAGGCAGCAGCAAAGGGAGAGGAAATAAAGCACTGAGAGAAGCTTCCTTTGCTCAGGATAAATTTGAAAATGAATATCACCACCACTAACTGTGTTTAATTACACTGCAGGGATTTTGTGGTGCTTGAGAAGAACAGAACCTAAACAAAAGCTGATTTGAGTTGTGTCCCCTAACCTGAGTTAAAAGGTTCTATTCCTATTTTACACCCAGTGTTTTATTTTATATCCAGTGCTCTGTTTCATATCCAGGGTTCAAGAGCTGTCCCTTGCCAGGGTGACAACACCAAGGAGTCCCTCACGCTCTCCACAAGAGGCCACGTTCAATTGTGCAGCAATCTTACAGCAAGCTTTAAAAGATTTTATAAAATACCTTACTAGAGCCCAGCAAGAGCACCAGGAGAATTTATCCCACTGATAAACAGACCCATTTGCTGCTGAGGCTCTTACTGAACCTAAGGGGGTTTGTCCACTGCCATCCAAGCAAACCCAGGTTGCCACAAAGCACCCAAAAATCTTTATTTATTTTTATGTAGCAGTTCTCCGTCTCGCTGTGCAAAAGGAGGATGATGGGGCCATGCTTGGAAAATCCCTTGGGAATGATAAATCCATTTTGTCAGGCTGAGGCAGCAGAGCAGGAGAGCACCAGGGCAGTGCCCATCCTGGGCAGCCCCTCCTGTCCTTTGGGCTCCATTCTCCCTTCCTGCAAACCAAACCCCACTTTTTTTTTAGGGTTTTTTTCCCTTTACTCTATACAACTCAAGATTGGGGTCACCAAATCCATGCTGCTATAAATAGGAGCTGCTATAAGTAGGAGCTTTGGGAGCCTGAGACCCCAAACACGCAGCTCAGAGCCTGAAGTGAGAACAGAAGCTGCTGCTGATCAGCTCAGAACCCGCAGCAAAGTGCTGAAAACCCCGTCAGATAAAAATGCAACAAATTAAGGCTGAAAGGAAACCAGCAATACAATATCTGAGCCTTCCATCAGGTTCAGCACCCCCAAAATTGGGAAGAAATGGGAATTGCCATGGCTCTGTTCTGTTTCTGGAAGTAAAGAGCCAGAGTTACAGTGGGGAAAAAATTATCTGATCACAAATATCCTATTAAAAGAAATTAAAATATTGAATTGCCTGCATGCCTGACAGCAGGAAAAGCTCTCACAGTACCCAGTGTTACAGAGAGCTGCTCGAGCATCACTCCCAGTTCTCCTGCATAAAGAACTGCCATAAATGGGGTAAAACTGAAATATTCCCAAAAAGACAAAGGTCAGAGGTGACACTGGGAGGGGGAACCCAGAGGACCATCGTGTAGGACCACAATCCTACAGCACTGTAAGTTGGGTGCCATACAAAACAATTCAGTTTCTAGGCTAGAGGGGCTAAATGCACCAAATATCCCATTTCTTTCAGCAAAAGGAAGCCCAGAGAGTGGTCTTTTTTTCACTGTATTTTTCTCTCAGTGCAGCTTCAGAGCAGTTGCACCCCAGAACAGCTCTCCAAGCACAACTCCAGAGTTCCAGGCCAACCCCTCCACCCACATTTGGAATTCCTGCACCAAGCCTGGGACACACTGGGATTTCACCTTTGTAAAGGCGTTTTTACCTTTATTTGACCTTAAATAAACCCCACCTGTTTCTGAGGGCATGGATCACACGTCAAAAAAAGAACAGACCTGGATTTTTTTGCTTGCCAGCAGGAAAGGTGAAGGGAAGCCAGAGCAGGCAAGGCCCAGCTTCCCAGTTCCCAGAAAAATCAGGAAGAGCTCACCCAGGAGACTCCCAAAGTCCAGGTGCAGGCAGGCTCTGAGTCACAACCCTGAGATGCTGGCTGCTCTGGGATTTGGGAAACACTTCCCAAGGCAGCCCTGCTCCAGGGAAGTGTTTCCCAAATCTCCAGTGCTCAGCTCCTGCTTTCTGTGGCCTGGCAGCACAAGAGGAGGGAGCTGCAGGACTCCTGTGGTCATACAAAACCCAAACCAGCTCTCCAATAACGAGCTTCCTGTTTATTCCCTGGAATCCTGAAGGTCCCAAGCTGCCTGATCAGCCCAAACTGCAAATCTTCAGCTCCAAACCACAGAAACACTTCTTACTCTGCCAGATCCCGCAGGCTGGATTTATTTCTATTTTTATATATTTATATATATTTATTCTCTCCCTGCCGTTTATTCCTGGCTTGCTGGATGCTCCAAGGGTGGAGCCAGGCTGGGCGAGCTGGGGGTGCTCACCTGGAGAAGGGAAGGATCCAGGGAGAGCTCAGAGCCCCTGCCAGGGCCTAAAGGGGCTCCAGGAGAGCTGGAGAGGGACTGGGGACAGGGGATGGAGGGACAGGACACAGGGAATGGCTACAAAGTGAAGAAGGGCAGGTTTAGGCTAAATATTGGGAAGGAATTCTCCCCTGGGAGGGTGGGGAGGCCCTGGGATGGAATTCCCAGAGCAGCTGGGGCTGCCCCTGGATCCCTGGCAGTGTCCAAGGCCTGGCTGGACATCGAGGCTGGGAGCACCCTGGGACAGTGGGAGGTGTCCCTGCCCCTGGGTCAGTTTTAAGGTCCCTCTCAACCCAAACCATTCTGGGATCCTATGAAATCCAAGAACCAGCTGCTTGCAACCATTAAATTCCCTGGGAAAGGCTGCTTTGGGTGAACTGTCTGTACATTAGGGAACCTCAGCCAGAAAAGATCCACCACAGGAGCACCAACAGGGATCTGCTGCTGCTTGAAGACACAGAGAGGACCAGCCCAAAACCAAGCTGCAGAACTGTATTTTAGGGACTTCCTAATCCTTTGGCAAGACAAGAGCTCCCCAACATCCTACCACTGGCATGGATCTCACCAGGCTAATACACAGAGCACCTGAACTCTTGGCTCAGAGCTGCTCTTCAACCACTCCAGCATTATTTCCTTTACTCCAAGCAGTCTGAAACAACAGGAATTAAAACACTTCCCCATTTGCAGCCCGAACCCGAGGCAGGCTCCGCCACAAAGCTTTTCCAACAAACCATGGGAAAAAATAACCCTGGAGTGCTCAGCCAAGCTGGTGCATGCTCAGGTTTAAAAATGCTCCGAGCATCTGTTTTTGCAAACTCCTGCTGTCCGCCCTCACGGAATTATTCCAGGCTGCCTCAGTCTGCCTCTCATCTGCTGGGAGCTCTCTGCACTGCCAAAAGCCTTCTCAGGCTCTTCTCTGGGCACCTCAACCCATTTTCTCATCATTTCCAAGACGTTCTTTTTCAGTTTTCCCAAGCTCCTGGAATTCCATGAGTTTGCAGTCACTTTTCCAGCTGAAGTTTTGGGCTGAGTGCATTTTTTTCCAGTCCCTGATATTCCCCTTCCTCTTGTTTTCCCACCCTATCACCACACCAGTTACAAAACCCTTCATTTTAGGTTTCCAAACAAGCTGAAGAGCCCCAAGATCCCTGTGGGTACTCCCAAAATGTGAGGAGCTACACCTTGGTTGCATCCAGTCATTGGTGTGGGTTTTAAAACATGGAATGCAAAACTAGAGGAATTAGAGCAAAGACCACCCTTTTTTGTGTGTTTATTCAAACCAGAACAGGACACTTCGATCTCATTTTCCTCTAGAAAAATGTCTCACAGTGCAAATCTCCTCCAACACCAAAAAAAACCAAGACCAAGCAGCACCAGACATCAAACAAGTGCTTAACTTGCAGTGAAAATAAATTGAACAGATCAAGTAAGATTTTTTAAGCTAGTGTCACAGATAATAATCATGATTTGAAGGGTTGGATATTGGATTTGATAGAGAGCTTTGGTAATTCCTGAGTTATGTTTTAACAGCCAAGCTCTCTCCTCCAGCTTTACAGAAAGCAGGATTTATATTCTGGAATTAACTGGGGGAAAAGTCACTGTATTTATTCCCAAATACTCCTGTTTGGAGGAGTCTGACTGAACACACACAGTCCATCCTCAAACATCCACAGGATCAGACACCAGCCCGTGGAATCCCAGACCAGCCAGCCCAATTCCAGCCTCCAGAAAGAAGAATTCTGCTGGGAAACTTTTAAGAATGGAAAAGGGCTTGGTGTAAGGAAGACCCAAGCTGGGTGGGCTGCCTGTGCTTTGCTGGTCATGACAACGTGACCTCCTGCTCTAAAATTCATCAAAACCAAACTTTAGAGGAGCATGGACACAGGAATTCTCCTGGTTTTAGTAAAGCTGTAACACTGCCCTATACAAAAACACCCCAAAATCTCAGTAATGGAGCCAGGTTTAGGATGTGTGTGAATTTTAGGAGCTGCAATAACGATCAAGTAGATGGAAACCATGAAATAGAACTGATGATGGGCTAGAGGGTCTCTGAGGCTGATAAAGCCGACTTGGGCTGGGTTTAGAAGATAAAACAGGACTTGGGACAACAGCAGAAGTAGGGGAGATGCCACTGGACCAGAACATCCAAGAACTCCTTGGTTTGGGCAGCAGAGGGATGCAAACAGCAGCCAAGACCTGACCACAGCAGGACCCCACTGGACAGGGGTCAACAATGCTCTGTTGGAAGAAGATCTGGGATGCAAACGGAAATGCCATCTGCAGGACACTGGGAACAATCCTTCCACCAAATCTTGGGCTGGGCTCAGCTGGAAGCATGGCCAGGTGTAACCTCCACACTGCAGAAAGTGTGACTGGAGAAGCTCCTCAGGCACAGCCAGGAGAACACAACTTCCCAAGGACAACACCCTCCTCCCCACTAAACCGCACTGACCAAAGCAATCGAGGCTGGAAAGGTCTAGATGGAACTTCAGGAGAGCTTTCCCAGCTCCCAGATAAGCAGGAAGAGTTTATCTCAGCTGGAATCCCAGCCATGGGGAGGCAGGAGGAACCTGAGCAGCCCAGCCCGGCTTTGCGAGGCAGGGATGAATCACAGGGCTGGCTTTGTCCTTTTAATTTCTGCCATTGCCTCCTGGTTTTGTCCTTTTAATTCCTGCCATTGCCTCCTCTCAGGCAGGAGAAACAGCCCATTGTGAGAGGAGAGTGAGGAACAGCCACTGATGGGTTTAAGAGTCTCACTGCTCACCGAATCGATCTTATCACCCAGAGTATCCTCGGTTAATCCAAGCCGCTGCGGGCAGTGGCAGCGCAGCTGTTCCCCCTTTACCTGCGGGCAGAACTCCCCAGGGTGAACGCGGCACTCATCCCGCCTGGATCGCAGCTTCCAGCGCGGGAGTTGGAGGAGGGGGAGGGAGAAAAGCACTGGTGGGGAGGAGAAGAGAACTTTGAACGCTCTCCTGGCTGCTCAGCCCACACTCAGGCTCCAGAAATGCTCCGGGAAGCCATTCCTCGCATTTATCTGGGGACCATTAAAAGGCACAGCAGAACTCGGGCGGTGCGGAATGGATGAGGCTCGGCAGCCACAAACAAGGATCAAAGCGAAGTTTTTTACTGGCTCCTTTAAGAAGCAATTCATTTTCAGAATTCTGGCTTAATTTAGCCAATTTTCCTGACTTTATGGTCACTTTTATGCTGGTTTTTGCCAACAGAAAATCCATATTCTAGTTCCTTCTTCATCCATACAGAGGATGAACTAAACAAGCACCACCTGACTTAATTTGGTTTTATTTTCACTCATGCCCAGCCTAGAACAACGCGAGCAATTTTAAGTCCTCAAGAATGGTGAAGAACTCTCTGCACTTGAGGGCAGAACTTGCCAGCTTGCTCCCAGTCCAACTCTCGTGTTGGTGTGCTGAAAAACCACTGCAGATTTCACAGGGGACAGCTCAAGCACCGATTTTAGACAACGAAATAATCCTTAAATCCCAACCACTCTAGGGTGGAATTATCACCACACTGAAGCCTTCAGTTTTCCAGCTGCTTGTTTCAAAATAAAGATACTTCAAAGGTGAAACAGCAAGTGGAAAAGTCATGTTTTCCTGCCCTCCACGAGGAGCTGCTGTCTGCTTTGAAGCATTAAAGTGATTTGCCAACAGCTACACTTAGAAAGTGCAGGTTACACACAGATCTTCCTGACAGACTGGCTTTTCCCAGCTGCTCCTCCTC
This sequence comes from Platysteira castanea, assembly GCA_013397175.1. Classification (NCBI taxonomy): domain Eukaryota; kingdom Metazoa; phylum Chordata; class Aves; order Passeriformes; genus Platysteira; species Platysteira castanea. The sequence continues at coordinate 25,740 of VYXC01008499.1, read as the reverse complement.
ATGCTTCCCCATCTCTCCCCCAATTCCACCTGAGCTCTGCTCTCGATACAAGCCATGAGCAGAAAGTGATCGTTTTCCCAACAGAATATTCAGGAAAAGTTCAATTCCTGCCACATTTCCCTGTGATCTTAGGGTGTTTATGCAAGAGCTTTCAAAATAAGCCACCCAAGTGTCAAAAACCTCCTTCCAGTTTTAGGAAGCTTAAATCCATAGGTGAGCCTGACTCCAGATATTCTGAATTGCATCAACTCTGGAAAAATCACTGGGAATCCAGCAGTGATCTCCCATCAGAGGTGGGGAAAAAGCTGCTTCCCACAAACACCCGGCATTCCAGCGGGAATTTCCTGCTCCAGGTGAGTGGTGGCCCGGCATTCCAACTGGTCATTCCTTTATCACCCCGACCTCAGCAGCACTTGGACTATCACCGTTCATGACTCTGATGATTCCACATCAATAAAAGAGAACGAATTCCTGCCTCTGCACTTTGGGATCCTTCCCTGCCCCTTCACAGCACACACCCGCGGGTGAGAGGTTGCTTTCGAAGGAGATCTAAAGGAATATCCACCGTTCAGGAAATGGCTGGACCTGTTCTCCATGCCAAAGAGGAATTGTTCTGTTTCAGGACGCTTCCCATGGGCCATTATTTGCTGGAAAAAACCCAGTTCCTCTGCAGCAGGACCTACAATCTTTACATTAAAATTGGGGTAGCAATAAATCTTAGCCAGAAGGCACTCAACCTTTCACTTGGCTTGGGGTGCTCCACTCCTTCCCGAGCAGATTTTCACTCACCTGTGTGAGCTCCCACAGCACCACAGAAACTCACGAGTCTCCCTCACCACTTAATTAAAAATAAAAACGAATGAGCTTCCAGGACACACCAAGGGGCTGCAATCTGCCCCCGCCATGCCAAGATCAGCTCGGTCAGCTTCAAGCCCACCATGGGAAGTCACCATAAAGCCCCTTTCCAGCTCTTCCCAAAATTCACTTCGCTGCTGCCCTCCAGCCTTGTAACTGCTGTCCAACGCCCAGTGTTTGCACTGCCCCCAGCCACTCGGGATTGCCATCCCAGCTGCTGGCATTTGACACCTTCCCTGCTCCTCCTGCACCAACACCGACCCATTTCCATTTAACTCCTTCTCGGGGAGCTGCTCCCCTCACCCTGCCCCAGCCCACGGCTGCAGCTTCTCTGCGAACTCAGCAGTGCCACAGGGAGCACAGAACCACATTTAACCCACGACTCAGCCCATCCAGCCCCTTCCTGGGATCCTTAATTCCCACACAGCTCCGGCAGGGTGTTCCCAGACTCCACAGAAAAGTGCCTCGCGCTGCAGAGAGCCTCCAGTTCTCATTCACAGTGCAGATGCCAAACTCTGGTTAAGAGAGACACAAGGCTCACTGCTGGTTTCACACTGCAAAATCTGCACGTGCTCGGGGAGTAATTCTCACCTGGCATCTTCGGGACAGTATTTCTCCCGTCTAGATCTCGCTTATCACTGTCAAACACCCTGAAAGCCTCAATGCTGGCCTAGTGGAAGGTTTTATTTTCATCCATGGTGGGGGCAGGGGGGGATGTGGGATGGGTCGTAAGGTCCCTTCCAACCCAAACCAGCCTGGGATTCCACAACCCCTGTGATTTCAGGATTTCCTCGGAGCAAAGAGCAAAGAGACTCCCTGAGTTGATAAGACTTGCCTCATGCTGCAAGGCAAAATTCACCTCAGCAGCAGGAAAACTCTAGAGCTGAACATCATCCGCAGAGCAGAAAGGAAGGAGGGGGAAAGAAGGATGAAACTAGCGTGGAATTGGTGTGTTAGCACGGCACCCCTTCCTCCTGGGCCGATTTCCCGGGTGGTTCCAGAGCCGAGCCTCCCGAGAGCCGAGCTCCCTGCCCTCCCCAGCACTCCAGGCCCCAGCAGCCCTGCCCGTGATGCTGCACAAGGAGCACGGGGAAGGCTCCGGGAGCAGACAGCCCAGCCCGGCCTGGCGGATCAGACAGGCATTTTCCTCGGCGCTGCAGGATTTCCTTGGAGCAGGAGGCTCGGCTGGAGCAGCCTCTTGGCCCCGCTCCGCTCTGCCACTAATTGTCATGCACTTGGCTGCGAACTCGCCGGGGAGGAGGCAGCCGCGCTGGATTTAGCTCACGCTATCCTACAAGGAACCGAGAAGGCTTGGGGTGTGGTGGGTTGGTTGTTTCTTTTTTNTTTTTTTTTTTTTTTAATTCCTTCTTTTACGCTCCTATCAGAAGGACCTCTCCAGTTGCTAAGGAACTACGGGGTTTATTGCATTATAAATGATTTAAGGCGGCCCAGCAGATACAGGTTCAGTAGGCGGGAGGAGATGAGGAGATGTTCCATTTTACCGGCGGCACGAGGCGCCTCAGC